>CM067168.1:91285403-91311657 GCA_034093135.1 Erigeron breviscapus | reverse complement strand
ATAACTTCCCCACGCATGAGGAAGGATCAAACCACTAAATTAACAACTAAAACAGCGCACAATCCCCGGCAGCGGCGCCAAAAACTTGATGTGCTAAATCGAGTTTAAAATTTATAAACAAGAAATACCTAAAAACTCACTACTACACACTATCGGGCAGTGACCCGATCGTATGCAATATAGTAAAAAGGTAAGTCCAGGTTCGTTCGCGGGGATTGGTTTGAATTAATTGTTTAGTAAAGGGGTTTGGAAAAAGGGTGTTACTTTGATTCTCACTCCGCCAATAACTTTAAAAGACAAATGCGTATAAGTAAAGGTAAGTCTCAAACAATAATGGTAAATATCATCCACCTTGACTCCGCTAGACTTCAGACATGATTGCTTTCAGTTAAGACCAAATTCGTTAAGAGTTGACACGATAAACGTGAGAGAATGAAATGCTCGCGTGGTACCACCAACCGCTCACAAGTCACCCAAACACCTAACTGCTAGTTTAATTACCCAAGCTGGTACCACCAACGCCTAGACAATCTTACCAACACTTAGCTTGTTTGATTACCAAATTACCAATTGCGCCTATGTGAATTAAAACGTGGTACCACCAACCGTTTCTAAACACGTTGACAAAATGACTCCTTTTATTAATTTGACATTCACTATCATACCATGAACTAGTGATAATCGCTCATAGACAAGCGATCGTTAGAAAATCACATATGCATTCGACTAGTACCACTAACGAAGAACACACATGCCACCAATATCAAATTAATACAAATAAAGGAATTAAATCATCAAGATCACGACACAACGATAATTGAAATCAACTCTTTGAATTAAAATATAAAGCAATCACATCATTCGTCTAGTTTCATCAAGGTGGACAATAGAAGAATTAGCCACTCATGATTAAATTGAATTTACAATAAGAATCAAGAAAGAACATAAAGTACCAATTGTTTGAAGAAACGAAATTGCAAGACAATAAGTAGATACGATCTAGATGGGTGCACGTGAATCTTCAATGGATCGAAGACGATTAGATCTTGAATTGACCCTTGAAAAATTCCTTGAAGTGCAGCTCCTAGAAAGATATTTTGATCAAAAACCCTTAGGAAAATTCTCCCCAAAAGTCACTACCCGTTCAGAAACTTGGCCAGCTATTTATATGAATTAGTCGCGTAACGCCCGTTACATATGGTAACGGCCGTTACCATCCATCGACACCCATAACGGCCGTAACCCTTGTGACGCCCGTCACACCTCCTTTGAAAAGCATACGGCCGTAAGGAACCCGTTACAGTAACTCGCGAATTTTCAACCATAACGGCCGTCACCCTTGTTACGCCCGTTCAAACTTGACCTAGGTCCCTAACGCCCGTCACCCTTGTGACGGCCGTTAGGACCTCCAGAATACGTTTTCTTCATCTTTCACTTGGTTTCAACCGAATCTTTCTCCCGAGTCCTCCATAAGTCATCAAAATCGACCAATTCATCCGCATAATCATTTTCCAACCTGAAAACACTAAACATACCTCAAAGCATCGAAAGTTGGAAATAAAACTGTAAAAACGACGAATAAATGGTTCTAAATTCACGTGGGAAATGGTATAGAATATGACACATCAACCACTACAACATGAAGCTGAACCCGGCGAAATGCAATTTTGGAGTAGGTGCAGGGAAATTCCTAGGTTACTTAGTAACTAAAAGAGGAATAGAGGCTAGTCCTGAACAGATAAAGGCAATAATGGAGTTGAAATCCCCTTCAAATGTCAAAGATATTCAAAGACTGACCGACAGATTAGCAGCTCTGAACAGATTCATATCAAGATCCTCAGACAGATGCAAGGAATTCTATGATATGTTGAAGAAAAATAAGAAATTTGAATGGGGGAAAAACAGGAAGAAGCGTTTAAAGCATTGAAGACGTATCTCTCGACTCCACCTTTGTTGATGAAACCAGAAAAGGGCGAGATACTCTTTTTGTATCTATCAGTATCTTCAGAAGCAGTAAGCGCTGTGCTTGTAAAAGAGCACGAAGGTAAACAACATCCTGTCTATTATGTTAGTAAAAGTCTACTAAATGCTGAAACTAGATATTCACACTTAGAAAAATTAATATTAGCTTTAATAATGGCCTCTACTAAACTTAGGCATTATTTTGAAACACACCCTATTCATATAAAAACTAATTATCCCATAAAAAATGTACTTAGGAAACCAGAGTTATCGGGTAGAATGGCTAAATGGTCTGTAAAGTTAAGTGCATTTAATATAACTTATGAACCTATAACTGCTATTAAATGTCAAGCCTTAGATGATTTTGTGGCTGATTTTACTAGTGATTTACAATCAGAAGCAGACTTAGAAGTAAAAATGTTAACTGAAAATACTGAAAAATGGACCTTACATACTGATGGTGCGGCTAATGTAAGAGGAATAGGGTTAGGAATCATACTAAAATCGCCACAGGGAGATATGCTACCTCAGTCTATTAATTGTGAATTTACAGCTACTAATAATAAAACAGAATATGAAGCTTTAATAGCAGGATTAGAACTAGCTAAAAATATGGGTATTAAACGCTTGCAAGTTTATGTAGATTCTTTGTTATTAGCTAATCATTTTAATGGATCTTATTCAGTTAAAGGTGAAAAATTAATGGCTTATTTAGATATTGTGAAAAGTTTAGCAGAAAATTTCGAATTCTTTAGTATATTACAGGTCCCAAGACAGGAAAACATAGAAGCAGATGCATTAGCTTATTTAGGATCCTCACTTAATATCCCACCTGACACTAAAATACCAATTATAAAGATAATAAAACCGGCTATAGAAACTTTGCAAGTTAAAGCAGTTGATGATCAAGGATCAGAATAATCAAGCTATGGGGACAATCCAAAATCTTGGATAGATCCAATAATGAAATATCTCCAAGAAGGAATAATCCCAGAACAAGAAAATCACAGAGCTTTTAAAACAAAGGTACCATACTTCTCTATTATACAAAATAGATTGTACATGAGATCGCTTGCAGGTCCATATTTAAGATGCCTAGAAAAAGAAGAAGCACAAGAAGTAATGAGAGAAATACATGATGGATAATGTGGAAATCATTCTGGAGCCAGAGCATTACGCACCAAGATAGTTAGAACAGGATATTATTGGCCTACTATGGATAAAGATACAAAGGATTATGTAAAGAAGTGTGATGGTTGTCAAAGGCATGGTAACATATATCATCAGCCAGCTGAACCAATGTATCCCATTGTTTCTTCTTGGCCCTTCATGAAGTGGGGGATGGATATAGTGGGACCAATGCCAAAGGCACCTTGTGGGATCATGCTAGCAATGACCGACTATTTCTCGAAATGGATAGAAGCAGAAGCTTTTGTTCAAATTGAGGAAACAGAAGTGATCTCTTTCATCAAACGCAATATACTGACTAGATTTGGAGTTCCAGCTGAGATCATTTGTGATAATGGCTCATAATTTATTGGAAGAAAAACAACTGGATTTTGTGAAAGCTATGGTATAAAGATGATCACTTCTACTCCTATCCATCCTCAAGCTAATGGTCAAGCAGAATCAAGCAATAAGATTATTGTCAATAATCTGAAGAAAAGGCTAACAGGCAAAAAAGGATTATGGGCAGAGGAGTTGCCATTTGTGCTTTGGGCTGATAGAACCACCGTTAAACATGCTACTGGACATGCACCATTTTCTTTGGTATTTGGAACTGAAGCAGTACTTCCAGCAGAAATGATGGTGCCAACTGCAAGATCTAGTCTGCAGACGGTTCAGGAGAATAATCAAGCATTATTTGAAGACCTTGATTTAGTAGATGAATTGAGGGAAGCTGTTAAAATTCGCATAGCTGCTTATCAACATCAAGTGACAAGGGCGTATAATAAGAATATAAGGATTAGAAGGTTTAAGGTTGGAGACTTAGTTTTGAGAAAAGCTTTTAAGAATACAACTAAAAAATCTGATGGAAAGCTTGCTCCTAAATGGGAAGGTCCCTACTTTATAGAGGCTGAAGCAGGTAAAGGATCCTACTGGTTACAAGAGCCAGATGGTAGGATGATTCCAAGAGCTTGGAATGCGATTCACCTTAAAGCATATTATCAATAAGTAATTATCATTCTTATTAAATTTTTATAGCAATAATACTGACTTGAGCGTCGGAGTGGCATTAGCCAAAAGGGCTAATGTCAACCCTTGGCATATGTTTTCTTTTAATGCTCTTATGCAGGATTATCAACATTTAGGGTCTTGCTGGATGAAGATCACAAGCGTACGTCCAAGGTACAGATCCTGAACAAGAGAAAATTCTCCTAAGTCTAAGTCCTTAAACGGACTACAGTGGATTGAACTAAAACTTCAATCCTAGGTTGAAGGGATCACCTTCTCGAACGCCGAGGTTAACATTAACACTTCATTTCGCCCGGGGAGCACGTCATAAAAAATTCTTGATTGTGGGTAGACCCTCATGGTTGGGAATTTTCAAAGGGTTGTTGATTTTGCAATCAACTCATTTGGTTTTGACTACTAATAAACAGTCATCAAAAAGAATAGGGATAATCTCTCTATTAAATACAACCGTTTGACAAAAGGATTACTTAATGAATTAACAAATGAGTTTCTTTTTAGTGTCTTTTTCTTGAAACAGGAAAATGAGAATTAATAAATATTGGTCATCACAAAGGTATGTGGTTCAAAACTCTAAATCTTTGTGACATTTGCAGGTTTTGCTTGAGATACGGAAATAAAGGTACGCTTGTTTACACAAGACTAATTTTATTTATCACCAAAAAAGTAGTAGCTTACAAAGATATATATATACAACTGCTACTAAGTTAGATCTAGTGGACTCAAGCCTTTTCATTTTATCTATCATCGTCCACTGAAAAACCTAAAAAACCTAGAAATAAGATCCGCCTTCGAGGATTTCATCTGCAATCTTGGCGTTAACATCGGGATACTTCTTCTTCAAGATCGACACAACCGACTTCAAGTAGACAAGACCAGTCTTACCGGTGCTTAACTCTTCTTGAGCGCGGTTAAGTTCATCATAAGCTTGAAGGATTTCCCCTTTCAAAGCTTGAAGATCATCGCCCCACTTGCTGATGACGTCCAGAGTGACTTGTTGGTGAGATTTGCAGATATTCATTGAAGATGTGAAACAAGAGTTGATATTCATGAGAAGATTGTCGTTGAGTTTCGCCTGCTCCTCACACCAAGTGATAATTTCGTGCAAGTTCTGAAAAGATGAAAAGAATAATTAGGAGAAAACTTTAATAAAAAATAACTAAATAAAAAGTTTTTTACCTTGTTTTTCCAAACCGGTCCTGTGGATGAAGACATTGTTTTGAAAAGGAAAAAATTTTTGAAAAGATTTATTGATAAGAAAGTGTTTTTGAAAAATGTGGATAAAAGATTTTTTGAGAGATGAGATGGAAGATTTTTTGTGGAGGTGGTTGAGGATTTGAGGAGTTTAAATAGGCGAAGAGATAGAGAGTCATGGGGAGACAAAGTGATAGGTTAAACGTCTCATCAAGCCGAATAAATTTAATTTACTCATCATTTCCTGACTGATCACACTGCAATGCGCCACTTGGATATTAAATCGACTGGATACGCAATTAAGTCTCGATACAATACTAGTTTGGATGCTTCTTGGTTACAACTTAAAAATTTATATTTAACTCATGAGAGGTTAAATATAAATTTGGGGACAATTGTTTGGGGTCAGAATTCTAATACTATTTTTAGCAAAAACTCTTAGTTTATTTTATCTTTAAGATCCTAGCTTTACTTTTCAGTACTTTAATTATATCTTCAACAGTTTTCTTAGATTCTCAAAGTATTTATGTCTCAAAGGCTTTCATAAAACTCTTTTTAGCAAAAACTCTTAGTTTAAATCGTTATCTTTAAGATCCTAGCTTTACTTTTCAGTACTTTAATTATATCTTCAACAGTTTTCTTAGATTCTCAAAGTATTTATGTCTCAAAGGCTTTCATAAAACTCTTTTTAGCAAAAACTCTTAGTTTAAATCGTTATCTTTAAGATCCTAGCTTTACTTTTCAGTACTTTAATTATATCTTCAACAGTTTTCTTAGATTCTCAAAGTATTTATGTCTCAAAGGCTTTCATAAAACTCTTTTTAGCAAAAACTCTTAGTTTAAATCGTTATCTTTAAGATCCTAGCTTTACTTTTCAGTACTTTAATTATATCTTCAACAGTTTTCTTAGATTCTCAAAGTATTTATGTCTCAAAGGCTTTCATAAAACTCTTTTTAGCAAAAACTCTTAGTTTAAATCGTTATCTTTAAGATCCTAGCTTTACTTTTCAGTACTTTAATTATATCTTCAACAGTTTTCTTAGATTCTCAAAGTATTTATGTCTCAAAGGCTTTCATAAAACTCTTTTTAGCAAAAACTCTTAGTTTAAATCGTTATCTTTAAGATCCTAGCTTTACTTTTCAGTACTTTAATTATATCTTCAACAGTTTTCTTAGATTCTCAAAGTATTTATGTCTCAAAGGCTTTCATAAAACTCTTTTTAGCAAAAACTCTTAGTTTAAATCGTTATCTTTAAGATCCTAGCTTTACTTTTCAGTACTTTAATTATATCTTCAACAGTTTTCTTAGATTCTCAAAGTATTTATGTCTCAAAGGCTTTCATAAAACTCTTTTTAGCAAAAACTCTTAGTTTAAATCGTTATCTTTAAGATCCTAGCTTTACTTTTCAGTACTTTAATTATATCTTCAACAGTTTTCTTAGATTCTCAAAGTATTTATGTCTCAAAGGCTTTCATAAAACTCTTTTTAGCAAAAACTCTTAGTTTAAATCGTTATCTTTAAGATCCTAGCTTTACTTTTCAGTACTTTAATTATATCTTCAACAGTTTTCTTAGATTCTCAAAGTATTTATGTCTCAAAGGCTTTCATAAAACTCTTTTTAGCAAAAACTCTTAGTTTAAATCGTTATCTTTAAGATCCTAGCTTTACTTTTCAGTACTTTAATTATATCTTCAACAGTTTTCTTAGATTCTCAAAGTATTTATGTCTCAAAGGCTTTCATAAAACTCTTTTTAGCAAAAACTCTTAGTTTAAATCGTTATCTTTAAGAACCTAGCTTTACTTTTCAGTACTTTAATTATATCTTCAACAGTTTTCTTAGATTCTCAAAGTATTTATGTCTCAAAGGCTTTCATAAAACTCTTTTTAGCAAAAACTCTTAGTTTAAATCGTTATCTTTAAGATCCTAGCTTTACTTTTCAGTACTTTAATTATATCTTCAACAGTTTTCTTAGATTCTCAAAGTATTTATGTCTCAAAGGCTTTCATAAAACTCTTTTTAGCAAAAACTCTTAGTTTAAATCGTTATCTTTAAGAAAACTTTACTTTTATTTGAAGATCCTAAAACACCGAATCCCACTTACAAATCTTCGGTTCTTAAATTATCTTTAATCCTTTCTAAAATTATCTTAGGTAATTTTTGCCCGAAACAGTAACAGATATCAAATTTCATTTATTCACATAAAACTCGTATAAAAATGATATTATTATCACAATCTTAGTATAAAATTACTCATATTCACGTTAATCTCTTATAGTTTTTTTTTAACAATGAAGCTACTCTGTTCCTGAATAGTGACGAAGCTACAAGCCCACAATTTATACAAAATTCTATCTTTTTAGTGTTATTTTTTGTGTTTATTTAGTTTTAAAAGTAATTGGAAATCTCATACTCGTGTAATCTAATTTGTAGTATAATTTTACGCTTGTTAATATTATGAAAACTGTTAGCGACTCCAAAATGAAAAGCATGGCTCCGTCGATGTTTTTAAACTATCTTAGTAATATTAAATTCTCCAATACCAAAGGTTGAATATCAAGTGAGCTAATTTCATATTGACGTTAATTAAGATGCTTCAAATGTTAGTAACTATATTATCTATATTATTTTTTTTATTTTTTTTTTAATTTTTTAGAACGGCGTGTTAGTTGGTTAGTGGTTCGAACCCTAGCAGTGACATCCAAGTGGGCAGTATGCTAGCGGTTGGAACCCGAAGGCACCCCTGGAGACCAAGGGTGCGATAACACGGCCCGCACGCGTCCGAAGAGGTAAATGTCCGAGACCATAGGGAATTGAGATTCGATCCCAAGTCTCCCAGCCAACATCCCTTCCCTTAGAACCCCCAAAAGAGGGCCCCATGTGGCCACTTGATCTAAGACCGAGTGGTTTATATTATCTATATATTATATTATCCATAATATGACAATAATTACATTGTTCTTGCCTCTTACTTGAGACCATCCAAGACCCGTGTCAACTTTTAGGCCTTAATGTCGTTTCTCTCCATGGTGCCTTCCCTAGCAAGATCCATTGCAATTTTTGGGGTCTTCTGTCTGATCTTTTCTATTGCCACTCTTCTATGTCTAAATCTTGGACTTACTTTCAAATAACGTATCCTAGTGCAAGTATTCATTTATTGTTGTTTCATATCATTATATTCATATAAAAAATGCACGTTTGTGGTTTCTTTTCTTCCCATTTAAATATTCGGTTGATATAAAAAATCAATCGTATTAGGTAATTTCTATAACTTTGTTTTGTTGTTTAAGAGAATAAGTGCTTAATGAAGCATTTACAGGGTTTAATCGACAATTTAGCCCTTAATGGATATTTGGTCGAAGGTTTTTTTTTTTGACCGATAAAGATTGAATATCACAACGGAAGGTCTAGACCATGTTATTTTAACTGGGTTCATGCTAGAGAGCCCCTCACAGATTACCCCAAATTCAAACCCTCACAGAGGGACTTCTTACCGTTGGGCTATAAACCCGTTGTCGTTTTTTTTTTTTTTTGGTAGAAGGTATTAAATGTTATATGATGGTAATGATAATAAACTAAAATGATTATTACTGTTAAACTAATATATATAGTACATATGTTCAATATTATTCTAAAAGTTGAGTAGCAAATTGAGATGAATCAAATATCATATATCATTATATTAATAAACTAAAATGATATCTTTACATTTTGTGATACTTTGCATTTACATTAATTTTCTTATCCACTTCTAGCCTAAATATTAGCTTAAGACTTAATTAATTTATTAGAAGTTTGATTGGTAAACAAATAATGATTTCATGTCCTCATCATTACTCAAAGGGTAAGTAAATGTAAAACCATGGGTTAAGACCCTTTTAAATCAAAAGCATACACAAATTTAAATCTTTTTTCACAAATAATGTGAGAAGCTTTATTTTGTGTTCCATTATTTAATCCAAAGGTTGAGATTCTTCCAACTTTACCTATAAAAGTGGTCCAATTTTAGATATCTTTATCCGTTTGAAAGTTACTAGGATATGCGAAAAAACCAATATACCACTTTCACATATTTACATCATTTATCCATAACTTCTAAAATACATACATTACCTTTTTTACATCAATCACCTAAAATACTCGTTGTCACCGCTACCGCTACCACCACCACCAGTCTTCGCCACCACTACCACTCTCGCAGTATCTCATGTCCTCATCATTTACTCAAGGGGTTAGTAATTGTCAAACATGGGTTAAGACCCTCTTAATCAAAAGCATACCAATTCAAATCCCCTAATTCACAAGCAATGTGAGAAGTTTTATTTTGTATTCCATGATAGATGTCGATTATAATCTAAAAGGTATAACTTTATGGCAGGAAACAAAAATATTAACTATTTTAATTAATCTACTTTTTAATCATTAGATTATATTTAAATTTTGATTGATTTGTTAAAAGAAACCCGTAATTACTTATCTCAATTTTTTCTTTTTAACAACAAAACCTACTATAATATACATCAAATATTTTATTAAAATTACCTCATTTTTTAGATTTGAACCAAGACGAGATCTTAATAGGCAAAGTCCCTACCCATTAACCAAGTAAGTATCTCACATTGGCTTATCTGAGTTATCTCAATTAATATATTAATTTTCCAAAGTTGAAATTAGTTTAAATGTTTTCGTTTTTTAACACCTAGACGGATGCCCGCGCGATGTAGCGGTGATGGTGGTAGCGATAAAGGTGTGCGTCGGCGGCAGTGGTGGCGGCGATGTGCGGCGGTGACGGTGGTGGTGGCGTGGTGGTGAATGTAAATTAATTGATGTAAGAGGGGTTAATATGATTCTTTAAGGGTTGGAGGATCTATGTTGTAATTTATTTCATTAAGGGTATTATAGGTAAATAGATGAAGATGTTTAAATTAGTGAATAAAGAAGAGAGGTAATATGGTCATTTCAAAATCTTAATTACTTAAAGGGGGAGAGGGTAGTTTGCTTTATAAAATATATAGATATAGATAATTAACTCTTTTGAAATATATTTTAACAGCTACCATAATTAACTCATTTGAAATACATTTTAATAGCTACCATAAAGGTTTTAAAAAATCATTTCATTTCCGTTTGCTAAAAATAATGTCACTTCTTGTATTAAACTGGTATACATAAGGATAGATATTTTACCTCTATTAATTGTTGTGCCTTTGGACAAATTAACAGGGGGTTTTTTCCCTTCTAGATATTGGGTGAGGAGCTCTCTAGCATGGACCCGGTTAAGACAACATAGTATAGACCCCCCGTTATGATATTCGATCTTGTCAAAAAAAAAAATGACTTTTTTGCAAACTTGTAGTTTATGTTTCTGGTTGTATTTAGATTGTGCGAATGATTTCTTCCATGTAAAGGTAATTGATGTAAAGGTAATAATAAAAAAAAAATTAGAAGTTGAGATTTTAAAGTGTACATTAATAAAATAAGAACTTAAAATGTAAATTAGTTCATTAACACAGTTTGATCAGTTCTTATAATTCTTTTCAAGAAGGCTTATTAACGACAAATTGATTACTTTGCAAATAATCTTTTTTAACTTCTTCTTCTTCTTCTTCTTCTTCTTCTTCTTCCTTCTTCTTCTTCTTCTTCTTCTTCCTTCTTCTTCTTCTTCTTCTTCTTCTTCTTCTTCTTCTTCTTCTTCTTCTTCTTCTTCTTCTTCTTCTTCTTCTTCTTCTTCTTCTTCTTCTTCTTCTTCTTCTTCTTCTTCTTCTTCTTCTTCTTCTTCTTCTTCTTCTTCTTCTTCTTCTTCTTCTTCTTCTTCTTCTTCTTCTTCTTCTTCTTCTTCTTCTTCTTCTTCTTCTTCTTCTTCTTCTTCTTCTTCTTCTTCTTCTTCTTCTTCTTCTTCTTCTTCTTCTTCTTCTTCTTCTTCTTCTTCTTCTTCTTCTTCTTCTTCTTCTTCTTCTTCTTCTTCTTCTTCTTCTTCTTCTTCTTCTTCTTCTTCTTCTTCTTCTTCTTCTTCTTCTTCTTCTTCTTCTTCTTCTTCTTCTTCTTCTTCTTCTTCTTCTTCTTCTTCTTCTTCTTCTTCTTCTTCTTCTTCTTCTTCTTCTTCTTCTTCTTCTTCTTCTTCTTCTTCTTCTTCTTCTTCTTCTTCTTCTTCTTCTTCTTCTTCTTCTTCTTCTTCTTCTTCTTCTTCTTCTTCTTCTTCTTCTTCTTCTTCTTCTTCTTCTTCTTCTTCTTCTTCTTCTTCTTCTTCTTCTTCTTCTTCTTCTTCTTCTTCTTCTTCTTCTTCTTCTTCTTCTTCTTCTTCTTCTTCTTCTTCTTCTTCTTCTTCTTCTTCTTCTTCTTCTTCTTCTTCTTCTTCTTCTTCTTCTTCTTCTTCTTCTTCTTCTTCTTCTTCTTCTTCTTCTTCTTCTTCTTCTTCTTCTTCTTCTTCTTCTTCTTCTTCTTCTTCTTCTTCTTCTTCTTCTTCTTCTTCTTCTTCTTCTTCTTCTTCTTCTTCTTCTTCTTCTTCTTCTTCTTCTTCTTCTTCTTCTTCTTCTTCTTCTTCTTCTTCTTCTTCTTCTTCTTCTTCTTCTTCTTCTTCTTCTTCTTCTTCTTCTTCTTCTTCTTCTTCTTCTTCTTCTTCTTCTTCTTCTTCTTCTTCTTCTTCTTCTTCTTCTTCTTCTTCTTCTTCTTCTTCTTCTTCTTCTTCTTCTTCTTCTTCTTCTTCTTCTTCTTCTTCTTCTTCTTCTTCTTCTTCTTCTTCTTCTTCTTCTTCTTCTTCTTCTTCTTCTTCTTCTTCTTCTTCTTCTTCTTCTTCTTCTTCTTCTTCTTCTTCTTCTTCTTCTTCTTCTTCTTCTTCTTCTTCTTCTTCTTCTTCTTCTTCTTCTTCTTCTTCTTCTTCTTCTTCTTCTTCTTCTTCTTCTTCTTCTTCTTCTTCTTCTTCTTCTTCTTCTTCTTCTTCTTCTTCTTCTTCTTCTTCTTCTTCTTCTTCTTCTTCTTCTTCTTCTTCTTCTTCTTCTTCTTCTTCTTCTTCTTCTTCTTCTTCTTCTTCTTCTTCTTCTTCTTCTTCTTCTTCTTCTTCTTCTTCTTCTTCTTCTTCTTCTTCTTCTTCTTCTTCTTCTTCTTCTTCTTCTTCTTCTTCTTCTTCTTCTTCTTCTTCTTCTTCTTCTTCTTCTTCTTCTTCTTCTTCTTCTTCTTCTTCTTCTTCTTCTTCTTCTTCTTCTTCTTCTTCTTCTTCTTCTTCTTCTTCTTCTTCTTCTTCTTCTTCTTCTTCTTCTTCTTCTTCTTCTTCTTCTTCTTCTTCTTCTTCTTCTTCTTCTTCTTCTTCTTCTTCTTCTTCTTCTTCTTCTTCTTCTTCTTCTTCTTCTTCTTCTTCTTCTTCTTCTTCTTCTTCTTCTTCTTCTTCTTCTTCTTCTTCTTCTTCTTCTTCTTCTTCTTCTTCTTCTTCTTCTTCTTCTTCTTCTTCTTCTTCTTCTTCTTCTTCTTCTTCTTCTTCTTCTTCTTCTTCTTCTTCTTCTTCTTCTTCTTCTTCTTCTTCTTCTTCTTCTTCTTCTTCTTCTTCTTCTTCTTCTTCTTCTTCTTCTTCTTCTTCTTCTTCTTCTTCTTCTTCTTCTTCTTCTTCTTCTTCTTCTTCTTCTTCTTCTTCTTCTTCTTCTTCTTCTTCTTCTTCTTCTTCTTCTTCTTCTTCTTCTTCTTCTTCTTCTTCTTCTTCTTCTTCTTCTTCTTCTTCTTCTTTTTAACTATTCCCAAAAGCAAAATAAGCTATAATTTTTATTTTTATTAGGTTATACTAGCACGGTACTCACACAATGTAATGATGGTCGTGGCGATGACGATATGGTGGTTGGGGCGACTGTTAGTAGTGGATGCAGTGTCGAGTGGTATAAATAATGTAAAAATAATTGATATAAAATGTTAATGAAGATATTTTAAAAAATAAATAATAAATTTAATCATTAATTTTAAGAGTTAATGTAAGTAAAAATATCTTAAAAAGTGTTAGATGAAAAAATTACAACTTTCTAACCCTTTTCATAAATAAGTGGTTATATTTTTCATTAGATAGAACGAGAGTAAGTACCCGTACGTTGCGGCAGTGAGATGGTGGGATGATAGGTCATAAAGTGTGATAGGTCATAGAGTGTGATAGCCAAATGCCTTAGCCGTACGGGCTCCGACCTCGGATTTAAAAATTTGTCGAAAGTATATCGAATGACATCTCTAATGAAAGAGCATGAAATTTTAAGAACAACCATATAATTTTTATAATTTATCGATGTACGGTTTTTGAGATAAAAGATTTTGAATGAATTAGATGAATAAAATGATTTATGGAGGAGGGAGAAAAAAATGAGTGATTGAAATCTGAGGAGAGAGATGAAAATGAAAGTTGTACGGCATTGATGTATGGTACATCATGCATTATCATGTGTACATTGTTGAAATTAAAAGTTGAAACCTTATTTGCTTTATAATATAGTATATAAATTATAAATACCGTAATACTCATAGTAGTAATAAACTAATAATAAAAGGCCATAAAACCACGTCTATGCTTACAATATGCTCGGAGTCTCCGTATATCAACTGAAATCCAGAGGAGAAAATTAAGCAATAAATTCATCATCATCTTTGACGCATTATATTTCCTTCTTCTTCTTCTTCTTTTCAACTATATTTCCACCAAACCTTTTTTGGTAATAATCTTTTTTCTTCATCATATTTCATTAATCATCATTACATATACATATAGAAACTTTACTTAAAATATATATATAATATTATAACCTCCCCACATTTTACTGTGTTTTTTTTACAGTTGCTGATTGTGATCCATACATACCCACATGGCTAACATTCCCATTTCAGGTTTTTTTCTTTTACTATATACTGTACTTTTTTTTACCATCTTTTTAATGGGTTTTTTGTTCTGATATCTGGGTACTTAAAATCTTGATAGATTGTTGCTTAAAATTTAATCCTTTTCCATTTTTGTTAAAAATGTTTAAAAAAATATTAATCTTGAATTATTTTGATCTGCAATTAGCCTGCATGTACTTTACTGTATCAGAATCAGATCTGTAATTGATTTTGTTTATTGTATGTCAATCCACTGCATGTACACTTATCAAGCGGTTATTTTTATGTACAATATTTTCTTGTTTGGATCTTAGAAACATAAATTTAGTTATTTTGTTGCAACTTTTTTATAGTTGATGATGATGATCATAATTTTATAGTTGGTTTTTAGTTAGAAAAAGAGTTAAAAGGTAGATGGTAGTATCATGTGGAAAATTGAAGTTGGTGGACTTTGCCTTAAATGATGATTAATGTTTTTTTGTAATTTAATTTTGTTGTAATCATAGGCGAATTACTTACTTAACTAACTCTGGTTCTTGTTTCGTTTCCAAGAATTTTAAGCGTCTGTCTAATCATTGATTGTAGCTAGATGTGACAAAATGGATGGGTTGGGTGGGCCGGTTAATAAAGCAGTGTTGGTTCGGGTTAAACATGTTATTGCTTGTGTGCTTCGTGTTGACTAACAATAGTTTCTGTCCAAGTATATATATATATATATATATATATATATATTATATATATATATATATAATATATATATATAACATTTGGTGTGCATTGTAAATTGTTAATGATGTCGATGAACTTCTAATATTTTTGAATGAAATCAAGGTAACAAGGTTTTGAAGTTTTATTCATTTAAAGTACACTTTGGGCGGATTCTGATATGATTGACCAATTTGACCCATTTGACCCGTTAGAGATAAACTTAGACCTGTATTAATCATGTTAAAACTAAACGGATTAAATTAGCCACCTCTAGTCGCACCTAGACTCACCCTTTTACGCATATTTTAACAAATTATTTTGCTAATGCTGTTACTAATCCAAAGAGTAATCATCCAGATGGTTTGAAAGACTTAACCTTGCATTCCAATGGGAGCCCAGAGACAACCGGTTCACTTGTTGTATGTTTTGGCGAAATGTTGATCGACTTTGTGCCTTCAATTTCTGGAGTTTCGCTTGCAGAAGCACCTGACTTCCAGAAAGCTCCTGGTGGTGCTCCGGCTAATGTTGCTGTTGGTATAGCAAGATTGGGTGGTTCGTCAGCTTTCATTGGCAAGGTATAACAATCAAAGTTTTAAAATTTATTTTTTGAAACTTAATATGTATGCTATCTACTATGATATCTATTAGAGGAGTAACTTTCAGTCATTTTTCCATGTTACCTCAATTGACAAAGCATATAATCTTGTAAGTAGAAGAACAGAAAACATCAGCTTGAAGAAACGGGTCAAACAGGCCTAACTGGTTGAACGTCATCCAAAGTGTATCCTAAAAATTAGATTAGTATGGGTATAATATAGTAATTGTAATTGTATCTTGAAATTGTCATCTATAAACAATATAAGACGACCTGGTCAAAAATTATTTTGGGTCAACCCATCCCGACTCAATCTTTTTTAACCCAAATCAGGTTTACCCTTTTTGAGGTATTACCTAAGTCATCCAAGCCACCCATTTTGCCCGATCTAGAATCCATAAGCTTGACATATATGGTTTTCTCTTAGGTGGGAGATGATGAATTTGGTCACATGTTAGCTGACATTTTGAAGAAAAACAAAGTCAACAACTCAGGCATGCGATTTGACCAAAATGCAAGGACAGCACTTGCTTTTGTGACTCTCAGATCTGATGGAGAGAGGGAATTTATGTTTTTCCGTAATCCTAGTGCTGATATGCTTCTTCATGAATCTGAACTTGATGTGGATCTTATCAAGCAGGTGCACATTTGCATTTTCTTTTTACTGAATAGTTGGATTTGTTAGTGTTCTTTTTGAAAGTGATCATGTGAATCTCAGATATATAATTTTAATTCTATACAGGCAAGTATATTCCACTATGGTTCTATTAGTTTAATAGAGGAGCCATGCAAATCAACACATTTAGCTGCAATGGCCATAGCAAAGAAATCTGGTAGCATACTCTCATATGATGTGAATTTGAGATTACCATTATGGCCATCAGAGGATGCAGCTCGAGAGGGCATCATGAGCATATGGGATCAAGCAGATGTCATCAAGGTGTTCATATGGGCCTAAAAGTAAATATACATGTTGGTTGTTTATTATCTTCTTTCACCTAACTGATATAGAATTCATACAGGTAAGTGAGGATGAAATCACTTTTTTGACTGGGGGTGACGATCCATATGATGATAACGTGGTGTTGAATAAGCTTTTTCATCCCGGTCTTAAGCTTTTGCTTGTAAGTGAAGGGCCAGATGGTTGTAGATATTATACACAGGCAAGGATCCTTTTAACGTATTGTTTTCTGTGTCTCCCATAAAATGAAATTTCGTAAATGGTTAGAAACAAGCATAACATATTTTGTGCAGAAATTTAAGGGCCGAGTTC
Source organism: Erigeron breviscapus (assembly GCA_034093135.1). Classification (NCBI taxonomy): domain Eukaryota; kingdom Viridiplantae; phylum Streptophyta; class Magnoliopsida; order Asterales; family Asteraceae; genus Erigeron; species Erigeron breviscapus. Next base: position 91,294,898 of record CM067168.1, on the reverse strand, counting down.
CTGGTGTTAAAGTAAAGGCTGTTGATACTACTGGTGCTGGCGATGCCTTTGTTGGTGGAATTTTGAGCATCTTTGCTTCAGATACAAATCTTTATAAGGTTTCATTTATTTATATAAGTTCTTTTTATTATGATCTTGTGGTTCCTGCTTTTGTTATCAAACTAAGTAATAAAACCTACATTTGTTGTTGGATATGAATCCTTACTGCATGTTTTATACTTTCAGTTTCCTTGTTCTTTATTTTGCGGTCATTATTCTCATTTCTGCTCAAACAAAATGAAAATGGAACCCATTGTCAAATCTTGATTTCAAATAGTTTAAGCAACTCGACGTTAGATATGAGCTTCACATATTACAGTGGTATCTACTTTTAGGTTTCTTACATTCATGTATTTTTTTCATCTATCACTCAATCATCCTTTTGCGGACTTCATTTTCTTTTCTTTATATACTATACCCATGTCAAATAGTCATTTATTTTCAAACTGTACTGAACCACCAAAGGTGGTGTCCATACCGTCTTCAAAAAGAATATATATAAATGGAAGTCTCAATTTCTAGTGGAATTCTTGGCGTTTTTAGCTTTGAATACGAGATAAATATATATATATATATATATATATATATATATATATATATATATATATATATATATATATATATATATATATATATATATATATATATATATATATATATATATATATATATATATATATATATATATATATATATATATATATATATATATATATATATATATATATATATATATATATATATATATATATATATATATATATATATATATATATATATATATATATATATATATATATATATATATATATATATATATATATATATATATATATATATATATATATATATATATATATATATATATATATATATATATATATATATATATATATATATATATATATATATATATATATATATATATATATATATATATATATATATATATATATATATATATATATATATATATATATATATATATATATATATATATATATATATATATATATATATATATATATATATATATATATATATATATATATATATATATATATATATATATATATATATATATATATATATATATATATATATATATATATATATATATATATATATATATATATATATATATATATATATATATATATATATATATATATATATATATATATATATATATATATATATATATATATATATATATATATATATATATATATATATATATATATATATATATATATATATATATATATATATATATATATATATATATATATATATATATATATATATATATATATATATATATATATATATATATATATATATATATATATATATATATATATATATATATATATATATATATATATATATATATATATATATATATATATATATATATATATATATATATATATATATATATATATATATATATATATATATATATATATATATATATATATATATATATATATATATATATATATATATATATATATATATATATATATATATATATATATATATATATATATATATATATATATATATATATATATATATATATATATATATATATATATATATATATATATATATATATATATATATATATATATATATATATATATATATATATATATATATATATATATATATATATATATATATATATATATATATATATATATATATATATATATATATATATATATATATATATATATATATATATATATATATATATATATATATATATATATATATATATATATATATATATATATATATATATATATATATATATATATATATATATATATATATATATATATATATATATATATATATATATATATATATATATATATATATATATATATATATATATATATATATATATATATATATATATATATATATATATATATATATATATATATATATATATATATATATATATATATATATATATATATATATATATATATATATATATATATATATATATATATATATATATATATATATATATATATATATATATATATATATATATATATATATATATATATATATATATATATATATATATATATATATATATATATATATATATATATATATATATATATATATATATATATATATATATATATATATATATATATATATATATATATATATATATATATATATATATATATATATATATATATATATATATATATATATATATATATATATATATATATATATATATATATATATATATATATATATATATATATATATATATATATATATATATATATATATATATATATATATATATATATATATATATATATATATATATATATATATATATATATATATATATATATATATATATATATATATATATATATATATATATATATATATATATATATATATATATATATATATATATATATATATATATATATATATATATATATATATATATATATATATATATATATATATATATATATATATATATATATATATATATATATATATATATATATATATATATATATATATATATATATATATATATATATATATATATATATATATATATATATATATATATATATATATATATATATATATATATATATATATATATATATATATATATATATATATATATATATATATATATGAGAAATCAAAATTGAGAGAGAGAAATTAAATTATAATTTTCATTTCTTAATTCTGAATAATACATTTTACAGTATATATATTCAAATAATTAGTTTAACCGCCTCTAATATTTACACAATTCGTCCCTTAACTTTCTAACTTGCTACTATCTAACTAAAACTATATATTTACATAGTATTGCATTGCATTAGACTTTTGCTTGCTATGTTCTTCATCTTCGAGCTATATCTCCATGAAACAGAAGCATTTACTCTCGACATTTCTTCAGCTCGATCATGTTTAGATGCATTACATGCATCTTCATCCCCCCCACAAGTTGAGAGGTTGTAAGGATTACAACAACTCAACTTGGATAAGCAATTATAGTGTAGGGCTTTGGATAATCCTTTTGTTAAGATATCTGCAACTTGGGATTTTGAAGGAACAAATTGAGGTAATATTTGACCAGCTTTAATTTTCTCTCGAACAAAATGACAGTCCAACTCAATGTGTTTGGTCCTTGCATGGTGGACAGAGTTGGAAGCCAAAGCAATAGTAGAAGCATTGTCACACATGACTAATATAGGAGTTGGAATGTAGACATGGAGATCTTTCAAGAGACAAGTAAGCCAGGTAATCTCACATGTACTGTCAGCAAGTGCACGATACTCAGCTTCAGTAGAGGATCTAGAAACCACAGTTTGCTTCTTAGACTGCCAGGAAATAAGGCTTGAACCCAGAAAAATGGCAAAACCATTAACAGATCTTCTAGACATTTGGCAAGCTGCCCAATCACTATCACAGAAATTAAGTAGTTCAAGGCTGTTTAATGTGGGAAAGAAGAGACCCTGTCCTGGATTGAGTTTGATATACTTGATTACCCTGATGAGAGCTGCCATGTGAGCATTAGTGGGTGAATGAGTGAATTGCCTGAGATGTTGTGCTGCAAAAGCCAAGTCTGGTCTAGTAATGGTGAGGTAAATCAATTTTCCCACTAGTGTTCTGTAAAGAGATGAATCTGGCAAAGGTGTACCAGTTGTATGAGTGAGTTTAACATAGGGGTCTAATGGTGTGGCTGCAGGCTTAAGATTACTGATGTTAGCATGCTCAATTAATTCAAGAGCATACTTCCTTTGACTCATGGCAAGACCACTGTTGTTTCTCAAAAATTCAATGCCCAAATAGTAGTGTAGAGGACCCAAAGCTTTAATGCTAAATTTGTTGTGAAGTTTACCCTTAATGGAGTCAATCAAACTCTGGTTGGAACCATTGATAAGAATATCATCAACATTGACTAGAAGTGCAACAAAGTCAGTGTTGGAAGAATATGTGAAGAGAGATGTATCAGCATAGCTTTGTTTAAAACCAAGGGTTTGCAAAAATGAAGTTAATTTAGTGAACCATTGTCTATTGGCCTGTTTAAGCCCATAGAGAGATTTGGTTAATTTGCAGACTGTATTAGGAGGAGAATCTTTGTAATATCCTTTGGGGAGTGACATATAAACCTCTTCATGTAAATCACCATGAAGGAAAGCATTGTTGACATCTAGTTGTTCAAGTACCCAACCCTTTTGAATAGCAACAGCTAAAAGAGTTCTCACAGTCACCATCTTTGCAACTGGTGCAAATGTCTCTTTGTAATCAATGCCCTGTTGTTGTGTGAATCCCTGAGCTACAAGTCTGGCTTTGTACCTCTCAATAGTGCCATCAGCATGATATTTGATTCGGTAAACCCATTTGCAGCCAATGGGTTGCTTACCAGTAGGAAGTGGAAGAAGAGTCCAAGTATTATTTAACTCTAATGCCTTTATTTCCTGTGTCATAGCTTCAACCCACTTTGGATCTTTAGAAGCTTGGATATAAGTGGATGGTTCTTTGTGTTTGTCAATAGAATTAACAAAGTGAAGAGAGGTGGGAGTAAGATTGGAGAAATTAAGGTAGTTGGAAAGAGAATATTTGGTGGAAGAAGGAATATTAGATTTAGGAAGTTGAAAAGAATAATCCAAGAGTTTGGTGGATAATTGTTTTGTTCTGTTTGATTGCCTTGAGGGTGGTGGTGGAGGTGGTGGTGGTGAAGGAGGTGGAGCAGAAGATGGAGAAGAAGAGGAAGTAGAATTTGGAGTTGATGTGGAAGGAGAAGAGACAGGGATGTTAGAAGTGGTAGGATCAGAGGTGGTGGTAATGGTAGTAGGAGAAATAATATTTGGATTAAGGGGTGGAGGAAAATAAATTGGTGTATATTCAGTGGTGGGAGGAGGAGTAATTGAAGAAGTGAAAGATTTATGAAAGGGAAAGATATGCTCATGGAAAGTGACATGCCTACTAACAAAAGTAGTGTGAGTGGTGAGGTTGTATAGAAGATAACCCTTCTGGTTTGAGGATATCCAAGAATACCCTACTGGCTTATCAAAATTGACTGCCAGATAAATCAAAGCAATCAAAGATGCTGATGTAAGCAATTTCATTCCCCTGGACACTTCTCGAAAAATCAATCGTCAAGAACTCCAATCTGCTGTAGAGCAAAGGAGAGTGTCCAAGGAAACTGAATCATTGATCCAGCAAGCCAAGCTGAAAGAAAAATACAATGAGATGTTGAATTTCAGGGCTGATGCCAGAAGGATCACTGGTGCTGAAATCAAATTGGCTGAAGATCATGAAGGCATGTCTAAGTTTGAAGTAAAGTTGACCAGGGAGGGTAACTTTAATGATGAGAGGAAAAGTACTTCAGTCCAAGCATTTGGATGGAGTGAACTGAAAGAAATCGCTTTAACGTTCAGGGGGAAGACAAATGTGTCGACTGACGTTAAAGCATTTCTGAAAAGAATTGAAAAGGTATGGAGAAGAAAGCAACAGATGGAAGTTGCAATGGGCATAAGAACGCCAGAATCAATACCATCTTCTCCATCACCAAAGAGAAAGGCTACTGAAGATGCTCCAGGACAGACATCAAAAAGAAGGGCCTGACTCTTATCATTTACTTGTTGTAAATTTATTGTTTTATGAAACTTGTATACTATTTATCAGATGATGTATGTAATAATAGTTGCAATTTTTTATTCATATAAGTAAATGATCAGATTTAGTCTAAGTTAGAACTTAAATGATGAAACTGAAAACACTCATGATCTATAAAGTGTTTTCCAGTAACTTAGATTTTTAGACTAAGTCAAAACTTGTGTTTTTCAAGCATACAAAATGTATAGATTCAAGCTTGAAAACACTTGCATTATTTCTAAACAAATAGGGGAAATTTGTTAGGTCCAGATTTACTGGACTCGCTCCAGACTCGACTACTGGAGCCTTACTGAAGATCTGTCCAGAAACGTGTTCTACTGGACCTACTCCAGACTTGGAATCTGGAGTCCCTCTGAAGATTTATCCAGAAATAATGGAAGACCAGTGAGCAAATACTTGTATAGGAAATCTGGAGTATTCTCCAGATTAGCTCACTAGACTTCACCCCAGTCCAGATCAACTCTACTGAAGACATTCTCACTGAAGTCAAAGACTGAAGTCAGAATAAAGAAGACTTACAAATGGCGGAGTCCACTGGAAGTCTTACCAGATCTGTACACTGGAGGATTGTCAGTGTTCTAGACCCTACAAGTCTGAACACTGATATCGAGGATTGACTTTTCCCTTTACACACTTTCCAAAGAACAATCCACTTGTTCTTTACCAAAGTATACGTGTGTAAAGGTGGTTGGATAAAAGGATACAAAGTCATTTGATGTGACTTTATCCTTATTCCTTATCCAATACATTTAATGTTCTTGTCGGATCATGAAATGTATGCAACCATATTTGTACGGCACAAAATTCACTGGTGAATTTTGTTGCCTATAAATACAAAGTCATTTCCTTGAGAAAAATACTTTTTAAGCATACACTTTGCATGAAAGTGAATTTGTCTAAATACTCTCGATCTTAAACAGGGATACTTCACAACTTTAAGTATCTCGATCCAAAAGAGTTATTGACAAATATAGATCATTTGTAATTCATAGGTTGTTAGGATACATACTTATTTGTATTATCTTGATTCCGCACAACCTTGTATTTTATTTAACATCATAAATAAAATACACAATTGAAAAATACATAATGTTCCACTTTACTTGTTTATTGCTTTAAGTCTTGTATTACTTTGTTTATATATTCTTGCATTTATTTACAAGTAATACTAGTCCATTCTAGTGATTATTAGACTTGTTGTATTTTTACACTTTCCTGGTTAACCATCGAACTTTAGGGACTCACATTTGGTATCAGAGCAGAAGGCTAAACATTGCCTAGATCTGTTTCTTTGATGGCTAACCAAGAAAATACACAAGGAAGTTTTAATCTTGGTCCCGATCCTAATGCTAATATTAATGATCAAAATGAACCACCTATTGTTAATAACACTAATCCACCTCCTCCTACTCCTGCTTCTCCACACGTGCATGTGCACTACTCAAATAATCCTATTCCTAAATTCAGTGGGAACAGTGATGAATTTGGTACGTGGAAGGCTATGATGGTTTTGCATGTCACTGGTATTGAGAGGAACATGATGAAAATTTTAAATGAAGGTCCTTATGTACCAACATCACCTCTCAATCCCCTTCTTGATCCTTCTGGATCTAGAAGAAGAAGGGAAAAGAGGGAGGAACATTGGTCTGAAGAGGAGAGGAGATTGGTGAATCTAGACACCCTTCTCAAAAACATGATCCTCGGGGCCGTTCCTGAAACCCTAATTCCCACACTAGTTCTTTTTCCTAGTGTAAAACCATGTGGGATGAACTTTTAAACCAACATGAAGGAGGAGATGCCACCATTGTCACCAGAAAGGTCTCCTTAAACAAGAGGTATGAGTCATTTTTTGCTCAGCCTAACGAGTCTCTCACTGGTACTTACACCAGATTTATGAGTATCATAAACCAATTGAGAGGTCTTGGGGTTGAGAAGGACAAGGATATACTTCTGGAGAAATTTTGTGATATTCTACCCAAATGGTCTCACATGATCCTGGTCTTACGACAAGGTAAAACTCTGCACACACACACTCTTTCAACTCTATATGGAGCTTTCAGGTACACTGAAGAAAATCAAGCTCAGAGAGTGGTGGCAGAACAAGATGCTTTTAACCATGCCTCCAGTAGTCCTAATGTGGTTAGTCATACTGAACCACATAGTACAACGCTGATATCTTCTGAGAATGTATTTTCTATGAAGAAGATGGTGTCTGAACTCATGGATTCTGGAGAGTCCAGTCAAATCTCTCCAGACTGTTGTGATGAAACTGATGATGATGACCTTATTGCAATGATTGCTAAAACGTTTAACCGTTTCAAAGCAAGAGCAACTAGGCCATCTGGACAATTTGCATCCAGTTCTTCAACTGATAAGACCAATTTGACATGCTTTAAGTGTGGCAAAAAGGGTCATTTCATGAAAGAGTGCAGGTCCAGCCAGTTTGTATCCAAGCCTGGTCCATTCTATTCAAATAATAAGCCTGATGATAGCTATAAACTGAAATATAAAAAGCTTAAGGCCCAGATTGCTCTCATGGCACAACAAATTGAAAACAATAATAAGTGCATGATTGCAACAACTGAAGAGAAGTGGGTTCCTTCTGATGAATCATCTGCTGATGAAGAAGAAGAAAGAGATTGCTGTTACATAGCTCTGGCAGACGATGAGCACCTGGTGAAGGAAGATGTCACATCTGGACGATGGGTAGACATTGTTATTAAGAAGGTTAGTGATTATGATTGTGCAACTGACCAAGAACTAAAACTGGACATAGCTGAAGCTCTTAATTCTGATTTGATATTTGTAGAAACTGTTAGATCTGATTGTGTAAATGGTCTAGAAACAGATTTTTCTGAAATAACCGTCTTAAAATCAAAATTGAAAGAACTTCAAGACATTGAACTGGCATTTCAAGCCCAGGTTCTGGTAACTGAACAATTGATTCAAGAAAAACAAGATCTTGAAGTCATTTTAGAGAAAGAAAAACTGGTAATTAAATCATGGCTAGAAACCAAAAAGCCATATGATGCTGGAGTAAATCAATTTCCTGCTCAAAAGCGTGCATACTTAGATGGAAATACTCATGTAGCATCATTAATACCAGTAATCGATCGATTACCAGAGGGGTACAGGCCCACCACTGTTTATGATGAGCCTGTAACTCCCAAGACCAATATTTACCCAGTTCAATCCCCAGAGGTCAAGACTGGAGCATTCCAGATGACTGCTCCAGTTAAAGAGGTTTATCGGAATAAACCTTTGCCTCAGACCAATCCCCTACCTAAGCCTAGGACTGGAAAGGCTAAGGTGTCATCTGAAGAAAATATTTTGTTCAGGTTAGAGAGCCAGATTCAAATTCTGACTCGTCAATCTCAAAGTTTTAATGCAAGATTAAACTGTGAGTCCCAAATATAGATGATTTAACTAAACCCGACTGGCAAGTACAACTAATCTTGATGGACAAGTTAAGTTTACGATCCAGATGTGGATAACAAGAAGCAATTGACTTAAAGTAAATAACAAGAACTAAATGGCTGAAACTATATAAGATATATATATGTATAATCAAGTATGTAGCATTGAGACACGTTATTTCCTTTCTAATGTATTTGATTTATTGATATATAAACAAATACAAGGATTGTTGCGGAACAAAGATAAACACCCAAGTGTAAGTATCTAAACAATCCTGAAAAAAACAAGTGATCTAAATAACTTGGAAATACTCGTAAGTTTACTTAG
>CM067168.1:91100748-91284403 GCA_034093135.1 Erigeron breviscapus | reverse complement strand
ATTTACTTCTTCATTCATTTTCCAATCATCATCATCTCTCTTATTTACTCCATTTATATTCAATTCCTTCATCAATTCTTCATCATAACCTATATATATTCAATTTCATCTTCATTTATTCTGTATACAATGGCACCTAGACAGTCAAAATCGCTCAAAAATCTCCTTGCAGCTGAGCACCTCATATTAATCTTGAGGCAAATTCCATTAGAATCAACATGAATAACTGGATGGCAAGACTCTCTCTTTCCAGTGTTCATGATGCCCAATCGATTATTGGGAGATTAAACTCATTCTTTCTCTCTTGCCCATTATATGGTGCGTTAACATTAAATCCAGGAAGGATGTACCACGAGTACCTGTGTGAATTCTGGTACACTGCAACATTTGATGATGAAACTTCATCTATCAATTATACTCTCAAGGGAGGTACCAGATCCCTTGGTTTCACTGCAAGTCTGCTCAGGTCTGTTCTACAGTTAAACTATCATGAACAGAATGAGTTGCCTATTGAGCTTCCCACTGGTATCAATACAAGGGAAGTATGCAGGCTGATGGGGCACACGGATATCTTGGATGAGCATGGACAGCTATCCAGGAAAGGGACTATCTACATGAGCAAGCTGTCAGACTCATGGAGATATTTCTTCACTCATATTGTTGAATGTTTGGGAGGCAGTTCTGGAGGGTTAGACCAGATCAATCAAACCCATCTCCAGATTGCCTACTGTTTATGGTTTGGGCTTAGAGTGGACTTCGCCCAAATTCTTTTTGATGACCTGGTAGAGCGTCTCAGAGTGAAGGGAAGAAAACCTTTTGTTCCATATATTCATTTCCTTTCACTGCTGTTTAAAAATGGTCTTGGAGACCAGTATGATTTTGATACTACTCACTTTTCTGTGAGTGAGTATATGAGAGATTTGGTCAATCTCAGATCTCCACTGGACGAGGTAGATATTCCTCAGTCCATGCTTACCTTCCAAAGGGAAGAAGCTGAAATGGCTCCAGATAGAGGTCAAGCTGTTGAAAGAGCCTCTGGAGACCAAGATGTACAGATCATTGAAGTTGTACAACCAATTAGACAACTGGCTCCTGAAGGTCAAGTACAAGAAGTTGTTGAACCTTCCAGACGACCTAGAACTAGCAGGCGTCTGATGAGAGCAGGACTTCAGGTGAATCCTGAAAGACATCCTGGGGATGTTATGAATTTGGATGGGTCTCCAATTTTTGAAGAGAACGTACAAGAGGTTGTTGGGCAGGTAACTGATGAACAAATTGAAAATGTTGCCTAAGTTGTTGAGCAGGTTGTTGAGGAAGTTGAGCAAGAGGCTCAAATAGACTTAAATGTAGGGGCTGGTGAACAAGTGAATGTAGAGACTGGTGAACAGTCTGGTGAACAGACAGTTGGGATGGCTCCAGAATGGGATGACGTAGATTCCCCAATGTCTGAAGGTTTTGATGCAAACTTGAATTTTTTGGGTGAAGATGTCCAAGAAGAAGAAAGTCTACCAGAAATGCCACCACCTCCACCAGAAATGCCACCACCACAATCAAACATGCCACCACCACCACCACCTTCAATTCCAATACACACTCAATACTTCACTCCAGCAACCACTCAACCTTCACAATCTCAACCTCCACCTCGTGCGCCGGAGTCACCAGTTGCAACATCTGAAGCTGCAACTGAAGAGGACTGGGTACAAGTTCCTCTAATGACCAGATTACCTTCAACTCTTGAACCTCCCAGTGGTCTCTCCACTTCATCTTCTGCCGAGGTCCAAGGCCTTTTAAGTAAGGTGGCGGACCTGGAGAGATCACTCCAGACTTCATCTCAGGTTATTTCAGACTTCAAATCATTATTATCAAATAACCTGGCATCTGAGATGAATGTCTTTGCTGGGAATGAGAAGCTGGTTTATGAGAAGCTTGATGAACTGGTACTGGCCACAAACAAAAACACTGAAAGTTTCAAAGTGGCAGTCCAGGGATTAGAGACAAGGTTGGTTAATTCTGTTCAGACTGCAGTCACTGGTGAACTGGCAGGTCTGAAAGAAGATGTTCAGAACTTGGTTTTCAGGGTCAGTTCTCTGGAGACTAGACCCACACTAGACCAGGATGCAGTTGTCAGCACAATAAGTGATGCATGTACAAGAAAGTTCAGAAACAATATGCTGAAAGAAATATGTGAAGAAGTTTCTGAGACTGTTCTTCGTAGCATTCATGATGGGGTGTTACCCCAAGTAGACAACTTACTGGATGAGAAGTTGCCAAAACACTTGCCTAAAGCTGTTGCAAATGTTCAGAAGGAAGTGCAGGCACTTAAGAAAGTTGTGACTGAAACAACTCCAGTAGCAGGTACAACATTTGGTGCACTGGACAGACTTATGCTTGAAGAATTATGGAATGATCTCAAGTCAAGGACTGGTGATCATTCCAAGGGGGAAAAGTCGTCTGGTGACCAAACACTGAAGCAATTGTCACAAAGAGCATATGGCACTGAAGCCGGGTTAACTGAAGGAGCTACTGTACTGAAGCCAGTGAGCCCCAGTTTGAGTCCTTCCCAGATATTCCATCAACTCTGAAGTCAGTTAAGGGAAAACAACAAATGGAATCTGGAGAGGAAGAGCAAACTGTTGAAGATGCTGATGATGAAACATCCAAGAAGCTTGAACAAGAATGCATCATGATAGAGATTTTCAAAAGAAATCAAAAAGATGAACTACTGGCCCATCAAAGGGAGATGGCAACTATGGGTACTCTGGATTCTTACAATGCTGGCAGGTTAGGCATTAATATTGAAGTGTATAAAAAGATGAAGGATGACCCCAGAGTTCATCAATGTTTGAGTTTATTGGATGATGTTCATGTACGCTCTTTCTACGCCGAAGAGGAACAAGTCTATGATTCTATAATTTATGGCGTGAGTGTACCAGAACTCATCAGACAAAGAAAGGATGAACTGGTAAGCCTCCAGAAAAAGATCAGAAAGAACGCTGGTGCTCTGGAGATAGAGTACAGGAAGCGACTTACTGGCTTACCAAAATTGACTGCCAGATAAATCAAAGCAATCAAAGATGCTGGTGTAAGCAATTTCATTCCCCTGGACACTTCTCGAAAAATCAATCGTCAAGAACTCCAATCTGCTGTAGAGCAAAGGAGAGTGTCCAAGGAAACTGAATCATTGATCCAGCAAGCCAAGCTGAAAGAAAATACAATGAGATGTTGAATTTCAGGGCTGATGCCAGAAGGATCACTGGTGCTGAAATCAAATTGGCTGAAGATCATGAAGGCATGTCTAAGTTTGAAGTAAAGTTGACCAGGGAGGGTAACTTTACTGATGAGGGGAAAAGTACTTCAGTCCAAGCATTTGGATGGAGTGAACTGAAAGAAATCGCTTTAATGTTCAGGGGGAAGACAAATGTGTCGACTGACGTTAAAGCATTTTTGAAAAGAATTGAAAAGGTATGGAGAAGAAAGCAACAGATGGAAGTTGCAATGGGCATAAGAACGCCAGAATCAATACCATCTTCTCCATCACCAAAGAGAAAGGCTACTGAAGATGCTCCAGGACAGACATCAAAAAGAAGGGCCTGACTCTTATCATTTACTTGTTGTAAATTTATTGTTTTATGAAACCTGTATACTATTTATCAGATGATGTATGTAATAATAGTTGCAATTTTTTATTCATATAAGTAAATGATCAGATTTAGTCTAAGTTAGAACTTAAATGATGAAACTGAAAACACTCATGATCTATAAAGTGTTTTCCAGTAACTTAGATTTTTAGACTAAGTCAAAACTTGTGTTTTTCAAGCATACAAAATGTATAGATTCAAGCTTGAAAACACTTGCATTATTTCTAAACAAATAGGGGAAATTTGTTAGGTCCAGATTTACTGGACTCGCTCCAGACTCGACTACTGGAGCCTTACTGAAGATCTGTCCAGAAACGTGTTCTACTGGACCTACTCCAGACTTGGAATCTGGAGTCCCTCTGAAGATTTATCCAGAAATAATGAAGACCAGTGAGCAAATACTTGTATAGGAAATCTGGAGTATTCTCCAGATTAGCTCACTAGACTTCACCCCAGTCCAGATCAACTCTACTGAAGACATTCTCACTGAAGTCAAAGACTGAAGTCAGAATAAAGAAGACTTACAAATGGCGGAGTCCACTGGAAGTCTTACCAGATCTGTACACTGGAGGATTGTCAGTGTTCTAGACCCTACAAGTCTGAACACTGATATCGAGGATTGACTTTTCCCTTTACACACTTTCCAAAGAACAATCCACTTGTTCTTTACCAAAGTATACGTGTGTAAAGGTGGTTGGATAAAAGGATACAAAGTCATTTGATGTGACTTTATCCTTATTCCTTATCCAATACATTTAATGTTCTTGTCGGATCATTAAATGTATGCAACCAGATTTGTACGGCACAAAATTCACTGGTGAATTTTGTTGCCTATAAATACAAAGTCATTTCCTTGAGAAAAATACTTTTTAAGCATACACTTTGCATGAAAGTGAATTTGTCTAAATACTCTCGATCTTAAACAGGGATACTTCACAACTTTAAGTATCTCGATCCAAAAGAGTTATTTGACAAATATAGATCATTTGTAATTCATAGGTTGTTAGGATACATACTTATTTGTATTATCTTGATTCCGCACAACCTTGTATTTTATTTAACATCATAAATAAAATACACAATTGAAAAATACATAATGTTCCACTTTACTTGTTTATTGCTTTAAGTCTTGTATTACTTTGTTTATATATTCTTGCATTTATTTACAAGTAATACTAGTCCATTCTAGTGATTATTAGACTTGTTGTATTTTTACACTTTCCTGGTTAACCATCGAACTTAAGGGACTCACAAGTACTTTGAATAGAAGTAGAAATGCTAGGAATTTTCTTCAAGACATGAAAAGATGGATGACCAAGTCTTGAATGCCACAGATGAGAGATGGAAGTGTTGGTAGACATGGTGGTATTGCACATTGGAGTTGTAGGAGTGTAGATGTAGAGCCCATGTAGAATGGATCCAAGAAGAATCATCTCATCATGGGCCTGCAAATAGCAATTATCAGAAGTAAAGAGAAGATTGCATTTAGTGGATTTGGTTAATTTTCTGACAGAGATTAAATTGTAGGCAAATTGGGGTATATAAAAGACATTGTATAGAATTAAATTTGGTTGGAGTTCAACAGTGCCTATTTGAGTGACAAGAACATGTTGGCCATTAGGAAGGCCTACAGAAATGGGTGTGGGACAAGTGTAGATTTGTTTAAATTTGGCTAAGGTGTTGCAAATATGATCAGTGGCACCACTGTCATGTATCCAAGCATCTTTAAGATCATAAGCACAAGTAGCAATAACACAGTGATAAATGCATGCAGAGATAAATGAATACATGAGATCAGAGATAGAATTATGATCACCTTGTGCTGTGTTCTGCATCATAAGTATAAGCTGGTTCAGTTGATTTTGTAGTTGAGCCATTCTGCAATGCATGGATGAATCATCTTGGTGGACAGAAGGTGGACTTTCAGTGAAGGGAGTGTCATGAGCAACTGCTGCAACTGTTGAATTTGCAGGGAACCTTCCTTTTTGAACTGGTAGTGGTGTCTTAAATTTCCCATAGAGAGGGTGACCAGGGGGATAACCAACCACTTGATAACATTCTTCTTTTGTGTGTCCTTCCTTGTAACATTGGCCACAATATACACCTTTCTTGAATGGGCTTTTCTTTTCAAAGGTTTTGGCAGAGTAAGGAGGCCTTGGTTTGAATTGGTTGAATTGTGGCCCTGATGATGACTTATAGGTAGAGTATGATGATATATGGGTAGAAAGTGCAGTTGGTATAGCAGATGGTTTTGGCAAAATACCTTCCCTTTGTTTTTCTTCTTGTCTTAGCATGCCATAGGCTTTGGCAGTGTTTGGGAGTGGTTGTTGTAATAAGATTTGTCCCCTAATATTGGCATAACACTCATCTAGTCCCATAAGAAATTGAATCAACCTTTTCCTTTGTTCCCTTTCACCATTCTTTTTGCCATTTTCACAAGTGCAGTTACAAGTACAAGCATGTGGTGTTTCAAGTGCATCTATCTCATCCCAAAAACCTTTCAACTTATGGTAATAAACTTCTATGCTTGTGTTTTCTTGTTTAAGTTGTGTCATGTCAACAGTGAGTTGATAAATCCTATGTCCATCTAATTGTGCATAGTGTTCATTCAACTCATTCCAAAGTGCAGAAGCAGAATTAACAAAGCTCAAATTATTACCAATAGATTCATAAACTGTGTTGAGGATCCAAGAAATTACCATATCATTAGTGCGATCCCACAGTGGTTTGAGTGTTGATGTTGCTTCTGGTTCTTTGTATTCTCCATTAACAATCTTCAATTTGTTCTTTGCACTGAGAGCAATCAACATAGACCTTTTCCAACTGCCAAAGTTATCCGAACCAGTTAATTTCTTTGAAATCAAAACTAACCCTGGATGATCATTTTTATGAAGATACAGTGGATGATGAACAGATTCCACATTATCAGTGGTGGTTGTGGTTGTAGTTTCAACAACCTCAGACATTTTGACAGATAAATTGTGAAAATTAGGGTTTCAGAAAATTAGGTTTTCAAATTTGGGGAAAATCAATCAATTTGTGAGAATCACTAAATTGAAATAGAGGATGTCGATTATTTCGAGATTGAAAGAATTTTCTAGTATCAAATTCACTAGAAATGATAGAATGTGAGGAAATTTTATCAGAAATTTGAGAAAAGAGAATTGAGCGGGATTTCAAGATTTTGAATATAGGTGTACAGTGGTTTTCAATCGGCCGGAATCTATGGCGATTCCGATGAAATTCCGTCGTGATGATGACGGAAACTAATGACGGTGAAGGATCATATCTCTGATACCATATGATAAATCAATATTGAGAAAGAGAAATTGGGAAATTATAATTTTCATTTCTTAATTCTGAATAATACATATTACAGTATATATATATTCAAATAATTAGTTTAACCGCCTCTAATATTTACACAATTCGTCCCTTAACTTTCTAACTTGCTACTATCTAACTAAAACTATATATTTACATAGTATTGCATTGCATTAGACTTTTGCTTGCTATGTTCTTCATCTTCGAGCTATATCTCCATGAAACAGAAGCATTTACTCTCGACATTTCTCCAGCTCGATCATGTTTAGATGCATTACATGCATCTTCATTAATTAAAAAATATTTCAGCTTAATTAAGGTAATATTAATCAATTTTATCCTAGTATTATGGGCTAATGATTTTTAAAGGTATCCAATTTGTCTCGAATCATCATTCGGATTAACTACCTAACTAACAAAAACCTTTGATGTGAGTAGAAACCTTTCAATAACGTCTAACCTAATTAGTTATGTGTTAGCGATCTTGCCATGTAAGTAGCCCTGTGTATCGTCCTCTTCTTTATGAATTGAAAAAACCCCTAAAGATCAAGTTAATTCTTTGACGGGCTTCTCTTTTCTCTCATAGTCTCATGTCTCCCTCTTCTTCCATTAGATCCAAAGACAACAATCATTTTGAGTATTATGATTGCGGTTATAAATTATATCCTCGTACTTTTTGGACAAACAAGAACCCAGGAAGGATGTTTGTTTCTTGCCAGATTTTTTGGAAGGTGATCTGTACAACACTAGATTTTGGTAATGCACCACCAAACGTGATTTACAGTGTTGTACATGTTGTAATGTCAATAATGTAAAGCATGTTTGGTGGTGCATTGCCAAAATCTAGTGGTGTACAAATCGGTTAAATATAAGTTCAAAATCGTTACAAATAAGTGTGACTAGTGAATTTATTGTTTTTTTGTAATTAGGATGAACTTCCAAGTGATTACCACAAATTGCATAATAATTTGGAAATTATGAAACTGAAAAGGTTATAGGATCAAGAATGAAAGTGATGAAACTGATGGAAAGTTGACTATTCAAAAGTAAAACGTCAAAATTATGTATCACGACCATAATATTATTCAGGGGTGACGATCGTGTTGTGTTCGGGTTGGTCCTTTTAAGTAGTTAAATCAAACCAACATGATAAAATATCAATTATCAAGGTTAAGATTTTCGATACTTTAAATTCATACAATAATTAATATGACACAATTGTAGAAAAATATAACTTTTTTTTTAAAATACATAGTTTATAATATTAAGATATAACGAGAACTTAAAATAGTTACAATATTTGGAACCAAACATTTAAATATATAATATATAATTTCTTTATTTGTAGTTTTTTAACGGGTTGTTCAGGTTGTAAACGGGTCACCAAAAGTCAACTCAAACCCAACCCATATATAAAATGTGATAGTCGTGTCGACCCGTTTATGACTCAGACCTGTCAATTAGTCTCTCAACCCAAACTCACTTATTACATGTCATGCTCCAAGTCATGTGGGAAATTACCGCACCCCTAATATTACATCTTGGCATCAATGAAGTTCTCTCTACAGACACCCTTCTTCTTGCACCCCTGAATAAGAAATACATATTACCTATACAACATTTGTTAGCCATATTGTTCCCGAACATTACCAACTGTGTAAGATGCTAGGTTCGCAGGAGCGTTATTTGACCCGCTTAGTCCATTGTTATTTTGCTAAATAGCTGCTTGCTTTACTTTCTTGAGGTTAGGGTTTACGTGACTGTTAGACACCCAAGCTTGGGTGTAGAACCCTCACATCTTGTTTTTTTAATCCATAAAAAGCATGGGGGGCCAAACATTTATAGATATATTAAAAAATTAGTATGTGAGGGGTTCTACACCCAAGCTTGGGTGTCTAACAGCCACATACTCCATTTTCTCTACTTTCTTTTATATTTTCATTTTATATTTTAACTTTTCCCTTCAAAGTTACTTTCTCACTTATCTTTTATATTTTCCTTGCTTCTTTTGAGTTTCCTTTAAATATAATGACCGCTTTTGTATGTCTTTCAATATCCCATAAGAAAAGGTTCTAGAATAAATGTTTCAAAATACCATGTGTATATGTATTCATGTATGTTGTTTTAACAAGAAAAAAAGGAGAAAAAGTGGAGATAGCCTTACGTTTTGAATTTGAAAACGTACAAGAATGATTGGAGCTATTTGTAATGGTATTAGACATTCACTTTCATTTAGTAGGTTCCATTTATGTTGTGTTATGAAAAGTCGGTGTTGAGAAGATGACTTGGATTTAATGGGAATTGACACATACTATACATTACAATATACCTCACTATGCCATTATAATTTAGTACCCCGAAATTTTCATACCAGATATAACCCGTTAATTATTTCATATATTTACTAGAAATGTATCTATGTGATATGGTAGGACAGGTCACTTTGTGTTTGTAAATTAAAGTTGAATCGATTATTATAAACCTTATTGTAAATTCAAGTTTTGTTAAACTCATGAATAATTCATAGTTCGTTATTAGTGGGCTGATGTCGAAGTAAACTTCCATAACTATATTTTTTATTTCTATAAACTATATATATAACAAAAAGGTAAAAGAGAAACAACACAATAATTATGTAAATCATGGCTTTGTGACAACCAATGTTTGTCACTTGACCACATAAGAAAGCTGCCTTTCCAAATATGCCTTCATTTTTGTGCCAAACGAATAGAATCTGGTCACGTGAACATCACATGTGACCTCATCTTGTCAGTCTTTGCCGGTTCCACCATTTCAACCACCATCATCTCCACAATCTCCGTCACTATCTCCCCTATCTCCGCCTCAACCGCCGTCGTCAAAAACTGCCTTAAACCCGTCCCCATATCCCTCTCAATCAACCCATCAATATCTTCCAATGTGTCACATTTAGCCCCGGGACCAAAACTATCAATTTTGTCACATACTTTTTTTAACAACTCATTTCCACACATTGTACACGAATCTTGTGGCAAATTTGAACCAACACAATTCATATAAGGCCTTAATATTTCGGATAATAACTCATCTACTAAATCGAATATCAATTTTCGGTTCGTGGTATTCGTGTGATGATATTGTTTTTCGAGTGTGTGAAATATTGAAGGGTGAAGAGGGTGTGATGGTGTGTGCCATTGGCCATAGGAAATAAGAGTTGTGTGATAAATACCACATTGGTTTATGATTCTTGAAATGTAGTCAAAATGATCGAAAAAAGTAGTGGTGGTGGTGGTGACTACATTGTTGTACGATGAGTTCTGATTACTAGGTAAATGTTTCATGCTCCCCAAAATGGACACCTGCAAAATAAAATATTTGATAAATTTAAGAATCAGAACCTATTTTGAGATAAGTTTAAATTTGATTACATATGATGATGCAAGATATCTATAAATTTGATAAAGTAGAATAAAATGTGTCTATCAATTTTGAAAAGTGTATTTAATTGAAAAGTGTCAAATTCGTTTTATGCTAGGTGCGTAAAGAATAATATCTACATTTTAGTTTACTCAGCCATAAAATAAAAGGTAATAAATTTATAATAATTTTTAACTATATATGACTATCATTGTTTCAGACAGTTGTATGTTATACATTAACATGATTATATGTATGATGACAAATTATTATAAATTGATTATCATCTTAAAATTAATGTTAAGTTTACTCCTAAAGATAAAAGTTAACATCTTAAAGATTTGAAGGGTGAATGATATGACAACTTTTTGATATGGTTTAGTAAACCGTATGTACTTATAATATTCATTGAAGATTCATATTTCAAAGTACTTTTTTACAGTATCATTTTTTTTATACAATCTCGGTGTTCGAAAATTTGGGTAATATATATGCTTGACATCAAAGAGCGTGTAACGATAATAAAATAAAAAACCTGACATCTATTATCTAAATAATAATTTAGTTGCCATGAAATAGTACTAGCTAGCTTGTTTTATTTCATAAAATAAACGGACCTACAATATTTTTTATATACAATTTATAAAAGGAATTGTCATTCAAAAAAATAAAGATTGAATAGTATTATTTCAGAAAAAAGATGTCATGATCAGGAATATTAAGATAGAAACAAATGACATCAGAATTAAATGTTCAAACTAAAATGTACCTGCTTTTGAGGTAATCTTGTTGTTGAGGATGATGACGTCACCTCTTTCTTGAATGAAAGAAACTTTGTTGTGTTCTTGACATTCACAACATGATGTTGTAATGTAGTTGACTTCTTTTTGCAAATTTTCCTCATCACAATTACATCATCTTGTTGACTCATTTTCTTCAATCTCAAATCATATCTTTCACTTGCAATTCTCTTTATTTTCTTTTCTTTCAATGGCTTCTCAACTTTGATTGATGGTGAAGATTGTAAATGTGACATGGTTTTGTTGAGATTGTTGTTAATATCCAACAACCTAAACTTTGGTGATCTCGAAAAGGTTGTGTTCTCATCATTTTTCACTTTTGTTGTTGTCACGGACGCCAGTGATGCTGCTGGTGTCCGTGCAACAACCTTTTTTGGTTTCAACAACACAAGATTTGAATCTCGTCTTTGCTCTTTATTTTTTGTCGATGAAACGGTATTTGTAATATCGGTTCCAAGTCTCCGATTGATTCTTAACCTTACTTGATTCGCAATTTGCTTTGCATATTCTTCTGACTTTCTACTTGTCATTTTCATATCGTTTTCTTTATCTACTTGGAGTGAAAGCCGGTGATGGTAATCATTATCAGTTGACCGCCTGCTGGCAGTCGATATCCTTGGTGTCGTTGGTAACGAACTGCTACGATGATGTGAATTCACTGGAGTCGTAGAAGAAGATGATGGCCTTGGAGATGAATATTCGGGCAAAAGATCGAGACCCATTAATCTAGCAACTAAACCAGGTGTTTTTGTACCCGGAGAACTGCTACATTCTGATGATATATCATCAGTAAATCTTGATCGTTGTGTTTTGATTTTAATTCCACCCATCTACATTAATTAAAAAGAAAATGACTTTTTGGATGAAATATTTATTGATGATGATGGATCCAAGGATGATCATTTACTATACCATCATAAATAAATTATAAACACTTGAATATTAATAATAATAAAAAGAAAAACTAATTAAATTCAACTTACTTGAATGTTCAAATTTTTTTGTTCTTTAACTTTTGATGAGGATGATGATGGAGCAATGTTCTCCATGGCGGATTCCGGTGTCTCCAAGCTATTTCTTGGTGCTTCTACGCCTGTAAAAGATATTACTCTTAACATTTCTTTTCAAGATCAAGACACTATTATTTCATACAGTGCGTCATTACATATAATTAACCGACAGGTTAGATATGTCATTCTTGATTACTAGAATGACAGGCTTAACCTGTCTAGATGTAATGCCACAATTGCGTATAAAATAGTTACAGTATCAAAAATTTTAAAATAAGAAAATGAAAGTATTCTAGTAAATTAACAATTTCCAAAAATAACAAAAGAAAACATACAAAATTTATGAATAATGCAAATGCTTGAGAGTTACCTTGAAGACTAACGTTGGACTGTTGCGAGTTAATATTAATAGTTGATTCCGATATAAAAGATGGATGATGAAATCGAAAGGACTGATGATGTTGAATATCAAACACTCTAAAAATGGCACTCATACAACCAGAAGACCAAGAATTCATGTTTTTCTTCTCTTTTCTTTTCTTACTCTTATTCTTCGTTTTAGCCGTGGTGACAGATGGTGATTTCACATCACCACGGCCATCTTCGCCACCACTGCTACCCTTGTCGAACCACTCTCTCCCCATGAATTAAGAACTTTCAAAAAAGACTTTACTTTGTCTACTATTTGTTTCCAAAAAACTCTCACCAGATACCAAAAGTGCACAATTTATATATTTCACGGAATATCATAATACACCTTTTTGGCAGCTTTAATCTCTAACTTTAACTTTAACTCTTGTTGTTGTATATATATGGAGAGAAAGTTGTGGTGTTGTTTTGCTTGGCATTTGTTTAGTGTGTGAGTGTATGTGTGTGTTTTTTGAAAAAAACGAGGTCAAAGATGAATGTGGATGATGGTGGTGGGGGTTTGGGTTGGGTTGGGTTTAATATAGTAGTTAGTTTAATGGGGATCCGAACTCATATACCCGTTTTATTTTGAATCGTATTAATTGCCACTTTTGACTCTATGGTTTCTTTCAAAAAAAGGCTTATAGTTTTTAGTGTTTTTATTAAAATTCTAAATTAACGAAATCAATAATATGATATGTGTGAAATAATTTACTTTTTCTCTAACAACAAATTGGAAGCAATGACGAGGCTGTTCTATCTATCTATCAGTTAGCCTACTCGCGATATCGAGAAAATAAGTTGATTATAGACAGATAAAGGTTTAAGCTTAAAGTTTTCAGTTTACCCGATCCTTTTCACTCCTTATAAGAGAAAGCTTATCATGAATAATAGACACCTGGTCTAACATAAAAGTATAGAACCTTAACTTTGTTGTTACATGTAGAACTTGAATATATAATTTCCTTATTATTAAACTCACTCGATATCTCATCTCAACCAATTAAAAGGAAAGTTATTGGTATGAAGTAGTTTAATTTAAATTCTACACCGTTCATACATCACAAATACTAATTAAATGTGTTTATATGATTTGTATTGAAGATCATATGAAGTAGTTTCGTGGTATACGAATTAACTTTTATGATGTGTACAAAATAAAACTTAATTTTGTTAATGACATTTACATAGTTGTATATATGTGGGAGAATAAACTAATATGTCATGTAATACATGTTATGTGTCAATAGTTTTTACGACGTTGTCGTCCCTCCTTCCTATATACACATCCTAAATTGTTCAAAAAAAAATTAAAATAGTTTTTACGATGTTAAACTTTTTATTTAATCAAACAAAAAAGAACTAATTAACCTAAAAACAAACCTAATCATAAAATTATGACATCTGTCCCTATTTTGAAATCCCAAAATTCCTTTTAATGTAATTCCTAATATACCCAAAAACCAAAATATTAAACATTCATATTGAATCTTTTACTTCCGTTCCGGCCGACGATGGCTCCGATAACTTTGCTTTTCATTCCTATTTCCTATTTCACTTCCACGTATATAATACATGTAGCCATTTTTAACATATACATTTTCTTATACTACTTATTTTTAGAACATATTCAAATGACGGCTTGACAATTTTTCATACAACATCTTGAAACCATTTTCAGATGGATCATTTATACATGAACTAAAAGGCCACTGTAAATCTATACATAATCGTTTACATGTTATATTTCCAAATATTCGCCACATTCAACACCACAATTAATTAACAATCACAAAGGCAATTAAAAGTTTCTCAGTGGTAAGACACTTCAAAGGGACACAAAGATGCAGTTGAAATCAACGACATGTATCTGAAAAATGAAAAGGTTTTACTGGAACAAAAGGGATAACCATAAAAATTAATGATTATTAATTAATATTAATTTTAGGGATATAATAGGAATTACTGTTGGGTTTCTTATAATTGACACATGTGTCACTATTTTACGGTTAGGCCTATATTTAGGCTTATTAAATTAGGTCTCTTTATCATTTTTGTATTAATAATGTATGTCAAATCCATACTTTTATGTTTGTAAAATAATAAAGCTCTTTATGGTAAATTTAGTTCTACTTTATTAATTTTTCTCATTAATAATCCTCAATCAAGTTAATGCTAACAACTTTAATATGGTCAAACCGCTTTCTTTGTAATTAGATCACCATAACTAGTCAAAGTGTCAAACTATTTGCAAATTGCAATAAAGAGTGTCATTTTTGACTAATCTATAACTACCATATGCAAAACATATCTATAATACCTTAAAAAAGGAACCCACTTCCAAAAATCTCCACTTAATATACTCATAATATCCTTAATGAAATAATTTACAACATAAATCTTTTTATACTTAAATTAACTAGACTATCTTCTATAACATCAATTACTTTTACATTCACTACCATTGCCGCCCCCACCACCTGTCACCGCCACCACCTGTCGTCGCCACCGCCGTCACCACCACCGCGCGCCACCACCACCATTGTCGCCGCATTGCATGGGCATATGACTCGTAGAGACATAATGTGTTTAATCTTAAGTTTACGTTTTTGACATATTAAAGCATATTAGTCTGTTTTTAATTCTTGCTTTTGATGTTGTTATATGTCAATCTACTTATAAACATGTTTTTAAGCTTATATTTTAGATATATCAAACATTTTCCATGAATACATTAAACTTTTTTTTCTTTTCAAAATGAACTATAACTAGTGTTATACCCGGCCGTTGGCCGGGGATAACCAAATGTTTAAAAAAAAACAAAGGAATATACTAAAACCAAAAAATAAAAAAAGAGAACAAAAAAAACAAAAGGGAATACGAAAACTAAATGAAAAAGTTATAAAAAAACCCAAAAGTTACATGTCAAAAAGGTATAAAAACCAAATGTTTAAAAATAAAAACGAATATATAATGCAACAAAAGAAAAAGCATAATATGAAATAGGATAAAAAACAAAATATATAGCATTTGAATAAAAATATAGCATTTTAAAAGTTATTAAAGAACAAAATGTAAAGTGTAGAAAAAGGTATAAAAAAACAAATGTTAAAAAGATTAAAATAAATAAATTATATAAGGTTAGGGGGTAAAAATAATAAAAAAGAAACAGGAGGGGCAGAAAAGGAAAAGGAAAAAAAGAAGGGGGCAGAAAAGAAAAAGAAAAAAAAGAAGGGGGCAAAGTGAAAATACATAAACAAAAACCAAAAAAAAAAACGTGAACGGAGTAGGGCTTCGAACCCGTGACCTCCCACCCCACAGGCGCAGAAACAAACCACTCCACCAAGCATCACCTTTGTTCTTTATTTGACAAATATGATATTTAACTTAAAACTTCATATAACGACAAAGAAACCACTGTTCACGTGAATTTATTTTAAATAGGTTATAATTTGGAGATAAACAATTATAGCAAGGAAAGTTGCCGAAATAGATAACTTAAAATTTGATTTTTGACAATAAACGAACCTAAAATTTATGGATACCCAAAAAAGAGTGTGAAATCCAATTTAGAACTTTTGGGGAAATATTATCATGTTTTCATGTAATGACTGTGTTTTTATGTTTACATGGACGTATAGGTGTACGAGTAAACTACTTGGCATGCGTGATGTGACAAAACTCAACATGAATTAGCTTATATGGACACATACTTGCATGAAAATAACTTACATGAAACCATTTAAGCTATTGATATGTGAAAAGTGCATCCATGGAAGCTATTTGCCTATTTCCATGTTGAATTTCACCACGACACGCATGCCACGTCATTTACTTGTACACATGTGCGTTCATGTAAGCATTTAAAAATATTAATATATGAACCATGATAATATTCCCCTAAATATTATAAATTGGATTTTAGACTCTCTTGTTTTTGGCAACAACGAATCGTACTTTCCCTTTGTTGTCAAAAATAGGTTATCTTTTTCAGCAATTTTCTTGTTGTGGAAGATCAAAATGGAGAGAATTTCCTTTTTGCTTTTTTCCCCCCCCCGTAACATGTATAAATTACTCACAAATAATGAGAGATCTAGCATACATTGTTTTAACTGAGTCTGCATTTGAGAGTTATCTCGCTAAAAGAATATAAACTTTCGATGAGAAACTCACCCAGATCAATTATAAAATGGAAATTAAATACGCATACATGTGGTCAACCCCAAATATCATATCTAATGGGTTGAGATTGTTTCCTTTAATATAAAAATTCACTATAAAAGTCAACCATTTGTTGATATATGGAAGGGTAATGGTGTAATTGGTTCATTCCATCGACACTTTTCAAAAAACCGGTTCCTTACACCTTTCACAACGGCAAAAAAGGTAATTGGCATCGACAAAACCAATCGGCCTATTGGAGCCAATGCATGTGAAAGTTGGGTTTTTTTTTTTTTACTTTTAAAAGTTTTCAATTTTTATCTCGTTTTTACCTATAAAATACACACACAAAAATTAATTCATACACTTTTATTAAATAAAACATACAATACATTACTTACAAAAAAACACAAACACTTTTATTAAATAAAACATACAATACATTACTTACAAAAAAACACAAACACTTTTATTAAATAAAACATACAATACATTACTTACAAAAAAACACAAACACTTTTATTAAATAAAACATACAATACATTACTTACAAAAAAACACAAACACTTTTATTAAATAAAACATACAATACATTACTTACAAAAAAACACAAACACTTTTATTAAATAAAACATACAATACATTACTTACAAAAAAACACAAACACTTTTATTAAATAAAACATACAATACATTACTTACAAAAAAACACAAACACTTTTATTAAATAAAACATACAATACATTACTTACAAAAAAACACAAACACTTTTATTAAATAAAACATACAATACATTACTTACAAAAAAACACAAACACTTTTATTAAATAAAACATACAATACATTACTTACAAAAAAACACAAACACTTTTATTAAATAAAACATACAATACATTACTTACAAAAAAACACAAACACTTTTATTAAATAAAACATACAATACATTACTTACAAAAAAACACAAACACTTTTATTAAATAAAACATACAATACATTACTTACAAAAAAACACAAACACTTTTATTAAATAAAACATACAATACATTACTTACAAAAAAACACAAACACTTTTATTAAATAAAACATACAATACATTACTTACAAAAAAACACAAACACTTTTATTAAATAAAACATACAATACATTACTTACAAAAAAACACAAACACTTTTATTAAATAAAACATACAATACATTACTTACAAAAAAACACAAACACTTTTATTAAATAAAACATACAATACATTACTTACAAAAAAACACAAACACTTTTATTAAATAAAACATACAATACATTACTTACAAAAAAACACAAACACTTTTATTAAATAAAACATACAATACATTACTTACAAAAAAACACAAACACTTTTATTAAATAAAACATACAATACATTACTTACAAAAAAACACAAACACTTTTATTAAATAAAACATACAATACATTACTTACAAAAAAACACAAACACTTTTATTAAATAAAACATACAATACATTACTTACAAAAAAACACAAACACTTTTATTAAATAAAACATACAATACATTACTTACAAAAAAACACAAACACTTTTATTAAATAAAACATACAATACATTACTTACAAAAAAACACAAACACTTTTATTAAATAAAACATACAATACATTACTTACAAAAAAACACAAACACTTTTATTAAATAAAACATACAATACATTACACACAAAAATTAATTCATACACTTTTATTAAATAAAACATACAATACATTACTTACAAAAAAACACAAACACTTTTATTAAATAAAAAACAAACCAAACACAATACATTTTAAAAACACACTTCCTAGAGATAGATTAAAAATAGTTGAGATTGATCACAATTTTGTCTTGACAAACTTCCTAGAGATAGATTAAAAATAGTTGAGATTGATCACAATTTTGTCTTGACAAACTTCCTAGAGCAAAGTTTTCAAAATCCTTGACATACCAAGGTGTGGACCAACTAGGGTCGTACGCCGGACACTTAAATTCATCGACGGTTTAGTCTTCACCGTAGTTTTGAAAGTACATGTCGGCCCAGTTTCATTGGTCTCCCAACGTGTGACCGACAGACTTATTGTTTTCAATAGCGACCTTTAATCTGTTGATCTAATACTGCAAATAGGTAAAATATTGTTTTTCAAGCTTGGAAACCTTATGCCCCGACGCTTGTATTTAAAATATCTTTTTTCTACACCATTGCCAATTTTATTGTAGTTTTTGCATCACCTCGGCAATTTGTGCTTGAATGAGGTCGTCCTCTTTGACATCAGACGTGATAAGTGCTTTCATCTCGTCGACGGTCATACGGGGTCGGTGAACATTGTTTGATCGAGGGGAAGTTTGTGATGAAAAAGATGTTTGTCCAAATGCTTCAAGAGAAAGATTCATTAATTAAGGGGAAGTGTTTTTTTTTTTTTTTTTTTTTTTTTTTTTTTTTTTTTTTTTTTTTTTTTTTTTTTTTTTTTTTTTTTTTTTTTTTTTTTTTTTTTTTTTTTTTTTTTTTTTTTTTTTTTTTTTTTTTTTTTTTTTTTTTTTTTTTTTTTTTTTTTTTTTTTTTTTTTTTTTTTTTTTTTTTTTTTTTTTTTTTTTTTTTTTTTTTTTTTTTTTTTTTTTTTTTTTTTTTTTTTTTTTTTTTTTTTTTTTTTTTTTTTTTTTTTTTTTTTTTTTTTTTTTTTTTTTTTTTTTTTTTTTTTTTTTTTTTTTTTTTTTTTTTTTTTTTTTTTTTTTTTTTTTTTTTTTTTTTTTTTTTTTTTTTTTTTTTTTTTTTTTTTTTTTTTTTTTTTTTTTTTTTTTTTTTTTTTTTTTTTTTTTTTTTTTTTTTTTTTTTTTTTTTTTTTTTTTTTTTTTTTTTTTTTTTTTTTTTTTTTTTTTTTTTTTTTTTTTTTTTTTTTTTTTTTTTTTTTTTTTTTTTTTTTTTTTTTTTTTTTTTTTTTTTTTTTTTTTTTTTTTTTTTTTTTTTTTTTTTTTTTTTTTTTTTTTTTTTTTTTTTTTTTTTTTTTTTTTTTTTTTTTTTTTTTTTTTTTTTTTTTTTTTTTTTTTTTTTTTTTTTTTTTTTTTTTTTTTTTTTTTTTTTTTTTTTTTTTTTTTTTTTTTTTTTTTTTTTTTTTTTTTTTTTTTTTTTTTTTTTTTTTTTTTTTTTTTTTTTTTTTTTTTTTTTTTTTTTTTTTTTTTTTTTTTTTTTTTTTTTTTTTTTTTTTTTTTTTTTTTTTTTTTTTTTTTTTTTTTTTTTTTTTTTTTTTTTTTTTTTTTTTTTTTTTTTTTTTTTTTTTTTTTTTTTTTTTTTTTTTTTTTTTTTTTTTTTTTTTTTTTTTTTTTTTTTTTTTTTTTTTTTTTTTTTTTTTTTTTTTTTTTTTTTTTTTTTTTTTTTTTTTTTTTTTTTTTTTTTTTTTTTTTTTTTTTTTTTTTTTTTTTTTTTTTTTTTTTTTTTTTTTTTTTTTTTTTTTTTTTTTTTTTTTTTTTTTTTTTTTTTTTTTTTTTTTTTTTTTTTTTTTTTTTTTTTTTTTTTTTTTTTTTTTTTTTTTTTTTTTTTTTTTTTTTTTTTTTTTTTTTTTTTTTTTTTTTTTTTTTTTTTTTTTTTTTTTTTTTTTTTTTTTTTTTTTTTTTTTTTTTTTTTTTTTTTTTTTTTTTTTTTTTTTTTTTTTTTTTTTTTTTTTTTTTTTTTTTTTTTTTTTTTTTTTTTTTTTTTTTTTTTTTTTTTTTTTTTTTTTTTTTTTTTTTTTTTTTTTTTTTTTTTTTTTTTTTTTTTTTTTTTTTTTTTTTTTTTTTTTTTTTTTTTTTTTTTTTTTTTTTTTTTTTTTTTTTTTTTTTTTTTTTTTTTTTTTTTTTTTTTTTTTTTTTTTTTTTTTTTTTTTTTTTTTTTTTTTTTTTTTTTTTTTTTTTTTTTTTTTTTTTTTTTTTTTTTTTTTTTTTTTTTTTTTTTTTTTTTTTTTTTTTTTTTTTTTTTTTTTTTTTTTTTTTTTTTTTTTTTTTTTTTTTTTTTTTTTTTTTTTTTTTTTTTTTTTTTTTTTTTTTTTTTTTTTTTTTTTTTTTTTTTTTTTTTTTTTTTTTTTTTTTTTTTTTTTTTTTTTTTTTTTTTTTTTTTTTTTTTTTTTTTTTTTTTTTTTTTTTTTTTTTTTTTTTTTTTTTTTTTTTTTTTTTTTTTTTTTTTTTTTTTTTTTTTTTTTTTTTTTTTTTTTTTTTTTTTTTTTTTTTTTTTTTTTTTTTTTTTTTTTTTTTTTTTTTTTTTTTTTTTTTTTTTTTTTTTTTTTTTTTTTTTTTTTTTTTTTTTTTTTTTTTTTTTTTTTTTTTTTTTTTTTTTTTTTTTTTTTTTTTTTTTTTTTTTTTTTTTTTTTTTTTTTTTTTTTTTTTTTTTTTTTTTTTTTTTTTTTTTTTTTTTTTTTTTTTTTTTTTTTTTTTTTTTTTTTTTTTTTTTTTTTTTTTTTTTTTTTTTTTTTTTTTTTTTTTTTTTTTTTTTTTTTTTTTTTTTTTTTTTTTTTTTTTTTTTTTTTTTTTTTTTTTTTTTTTTTTTTTTTTTTTTTTTTTTTTTTTTTTTTTTTTTTTTTTTTTTTTTTTTTTTTTTTTTTTTTTTTTTTTTTTTTTTTTTTTTTTTTTTTTTTTTTTTTTTTTTTTTTTTTTTTTTTTTTTTTTTTTTTTTTTTTTTTTTTTTTTTTTTTTTTTTTTTTTTTTTTTTTTTTTTTTTTTTTTTTTTTTTTTTTTTTTTTTTTTTTATTTGTTTTTTTTTTTTTTTTTTTTTTTTTTTTTTTTTTTTTTTTTTTTTTTTTTTTTTTTTTTTTTTTTTCAAGAAGAGGCTTTCATGTTCAAATCTAAAGAGCCAAGATCAAGTTTCCGCAATGCTCATACTCTGAGAAGTTCAAGACTTAAAGATACATCTTTAAGGTAAGTGTGAAGATTAAAGACGAAAAGCCAAGTTTGATGGAAGATCTTGAAGACAATGAGAAAGCTTCGAAGACCTTCATCAACAAATTCGTATTTTATAGATGATATCATGCATGAATTACATTTCAACACCAAGGGGAAGAATGTTAGAAATCTAAAATGGTGTTAAAATGTAATTATTTTAACAATGGAAGGAGTATTAGTGAAAGTTAGTCAAGTGTATAAATACTCCTCTCCATACCCAAAATTGTAAGCTTTCAACATAATTCCATAGTTACTTCTCTCTAATCTTATACTTTCTCTCTCTAAACTCATCTTCAACCTCCATTTCACACACAAACACACTTTTCACACACTAACCAAAATCCTCCATTAAACCTTCAAATCGAGCTTAAATTTCTACTTAACAATTGGTATCAGAGCAAAATCAGTTAATCTGAACGATCCATAGCTCGATTTGTTGCAATTCTCATCCAATTTTCAAATTTTTTATTCAAAATCGATCTTCACTGTTCTTCAATTTTTCACCTCTCAAATCACATAAAATCACAGATATTTGTTCACCAATAGATTCCTAGTAGTTGAAACATAATCCTGTCAAGTTTCAAGTTCCAATTCGATCTAAATCTCTAGTTTGAATTTTTGGATTTTGGCGCGATTTTTGGGTTTTGAATCTGTTGTGTTTTGTGTTGAATTTTGTTAATCGGTGTGTTGCTAAGGTGAAAACAAACAGTTTGCAAGTGATTTCAAGTTCTAACTCCTAGTAAATCAAAAGTTATTGAAGCTTTTTGTAGTTGTTAATGGAGTTCATGTTCAAAACTGTTCTGATGAAGAAGATGATGACCCTAGGACGATCTTGCACTAGGACGATCTTGCCAAGATCGTCCTAGCCTTTATTCCTTTATTTCTCATTTCTAGTGCTTAGAGGCTTGTAGGACGATCTCCTCAAGATCGTCTTGACAAGTAGTTGTGTTGTGAAGTGTTTGATTGTGGCTAACTAATCCAGAAGGATTGGTTTGGTCAATTCAAATTCTTGGAAAGAAAAACAAGACGATCTTCACCAAGATCGTCTCATCATTCTGAAACTAAGACGATCTTCACCAAGATCGTCCCATTTCCTCTGAACTTAAGACGATCTTCACCCAAGATCGTCCCAGTTCTTTGAATCGTTTCATTCCAAACTCATTTAGTTCAAGATCGTTTCATTTTTCATACTTAACCAAATTTCACAAAAATTACCTAAAACGATCTTACCTAAGACAATCTTCTCAAGATCGTTTCATTTCCCATTTCTACTAAACTTAAGACGATCTTGTCAAGGTCGTCCCAGTTCCTTTGAAGACCGTTCCCTAAAACGATCCTCACCAAGATCGTTTCACCAAGATCTTCACAAGATCGTTCCAATTCCAAACATCATAAAAAAAAATAAAAAAAAAAAATTTGGCGGGAAAAATAATTTTTGCCCAGGGTCTTAAAAAGGGATAATTCATGAAGATTTAAAATTTGATAGCGTTAAAATTTTTTAGGCCAATTTTCATTCGTTATCGACGCGGTTTTGGCGAAAATTTTTAGAAATTATCAAATTTTTCCTATGATCATGATATCCAAAGTTTACATGAAATTCAAAGTTTCGTGAGAACATATTTCGGCGAAAAAATTTGGAGGGAAACCTGAAGTACAAAATCTCCAAATTTCAATTTTAATTCTTTCACTTCAATTTCAATCACAATTACCTTTTCATTTCATTTCACCCTTTGTTCAACAAAATGTCAAGTCCAAGTATCTCAAATTCAGTCAAAAATGATTTCGTCTTCAATTTGTGGTTAACTTCCTCACCCAAGACACCTACTTCATCTGAAGAGAAACTTCATAAAGGTGGACTGTGCTCATGTTGTATGACTACTCATTTGCGATCTAAAACAACTCCTTGTCAAGTGATGAAGATATTGATTCATTCAACTGCATCTGAAAATGTCAAGTTTCAAGAGGAAGTAGTCACGTTACAAGCTGAGAATGTCAAACTGAAAGAACAAATGATCTACTATCGAGCTGGAAATGTGAGACTTACAAATGAGATGAAAGAACTTCAAGTTAAATTTGGAGACCTTGCAGTTTGGAATGAAATTGACAAACAAACTTTGAAGAAGAATGATGAGTTGATGTCACAAATGAAAGCTGAGATAAAAGAACTTCAAACAGAATTGAAAACTTCCAACAAGAAGCTGAATGATAGTATCTTGGAAAGCAAATCAAGAGAACTTATTTTGCAAGAAAAGATTTCAAGTTTTCAATCTCAGTCAAAAATGAGACATCTATATTCTTAACCATGGAGAGCAAGTTTATTGATGAGATGAACAAAGTTGAGAAAGAGAGACAAGATGTTTGCAACAAAAACAAGACTCTTGAAGAGAATTGTTTGCAATATCAATCAAATGAAACATCTCTACGAAAGAGAATCTCTGAACTTGAGATGGAATTGCAAACACAATCAACATCTTGTGACACTCAAAGTGATGATGGCTCAGTTTATCATGATGCAAGTCCAATATTTCCAACTGAACTTGATGCTCCAAAGAAAGTTTGCACTGAGTCCATCCCAAAGAGCTCAAAGATCAAAGTTTCATCTCCTGCTAAACATAAAGCTTCTCAATTTACTAACTATGCCTTATTCAAGGATAGAAAGTATTCGTTGAAGCCTACTATAGATGGAACACAGACTCTCATTCCATTCTTGTCATTTGAAGACAATACCAAGTTCATCTCTCAAGCAAAAGCTCAGTTGACCAAGATCAAATGGAAACCTGTCTACAAACCAAAGTCAACTGAGTCAAAGACAATCAAATACTCACTTTGGCAACTCTATGAACTTGCACCAAAACCAATTACCGTGCAAGAAGTGAATGTCTTTGCATCTCCACTGCGTCCACAAAAACTCAACTTTTCAACAACCTCGAGTTTTCACCCACCATGGACTGCAGATTCTATTCGTCGAATCGATGACACGTACATTTGGAATGTCAAGACAAAAACCGTTGGGCCTACACAAAAATGGGTCCCAAAGGTTGTTTGTAAGTAATTCGATAAAATGGCTTATACACATGTCAGTGTATAACCCGGGCTAAAGATGTTGTTTATTGGACTACTACTTCATAATGGTTGATTCCCCAGTTTCGACTTCAAAGAGACATGATGAACATGTTGCCACACATTCATCATGAGGGGAAGAAAGAGGATAATGAAGAAAGATAAAAAGTTTATTTGAAAGAAGAATTTATCAGTTGAGGGGAAGAAAGATAAAATGTTGACTAAAGTGATCCCCAAATTTTTCTTTGAAGATAGTTATCGCCAACGTGGTGGGTACGCCGTGGGTACACCCTATACATAAGCGTTGGTGGTACGCAAATATGATTGTTTGATCGAGGGGAAGTTTGTGATGAAAAAGATGTTTGTCCAAATGCTTCAAGAGAAGATTCATTAATTAAGGGGAAGTGTGACAAAGTTAAGATTGTCAAGAAGAGGCTTTCATGTTCAAATCTAAAGAGCCAAGATCAAGTTTCCGCAATGCTCATACTCTGAGAAGTTCAAGACTTAAAGATACATCTTTAAGGTAAGTGTGAAGATTAAAGACGTAAAGCCAAGTTTGATGGAAGATCTTGAAGACAATGAGAAAGCTTCGAAGACCTTCATCAACAAATTCGTATTTATAGATGATATCATGCATGAATTACATTTCAACACCAAGGGGAAGAATGTTAGAAATCTAAAATGGTGTTAAAATGTAATTATTTTAATAATGGAAGGAGTATTAGTGAAAGTTAGTCAAGTGTATAAATACTCCTCTCCATACCCAAAATTGTAAGCTTTTAACATAATTCCATAGTTACTTCTCTCTAATCTTATACTTTCTCTCTCTAAACTCATCTTCAACCTCCATTTCACACACAACACACTTTTCACACACTAACCAAAATCCTCCATTAAACCTTCAAATCGAGCTTAAATTTCTACTTAACATTGTACATGTCACAAAACAACACGTTGTCCAATCGTACTCATATTGTCATCATAAAATGATCCTAACTACGAACTCCTAGAGTGCACTTTCAAAGTTCAAACAAATCACGTTGTACACAAAATTCCTAATCATGCATGCTATATGAAGAGTTTTAACTTAAGCCGTAGTCTAGGTCAAACCGCCTAATTCTCTACGACCAAGCATGGGCCACCATTCTGTAACACCCCGAGCTAGGCTCGAAATATTACTGAAAAGATATAGCGTACGCATGGAATTATCGTAGGACAAGCTAAATGAATAAAAAGGGATTCAATGAATCCAAACAAGTTACAACAAGTACAAAATGCACAAGGAGCAAGTAGCCATCAAACGTTTACAAAATAATATCAAAATATGGCAAACGATCCTAAGCATAAAGCCTAAAGCAGGGCAAATGAATCTGTGATCCACGTAGGTCCAAGCCCGGGTTCTAATGCAATCATCAATCATACTTCTCGCCCTTGATTCACCTGATTACCTGAAAAGGGTACTAAACAAGGTCAACACTAGGTTGGTGAGTTTGTAGTAATGGATCACAAGGAACCATCCAAGTCACAATATGTGTAAAGTGTAAGCGAGTCATAATATGTACGAAGTGTAAGTGAATCATAACTTACGGTAAACCATCGCGTCACACATGAATGTAAAGAGGGTTACTCATGGCGTAACCTAGCCACGTATTAGTACTCGTACAAGTGTCTAGTCACAATAGTTAGAGAAAGCATAATATGTGTGTCCAAACAATAAGACGTCAAATAATGTATCATAAGGGTACCACGACAACAACGAAAACCACCACAACCACAATGTTCTCAAGTATGAAATACTTGGTAGTACGTCGTACAAAAGTACGTTCTCAAGTGTATGACACTTGGGAGTACGTAGTACAAAAGCATGTTCTCAAGTGTGAGACACTTGGGAGTACGTCGAACCAATCAATAAGTACATGCATAACCAAATCCATTCACAAGTCCATCGTACCACAATCCAACCGAAACCACAATGCACATACATTTCATATGACTTTACATTTAAGGAACCATAGATGCTTATATACAGGGTCACCCGCAGCCTTCCCACCACATCTACAACTCATTAAATGTATCATCGTCTACAACTATCCTAATCACATCACATAATCCAAATCGAAAACATAATCCAACCACAATAAGTTAAACCGTCAAACAAAGTAAATCAAACAATCAATCAAGCAATAAGACAAATCGTAACTCAATCCAATCAACCAATCAATCAAAAAATCAAGCACCTATGTGTACACTTTTCAGCCCGAATCTCAATTAAGTAGGGAGCTACGGAACTCACCTTGATCAAGCAATTACAAGTTAATATCAAGCTATGTATGTCCAAAGTTTGCCAAATGTCCACAACCTATCAACATATATCACAATACAAGCCAATATCAACATATGTACCTTAAACAATAAGGCCTAGCTAGTTAGTGTCATGCCAAAACCCGACAAACGCTTTAAAAGCTTCCCCGACCAAGAACGAAGACACTTTAATCCAACATTTTTAGAAGTGGGGTTAGATTCATCCAAAATGAATAAAACCATAAGAAAGTATACTCTCACACGATTCCAAGGATAGCTCATACGTTAAAAACGGAGTTATAGTTTAAAGGTTACGATCGTTAAGCAAAAAGTAAGTTTACATTGTACAGGGAAAATATGCGGCGCATCCTGGAGGAGATGCGGAGAAGATAGAATGAAATGGGTGGGTGGGAGGAATGGAAGGATTAGGAGGGGATAGGGTTGGGTTATGGGTATGGGTCTTAGGTAGGGGTTAAGTCCATGGGTTGACCCATCTCAAATTACTAGTTAATTCACTACTAATGGCACATTCGACCAATTAAGACCTTTATACCGTTTAGTCGTCTTGTATCGTTTCACATAATAAGTCAAATAATCGACACGTCAAGTACCTCATTAGTCATAATATGTACGAAGTGTATGTGAATCATAACTTACGGTAAACCATCGCGTCACACATGAATGTAAAGAGGGTTACTCATGGCGTAACCTAGCCACGTATTAGTACTCGTACAAGTGTCTAGTCACAATAGTTAGAGAAAGCATAATATGTGTGTCCAAACAATAAGACGTCAAATAATGTATCATAAGGGTACCACGACAACAACGAAAATCACCACAACCACAATGTTCTCAAGTATGAAATACTTGGTAGTACGTCGTACGAAAGTGATTTCTCAAGTGTATGACACTTGGGAGTACGTAGTACAAAAGCATGTTCTCAAGTGTGAGACACTTGGGAGTACGTCGAACCAATCAATAAGTACATGCATAACCAAATCCATTCACAAGTCCATCGTACCACAATCCAACCGAAACCACAATGCACATACATTTCATATGACTTTACATTTAAGGAACCATAGATGCTTATATACAGGGTCACCCGCAGCCTTCCCACCACATCTACAACTCATTAAATGTATCATCGTCTTCCATGTATGTACAACTATCCTAATCACATCACATAATCCAAATCGAAAACATAATCCAACCACAATAAGTTAAACCGTCAAACAAAGTAAATCAAACAATCAATCAAGCAATAAGACAAATCGTAACTCAATCCAATCAACCAATCAATCAAAAAATCAAGCACCTATGTGTACACTTTTCAGCCCGAATCTTCAATTGAGTAGGGAGCTACGGAACTCACCTTGATCAAGCAATTACAAGTTAATATCAAGCTATGTATGTCCAAAGTTTGCCAAATGTCCACAACCTATCAACATATATCACAATACAAGCCAATATCAACATATGTACCTTAAACAATAAGGCCTAGCTAGTTAGTGTCATGCCAAAACCCGACAAACGCTTTAAAAGCTTCCCCGACCAAGAACGAAGACACTTTAATCCAACATTTTTAGAAGTGGGGTTAGATTCATCCAAAATGAATGAAACCATAAGAAAGTAGACTCTCACACGATTCCAAGGATAGCTCATACGTTAAAAACGGAGTTATAGTTTAAAAGTTACGATCGTTAAGCAAAAAGTAAGTTTACATTGTACAGGGAAAATATGCGGCGCATCCTGGAGGAGATGCGGCGCATCTTGTCAGAAAACCAAAATATGCGGCGCACCCCCTAAAATATGCGACGCATATTTTGCTCAGAAGGTGGTCGGGACTTTTATGCGGCGCATGGCTCAAAAGATGCGGCGCATATTGCCCAGATTCGAACCAAAACCCAATTTTGACACAAATTGAACAACCTAGGAGCCAAATCAAGTTACCAAACTTTAACACAACATATTTCTAACATAACCAAGCACAAAAATCAGTTCCTTTTCATAACCCACTTCCAAAATCAAAAACCCCTCTTTCAAAACCTAAACCTAACTAGTTATACTCAAAAACTCCAAGATTTGACCAAGTTTTGTAAATAACTAGTAATCCAAGACTTGGAACAACATAAC
Organism: Erigeron breviscapus; assembly: GCA_034093135.1. NCBI lineage: Eukaryota > Viridiplantae > Streptophyta > Magnoliopsida > Asterales > Asteraceae > Erigeron > Erigeron breviscapus. Next base: position 91,255,247 of record CM067168.1, on the reverse strand, counting down.
CAAGTAATTGAAGAGTGAAAATCACTTACCAAAGCTCCTTCAAAGTGTCAAACCCGTTTTTGAGCAAAAGGGGAAGATTTCTTGCACTTGATGAGTCAAACTTTTGATATGTAGTAAAGATGATGGTGTAGATGATTATTCCAACACAAATCTAACTTGAAACAATTAATTTGGTGAAAGAATTTTAGAGAGAGAGTAAGATGAGTGTGTGTGTTCTTGAAAGTTTAGAGAGAGAGTGAGATGAGTGTGTGTGTTCTTGAAAGTTTAGAGAGAGAGTGGAGAAGATAGAATGAAATGGGTGGGTGGGAGGAATGGAAGGATTAGGAGGGGATAGGGTTGGGTTATGGGTATGGGTCTTGGGTAGGGGTTAAGTCCATGGGTTGACCCATCACAAATTACTAGTTAATTCACATATCGTCTTGTATTGTTTCACATAATAAGTCAAATAATCGACACGTCAAGTACCTCATTAGTCATTAAGTCGCAAAATGAACTCAATTATATTATGACTTAATATCGTTAGTCAAATAGCACATAAAGTCAAATAGTCAAAAATTACGGATGTTACATTATTCCCCCGTTAAAGGAATTTCGTCCCGAAATTCGACAAAACCCTAGTTGTTAAACAAGTTAGAGTACTTAGACTTCATATGGCTCTCTCGTTCCTAAATGTACTCGGTTTCACATTTTGTATTTCGCCCGACTTCGACAATCGTATAGCATGTGTCTCCTTGATTCTTGACCTCACGGTCCACAATACCTACCAACTCTTCGACGACGTTAAGTTTCTTGTTCACTCGGATTTTCAGTAATAAGTACATAAAGGGTAGAATTCACTAAATACTCTCGTACGTTACAATTACGCCACACTTACTACTAAGCTTTTGAGAAAGCTCTAATCGGTATGTCACTTTGTCAACTCGTTCAAGAATTTATAATAGGACTAATATACCTCGGTCTGAGTTTGCTTTGCTTCACAAATCGTACAACGCCTTTCCAAGAAGGTACTCCCAAAAGTACGTGATCACTAATCTCAAACTTCAAGCTATGGGAGAATGACACTTCTTACCATAAAGTGACCCTAATGGTGTCATTTGGATAATCACTTAATGACTATTATTATATGACAACTCAATCAATGACAAGTGACCTCCCCGACTACCATCAAAAATCAATAGCACGAGCCCTCCACATCTCTTCAAGCGTTTGTATCATCTTTTACTTCGTCCATCCGTTTGAGGGTAAGGCGTCTTACTCATGTCGAGTTCGAGTACCCATGCTCATTGATGGGATTTTTAAAAGTTGAGTTAAATTGGGGATCACTATCGGAGATGGTAGAAATTAAAATTCCGTGTTTAGACACTACCCCTTTCATATAAATGATCACCCAAATTGGAAAGTTGTCGTTTCTTGCCTTCGGTGACTTCGTGACGAAGTCCATTGCATATCGTCTCCTTCCAAGCCTTTCTCTTGAGTTAAACACGTGAGTGGTTATGTCATTCTTAGGAAGCACTTGACACCCCATAGTTGGTCAAGTAAATCGTGAATTTGGGGAAAACGGATACCGGTCTTTCACCGTGAGCTTATTCATATCCCGGAAGTTATCACACTGATGTGTGAAATCGAGTTTAAAAATTAAAACAAGGAATACCCTAAAACTGACTACTACACACTTGCGGGCAGTGGACCCGTTCGTATATAGTATAGCTAGAAGGTAAGTCCAGGATCGAACACGGGGAATGGTTTTGAAATAGTTGTCAGCTAAAGTGGTTTTGGAATAAGGATGGAACCGTAGCCGAATTGCTACCTCACCTTGACAATATGAAATTAAAGAAATTGAAATGACAAGACAATTGAAAAGTAAAGAAAGTTCAAACAATATGAATAAAGATCATCCACTTCGAATCCACTTGACTTCAGTTATGATTGCACACGAAAAAGTTCAAATTATTTAGAGTTGACAAGATAATCGTGAAAGGATAAAATGCTCGCGTGGTACCATCAACCGCTCACAAATAACCCAAACACCTAAGTTGCTAGTTAAATTACCCAAGCCGGTACCACCAATGCCTAGAAAATCTCCCCAACATTAGTTTGCTTGATTATCCAATTACCAATTATGCCTATGTGAATGAAAACGTGGTACCACCAACTGTTTCTAAACACGTTTACCAATTAACTCCTATTATAGATTTGACATTCACCGTCATACCATGAACCGGTGACAAACGACCATAGACAATCGAATTGAAACGATAAACGTATTCACCTAGTACCACTAACGATGAACACATAAACCATCAACATCAAAAGAATAAATCGCAAGGAATTAATTGATAAAGATCACGACACAACGATAATTGAATCAACTCTTGAATTAAAATATTGCAATCATATCATTCGTCAAGTTTCGTCAAAGTGGATGATTAGAAATCTAGCCAATCATACTAAATTGAATTGCAATAAAGAAATTGAAAGAAAACATATTGTACCAATGATCGTTGAATATAAATTGCAAGACAGAAGATTAGATACGATCTAGATGGATGTTCTTGAATCTTCAATGAATCAAATGATGAAATCTGCGATGATCCGTCAAAGACTAGTGGTAGAACAGCTCCTAGAAAGAAAAACTTGGATGTTTTGGAAAATAGGTTTTTTTTTTTTTTATACTTCCCAAAATCTGATGCAAAGAGGCAGTAACCCTGATTTCCCCGTGCAGCTGACTGCGCCGCAGTGGGCATGGTGTGCTCCCACTGCGGCGCAGTGGAAAACCCCTGAAATCTTGATCATAAGGTGACTGCGGCGCAGTGGGCCTATGCCACCCCCACTGCGGCGCAGTGTTAAACCACTGGAAAATATATTATTCTTCTCGACCTTTGACTGCGGCGCAGTGGGGCATCATCCCTCCCACTGCGGCGCAGTGGGCCTATGCCACCCCCACTGCGGCGCAGTGTTAAACCACTGTAATCTTTGTGGCTTTGGCACCCATTGACTGCCGCGCAGTGGGGCAACAACCCTCCCACTGCGGCGCAGTAAATTCTTGCTGAAATCTTGTTTCTTCTTTATCAACATCACTCGAACACTCGGGTCAACTTCTTGGCCAAAAATCGTTAGAAAATGTACCAAATGGACGCGCAACCTGCTAAAAACCTGAAAGCACTAACAAACACCATAAACGCGCCAAATGCATACAAAATCGACTCAAAACACATACGAAAAAGGCCAATAATGAAGTGGGCAATCTATATAAATTGGTCACATCAAATCCCCCCACACTTGAGCGTTGCTTGTCCTCAAGCAAATCTGGAAATTAAGCAAAAAGCGTTCCTTGGCACGAAGCTATATAAACACATTACGATTATCAAAAAGAAGCCAAACCAAGTATGTCGATGACAAGGACTTTGGTGAAGCAGTTTTAATCTTAAATGAAAATCCGAAATGTTTGACAATATCTGAACAATCCACAAGCCTCAATAACACGACTAAGCAAAAGTGAAATAAATGAGCCTATCAAAATCATCCTACTCCAACGAACTTACTATTGGGGTTGAATATATATATGAATAACCACTCATTGCTCGGACGTGATGCATATCTTACCATAGGCTTGAACAAGGATCATAGCTCCACCGACATGGCGTGAGCACCAAGTACATCATCAAAATAGGCATATAGGACGGTTGTATAGTTAGGCTAAGGTATATATAATGGATATCTACAATGGAGTATGGGAGTGTAGGTTAGAAATGAAAGGAAACAGTCAAAAGTATAGGGTAAGTATGAAATATGTACAAAATAGTCTAATCAAAACCCGTACCATTGATTGCCAACAAACTACCAACCCCTAAGATGTTATCCCGCTAAGACACCTCAAAAATACCAAGCAAAACCCGACACCACTGTGGTGTATCAACTTCAAACAACTTAAATTCAACCAAGTCTTCCATTCTTAATGATACAACAAAACTTTAGACTTCTAAAAATGAAAAGTACCCACTAGTAGCCCAAGTTGTTTTTTGTTTTTTTTTTGTTTTTTTAATTGAATCAATTTTGGTTCTACTAGTAGGCACCCTCTTACAATGATGAACAATGTCTATAACAATATACTTCCTTTGAACAATCCAATACATTCCCCAATAACTTGACCAATCGACGTCTTCCCATATACCAAGAATATTCCAACTGACAATCCACTGAAGCTCTCCCAAACCATCCAAACAAACCAATGACAATCAATGGCCCCCCAGATTAGACTATCGGTATAGTGAGGTAAAGTTTACATATTTAAGTGGATTTATACAAAGGAAAAGGCTAAGTTAAAAAGGATGTATAAGTGTACTTTGCACTAAAGATGAGTGCAACACAGGTTTACAAAGGAAGGAAAGAAAGTGTATGTATAGTAAAGGTAAAAATATACAAAAGCAAAGGTGCAAAGAAAGAAAGAAAATACGGGTCAAACCTAATATACCAATTCGTCATCCAATGTACTTATATCACAAAAGTGATCTCACTGCGGTCTCGTAACGATCACCAGGCCAAGTTCTAGCTCAACACATCACTGGCACACTCATATCAAAGAAATGAACCCGGAAATGGAAGAAATAAACCTCAAATTCGCACATCTTAGTTCAGAGTTCGAAATGGAACCCTTACTCCCGAATAAATCCAAGAGCCTAAGAGAGGGACAAATTACAAGGCAATCAAACCAAAACCGTAAACACCTAGCACATCTATAAATGAATGATGAATCTCACAACTTTAGGTTTTGGGAAATTTGAGTATGCAAGTAATGTTATCAATCCACAAGGATTAGCCCAATAACCGTTCAGAACACATCTCGCCGATTAAAATTTTGCCAAGGAAAAATTTTGAAGTAAAATTGCTTATTAAATTATTATGAATTAAGTGACAAAAGCAATTTACCACAAGGACAAGCTCAACACAGGTTTCAAATCATATCATCTTCCGTCATCTTACCAAATCGAAACAACCAATCTCAAACATGCACATCAAAGTTCAGAGTTCAAGATAGAACCCTTACTCTTGGATAAAACCCAAAAGCCTATGAGAGGGACACATCTACAAGAACGGTTAAATCTCAATGGCAAAACAACAAAAGAGATATATCCGGTTACAGAATCCTATTTGCCACCCCCACACACTTAAGATGGACAATGCCCTCAATGTCCATATTTGGTCAAAACAAAGGTAAATAGGGGTAAGCACAATAGACAGAAAGAATGAGAACACATACCGGATCATGGACACATTCCGTTTCAAAACAAGTAAGTCGACCCCGCACCACAAATTGATCTTCCTAAAAAGGAAGTCCAATTTGGTTGACGGGAGAAACAAACTAGTTCCAAAATGGAAGGTGTGAGAACTGTGTGTGAAACAATGTCAATAAAGATGCCAATCAAAAATGTTGCGCTGAACTTACTGCCAGCATATGCACATGACATCATAGTGAGCTACTAACACGATCACACAATCAAACAAACCAACGGGTTCTCCCCCACACTTGGGTTCTACTAGGTATTGCCATCAATCGGACACATTCCGTTTCAAAACAAGTAAGTCGACCCCGCACCACAAATTGATCTTCCTAAAAAGGAAGTCCAATTTGGTTGACGGGAGAAACAAACTAGTTCCAAAATGGAAGGTGTGAGAACTGTGTGTGAAACAATGTCAATAAAGATGCCAATCAAAAATGTTGCGCTGAACTTACTGCCAGCATATGCACATGACATCATAGTGAGCTACTAACACGATCACACAATCAAACAAACCAACGGGTTCTCCCCCACACTTGGGTTCTACTAGGTATTGCCATCAATCGGATCAAACCTGTTCAATAACATTCCAAAAGACCAACCATCCAAAATATCCAAAATAGTTCAAACAAAATAAAGTACCATGCAGAAAATAAAAGAAATATCAAAGAAATGAACCCGGAAATGGAAGAAATAAACCTCAAATTCGCACATCTTAGTTCAGAGTTCGAAATGGAACCCTTACTCCCGAATAAATCCAAGAGCCTAAGAGAGGGACAAATTACAAGGCAATCAAACCAAAACCGTAAACACCTAGCACATCTATAAATGAATGATGAATCTCACAACTTTAGGTATTTGGGAAATTTGAGTATGCAAGTAATGTTATCAATCCACAAGGATTAGCCCAATAACCGTTCAGAACACATCTCGCCGATTAAAATTTTGCCAAGGAAAAATTTTGAAGTAAAATTGCTTATTAAATTATTATGAATTAAGTGACAAAAGCAATTTACCACAAGGACAAGCTCAACACAGGTTTCAAATCATATCATCTTCCGTCATCTTACCAAATCGAAACAACCAATCTCAAACATGCACATCAAAGTTCAGAGTTCAAGATAGAACCCTTACTCTTGGATAAAACCCAAAAGCCTATGAGAGGGACACATCTACAAGAACGGTTAAATCTCAATGGCAAAACAACAAAAGAGATATATCCGGTTACAGAATCCTATTTGCCACCCCCACACACTTAAGATGGACAATGCCCTCAATGTCCATATTTGGTCAAAACAAAGGTAAATAGGGGTAAGCACAATAGACAGAAAGAATGAGAACACATACCGGATCATGGACACATTCCGTTTCAAAACAAGTAAGTCGACCCCGCACCACAAATTGATCTTCCTAAAAAGGAAGTCCAATTTGGTTGACGGGAGAAACAAACTAGTTCCAAAATGGAAGGTGTGAGAACTGTGTGTGAAACAATGTCAATAAAGATGCCAATCAAAAATGTTGCGCTGAACTTACTGCCAGCATATGCACATGACATCATAGTGAGCTACTAACACGATCACACAATCAAACAAACCAACGGGTTCTCCCCCACACTTGGGTTCTACTAGGTATTGCCATCAATCGGATCAAACCTGTTCAATAACATTCCAAAAGACCAACCATCCAAAATATCCAAAATAGTTCAAACAAAATAAAGTACCATGCAGAAAATAAAAGAAAATAAAAGAAATTACAAATGTTTCATCACCCCGTAGGGTGGATACCAGACAATGATAAATAAAGTAATGTCATAAGAATACCAACAAAATGAATCATCATATGATTCCATCCCACGGTACCGGATGGGAATCATCTCCACTCACTGCTGATGTCCATGGTAGCCATAGGGTAGTCCAGGTTTGCCAAAAATACTTGTCACCCAATCTTGCTCTTCCTCCTGAGCTGAACCTGAACCACCAGCACCTCCCCCTGACTGATCAGCATCAAATCCTGACGCACCTGCATCCAAACCTGCAAAAGATGAAGAACTACCGCCAACATGTCCACCCTGAAAAACCCCAAACTGCACTGGACCACGAGGAGAACCTCCTAAATCATGGGGTCGTGGTGACATGTTCCCCGGAACAGTCATCTGAGAGAAGAAGGTCTGACCCCCCTGACGATAATCAGGGACATAAATAGGCGGTGGAGAGAATGGAGGAATCGGGTCAGGTCTAACAAACTCCCGGCCATGATACTGAGCATCCCACATAGGCTGATAATAATCAAGGTTATAGTTAGTGTGGGCCTGCTGTGATCCAATCCAGGTGAAATCCTGGTCCACCCTCCTCTGGTATGCATCAAACTCTCGCTGACTGTTCTGCTGAGACTCATAGATGTTCTGAATAGTGTTCCCCAAGAGTGTAAGATCAAACGAAGGAGGGATGGGAATGTTACATCCAGTCCTCCTCGGTGGCTCCCGTGGAGCATCAGCCATCTCAACATCAGCCTCCTCATCCTCCTCCTGTACAGGAGGTGGTCCTTCAACCTCACCCTCATCATCTAACAAACGCTCCTGCTCATTGTCTTTCTTTTTCTTCAAAATCTTTGCCCTCCAAAGCTCCTAATACGTAAAATCCTCCTGATGTACTGGCAATGAGAGATAGGTCTGGCAATCATCAGAAGCAAAAACTCCCATCCTCTTATAGATCACCGTGATAAAGTATCCCAAAACCAGAGTCGCATCGGTATGATTACACATACGGTCCAGAAGCACAAGAGGAGGCAAAGCAAACCTGGATGGAGCACCCTCAGAAAATAACTTAAGTAACCAAAGATCGTTCTTGTACGCCTTCTCCCAATGAGTAGACCTCTGTACCAGGAAAGTCACAATCATCCGGTGGAGCAACCTCAACGCACATTCTTAATCTTTGACACACCACTTGTGTATGTCCATGTCTCTCCCCCCGTGATCCTGGCGTAATACTCCATGATAGACTCTCCATCACCCAAATCGGCCTGTGTTCTATACCCCTTCTTCAAAATATCCCTAAACTCAGCACTCTGCAACTCCTCCCTCGTATACATCCCACAGTAGTAACCAAATTCAGCAATTGACAACCTCCTCTGTACTCCCCCACAGTAAAACGAGACTACCCTCTCTTCAAAAATGTCTTTGACTTTTCCCAATTCCTTTTTCAGTTTCAAGGTTGAATAGAACTCTAAGCATAACTCACGGTAGGCGGCTTCACGGTTAGCGAATACCCGCCACCAAATATCACAACTCACTTCATGCCCTCTTGACGCACCTCCAACCCTCATACTTATAGAAAACCACCGTCGAATATCCTCCTGAACTCCAAATACCTGAGCTTGAAATTGAGTTAAATGTCTTGCGGAAGGACCACATGCTTAGAAAGTTTATACAATTTGTTCTTGTAGATGTTCTTCTGAGGCTGCCTAATTCCCTCAAATGATAGCCAAGCATGTCGCTCGTTCAATTCTTCAATAAATGTAAGCGGCACCTCCGCTTGTTTCCTTGAAGTTTTAGTCGGGACATCAACCGCCTCACTGGATTGCCCCTCAACCATTTTGCGCTTTCCCGCGGTCTTATCACTAGCTCCCGCTCCCTGCATTCACAACATGAAAACGTCCAATTGTAAGTATTAAGAATGTAAAGTTGGAAATCATATAAAACAAGCAAAAATCTTGGCAGGGAAAGGCCCCCACTGCGGCGCAGTGGGCATGCTTCACCCTCACTGCGGCGCAGTGGGGCAAAAGGACAAACGGGCAGAAGGATCTCACTGCGGCGCAGTGAGGTCAAAAATCTGGGCAACTCACTAGGGTTCATCATGATATGGCACAAAATGGGGTAAATCAAACAAACAAATTCAGGGAAAAGATCCAGTAATCTCCACTTAAAACAACCTATACCGACATTCCCCCATACTTGTTCTTCAAATCAAATTCCCAAATTTTTCAAAACCCTAATTTCTAATTTAAAATCACAAATTGATGAACTAGATGCAAGATTCAACACCCAATTAGCTTCTATTGCCCACAAACATCAAAACCCCTAAATTAATTCGAAAGATTAAGCTAGCATAAACCCTAGAAATTTAAAACTCAAAATAAAAGAAAAATACAAAGAAACTAAAGAGAAAACTCACACTTCTTCCCATTATGCAATGTATGAATATGAAAATCTGGACAAAGGATTAAAGATGGAAGAGAATGGAGGATCTTGATGGAAGAAAGAGTGGGTATTTTTTTGGGGAGAGAAAAGAAGAAGAAAGAGTAAAGGTGTAAAAGTGTAGAAAACCTACATTACCTGGCCCCAATCTTGACTTACCCGACCCCCCACTGCGGCGCAGTGGGATGTAAATCACAAGTGGTCAGAAGATTGACAATGCGGCGCAGTCAGCAAATACCACCCCCACTGCGGCGCAGTGGAAAGTTGCTGGAAAATTTTCCTTCAAAACATTATGACAAAACTTAAATCACCATTACCCGGATCCGCATCAAATCGAGAATATACCTGCACTTACTAATAAAACAAGATTAAAACTATCTAATTCAAAGAAAAGGAAAATGCGATAAAATAACACGGGTTGCCTCCCGAGAAGCGCTTAAGTTATTAACGAGTCTTTAGCTTGACTCGAACAACCTTCAAGTATCAAATTCAAACACGGGGATCACATCAAATATCCCCTCAACCTGCTCTTCTTCCAAATATAGCTTCAGTCGATGACCATTGACAATGAACGATCCTTCACCATTTCGCTTAAACAACTCAACATAACCCGACGGGTATACGTGCTTAATCTCAAACGGTCCAATCCACCTAGAAGTTAGTTTAGGTTGCTTAATCTTAAATTTGGACAAGAACAACAACACTTTAGCCCCAACCTTAAACTCCTTTCTACGAATCCTCTTATCATGCCAAATCTTGGTTCTCTCCTTATAAAGCCTCGAATTCTCATAAGCACCTAACCTAAGCTCATCAAGCTCATGTAGTTGTAACATTCTAAGTTCACGTGCTTCCATCAAATCCAAATTCAAATTCCTTAAAGCCCAATACGTTTTACGCTCTATCTCAATAGGAAGATGGCAAGTTTTGCCATAGAGCAAAAAAAAAAAAAAAAAAAAAAAAAAAAAAAAAAAAAAAAAAAAAAAAAAAAAAAAAAAAAAAAAAAAAAAAAAAAAAAAAAAAAAAAAAAAAAAAAAAAAAAAAAAAAAAAAAAAAAAAAAAAGAGCAACCGGTATGGCGTGGTGCCAATCGGCGTCTTAAAAGCCGTCCTAAACGCCCACAAGGCGTCATCTAACTTCTTTGACCAAACCTTGGGGTTATCTCCAACAGTTTTCTCTAAAATCCTTTTCAAAGCCCTATTGGTGTTTTCTACTTGTCCACTAGTTTGCGGATGATAAGAAGTAGAAAAATAATGCACAACACCATACCTCTTCATGACCTTGGCTAATTGATGATTTGCAAAATGGGTTCCTCAGTCACTAATCAAAGCTCTAGGGCAACCAAATCGACAGAATAATTGTTCAAGAAATCAATGACTACCCTCGCGTCATTCGTGGGCAAAGCCTTGGCTTCGGCCCAAAACCCCCCACCGCCGCCCCCCCCCCCGCGTCATTCGTGGGCAAAGCCTTGGCTTCGGCCCATTTAGACACGTAGTCAACGGCGACAAGAATATATTGAAACTTATTAGATGGTGGGAATGGTCCCATGAAATCTATACCCCAAATATCAAATACCTCGCATACCTGAATGCTTTGTTGAGGCATCTCATCCCGCTTAGTAATGCTCCCTTATCTTTGACAAATGTCACAAGTCTCTACCAAAGTCTGGGCCTCCTTGAAAATTGTAGGCCAATAGAAACCTGCATCAAAAACTTTTTTACCAGTAACTGAAGGACCGTAATGACCTCCAGTTGGACCATAGTGACAAGTATCAAGAATCTCCCTCGTCTCAGCTCCAGCTACACATCTCCTTACCATACCATCTGCACAAACACGAAACAAGTATGGACTATCCCAAAAATAGTGCTTAGCATCCGATATGAGCTTCTTCTTTTGCTGGGACGTGAAATCATTTCGGTATCTCACCTGCAACCAAATAACTAGCAATATCTGCAAACCAAGGAGCATCATCAGAGTTAGAAATAAACATTAAAGACTCATCGGGAAAGTGATCATTAATCTCCCCATCTCGAAGTTCCTCCCGGTAAGGATCTTCCAAACGACTCAAATGGTCGGCCACCAAGTTTTCAGCACCTTTCTTATCCTTAATCTCTATATCAAACTCTTGTAACAACAAAATCCATCGGATAAGCCTAGGTTTAGCATCTTGCTTCGAGAACAAGTACTTAAGGGCTGAATGGTCAGTGAAAACTATGGTCTTACTCAAAACAAGATATGATCTAAACTTATCAAATGCGAAGACCACCGCAAGCAACTCCTTTTCTGTGGTGGTGTAATTTTGCTGGGCGGGGTTCAAAGTTTTACTAGCAAAGTAAATGGGCTTGAAATGTTTCTCAACCCTTTGCCCTAGCACAGCTCCTACAGCATAATCACTTGCATCACACATCAACTCAAATGGCAATTCCCAATCCGGACCAACCATGATAGGAGAATTAGTCAACTTTTCCTTTAAAACCTGAAATGCACTCAAACAAGCATCATCAAACACAAAAGGGACGTCCTTCTCCAACAAGTGGGTCATAGGACGAGTAATCTTAGAAAAATCCTTAATAAAACGGCGGTAAAACCCGGCATGTCCAAGAAAACTTCTTACCCCTTTCACATTGGAAGGCGGGGGTAACTTGGCTATAACATCTATCTTAGCCCTATCAACTTCAATCCCGGCCTTAGACACTTTATGCCCTTACACAATTCCCTCGGTCACCATAAAATGGCACTTTTCCCAATTCAAAACAAGGTGTGCCCTTTCACACCGTTCTAACATCCTTTCCAAATTATGCAAGCAAGTATGAAAAGAGTCCCCAAAAACCGAGAAATCATCCATGAAACCTCCATGGAGGTTTCAAGCATGTCCTGGAAAATAGCTATCATGCACCTTTGAAAGGTGCCTGGGGCATTACACAAACCAAACGGCATTCGCCGATAAGCAAAAGCACCAAATGGGCATGTGAAGGTGGTCTTTTCTTGGTCCTTGGGATCAATGGGTATTTGGAAGTACCCGGAAAACCCATCTAAGAAACAAAAATATTCATTACCTGCAAGTCTTTCTAACATCTGATCAATGAAAGGAAGGGGAAAGTGATCCTTACGGGTGGCATCATTAAGCTTACGGTAATCAATACAAACCTGCCAACCCGTTATAGTCCTAGTGGCCAAGAGTTCCTTATTCTCATTCTCAATAACTGTCATGCCCCCCTTTTTGGGCACACAATGAACAGGACTAACCCAAGGACTATCAGCAATAGGAAAAATGATCCCAGCATCTAACAACTTAATGACCTCTTTCTTAACAACTTCTTTCATGTTCGGATTAAGCCTCCTTTGTCTCTAGACAACGGGCTTAACATCATCAACAAAATCTATTTTATGCTGGCAAAAGTTAGGACTAATACCTGGAATATCGGTGGTCTTCCAAGCAAAAGCCCGCTTATGGGCTCGAAGCACAGACAAAAGACAATCCTTCTCGTCGCTCGAGAGTGAGGACGAGATAACCACGGGTAAAGAAGATTCACCTGACAGATAAGCATACTCCAAATGGGAAGGTAATGGCTTAAGCTCCAAATCAGTGGGTGGTACATCAACAGAATTCGGTACCCTCGAACTTCCATCAGCAACAACCTCCTCAAAACTCTCATCCTCGGGAGGTGTCTCATCCAAGCTAAGCGCCATAACCTCTGCAAACAAATCATCGTCAGATATATCTCCCGATCCTAAATTAGCAATCTCCTCATCTCCAGTGTCGGCCTCCATTAGTTCCTGAAACTCTCGATCTAAAGCATCATCAATAACGTCAATCCTGAAACAAGACTCATCATTAGAATATGAATGCTTGATGGACTTTTCAACATTAAACACAATTCTATCCGTACCCACACCCAAAGAAATTTCCTTATCCTTCACACGGATGATAGCATCCGCGGTATTAAGGAATGGTCGTCCAAGAATAAGGGGTACCTTTGTATCTTCCTCCATCTCGAGGATAACGAAGTCAACTAGAAACACAATATGGCCTACCCGGACAGTCATGTTTTCAGCAATCCCAATGGGATACTGAAAAGAATGGTCAGCTAATCTAATACTCATGCGGGTAGGTCTCAAAACACCTAGAGCTAACTTACTCCAAACCGAGTAAGGCATCAAATTAATGCTAGCACCTAAATCAGCAAGTGCCTTACAAGTAAGAGTACGAATAGAACAAGTAATAAGGAAACTCCCTGGATCTTCAAGCTTAGGTGATGCGGTTCTGCAAGATAGCAGAACACTCGGCATTAAGATAAGTAGCTTTCACCTCATCCATCTTTCCCTTGTCAGTCACAAGCTCCTTAATGAACTTGGCATAATGTGGCATCCCCTGAATAAGATCAACTAAAGGCACATTAATGTGAACATTTGTTATCATCTCCACAAACTTGTTATATTGCTCCTTCAGCTTTGCCTTTTTGAACCTCTGTGGAAATGGTATCTTTGGCTTGTATGGTTTAACCTCTGGAACCACATCCGGTTTTGGTGGAGTGACCAGAGTCTTCACGGTTGAATCTTCCTCCATTTCAATCTCTTCATCAACCTCATCATCATCACTCCCTTTATCCTGCACATCCGAAACAACAACATTAGGCATAGGAGGTGAGTCATAAGACCTACCAGTACGAGTAGTGATGGCTTTGGCTTGCTCATTGCGGACTGGAGGTGGAGTGTATTTCTGTCCCTGATTCTGTCCTTGACTCTGTCCTTGACTAAACTGAGGTCTAGGATTCTGCTATGTGTTGCTAGGAAGAGTCCCCGTGGGCCTAGCAAGAGCGGCCATCCTACTTTCGAGATCCTTGAAATTAACTCCTTGGTTTTTCATGTTGATCTCCACCTTCCCACTTAACTGATCCAACCTCTCACTCAAGGTCTTAGTGTCTTCCCTGATCATTTGAATGCTAGTATTTGTTTCAACCTGATTACTAGCCAACTGCTTCATCATCTCTCTCAATTCGGCATTAGAAGAAGAAGAACCTGATCCTTGTCCTTGCTGAGTCTGCTGTTGTGGCTGATTCTGATAATTATCTCTTTGCCACCTATTACCTGAAAAACGAGAATTATTAGACTGAAAAGAAGAGTTATAAGAAGTATTACCTGAAGGCCGGTTCTGGAAACTGGTGTTGCGGTAGAAATTCCCTTGGGGCTGATTTTGAACATAATTCACATCTTCGGGTGCCCGATTTGGACACTCATCAGAATAGTGCATATCACCACAATGATCACACCCATCGGCTACTACCTTAACATCCCTCTCAATTCTGCTCCAAACCTATTCTCTTGAGTAGCAAACCCCTTTTCCATGCGCTCAGATAGCGCCCTAATCTCTCCAATAACCCCTGGGTCATTGCTAGCTTCAACCTTAGCAACTCTCCCTTGGTTAGTACCTCTCTTCATCTTTTTCTCATTCTTCAAAAACCTTTCATCATCCAAAGTTGAGCTATCCTTCGCCATGTCTTCCAAGATTTGATAACCTTCATTGGGTGTAATGTTATTGAAACTACCCCCGAAAGCATATCTCAATTCGCGTTTGGACTTCTTATCTAACCCATCAAAGAAAAGCTCCACATATTTTTCCCTAGTCAAATCGTGACCTGGACAATTTCTCAACATTTCCTTGAAACGAACCCAAGCATCAACAACATCTTCTCCATTATCTTGTTCAAAAGATCTAATCATGTTCTCCAACCTTCTTTGAGTTCTAAGTGAATAAAACTCACCAATGAAAGCCTCATTGAGTTGGTTCCAAGTAGTAATAGAATTTTCTGGAAGATCATTGAACCAATCAAGTGCTTCTCCGGTGATTGACATGGGAAATGTCTCAAGTTTCACGGCATTCATTTGGTTTTGCCCATATTGATATAGCCGAGCCAACTTTTCAAACCTATGCAAGTGTTGGTAGGGATCCCATTTCTGTTTCCCATCAAATTGATGCTCTTCTATGCTTTTTAGATGGTTTCCTTTTAAAGAGAAAGTGTGATCAATGGTTGGAGGTCTAATGGCGAAACCACGTCCCGTTGGGATAGTACGGACCCTCTCGCCATAGCGAGTGTCATTTGGATCCCTTGGTTGTTCATCCCCCATTTCCTCTTGCTTTACTTCTAAATTGAAAAACTCGTCCAAAAAGAACCCTTCCTCATCCGAATCAGGAGTGGGTTTAGCTATAGGTGAAAATGGTGTCGGTATTGGTGTTGTGGGTTCAGCGAAGTTAAACCTACGCCCTCTTGGTCTTCTCGGAGTAGACAAAGGACTATTCAAAGGGAGACCCGAAGAACGCAAGTTCATCAACTAACACAATTCCTGCAAATACACAACTAACACAAACACGTCAAATGCACCTGTGATAAGAAAAGAAAACTAAATTAATAAACAAATAACTTTCTCACGCGTGAGAAAGGATCAAACCACTAAATAAACAACTAAATCGGCACACACTCCCCGGCAGCGGCGCCAAAAACTTGATGTGTGAAATCGAGTTTAAAAATTAAAACAAGGAATACCCTAAAACTGACTACTACACACTTGCGGGCAGTGGACCCGTTCGTATATAGTATAGCTAGAAGGTAAGTCCAGGATCGAACACGGGGAATGGTTTTGAAATAGTTGTCAGCTAAAGTGGTTTTGGAATAAGGATGGAACCGTAGCCGAATTGCTACCTCACCTTGACAATATGAAATTAAAGAAATTGAAATGACAAGACAATTGAAAAGTAAAGAAAGTTCAAACAATATGAATAAAGATCATCCACTTCGAATCCACTTGACTTCAGTTATGATTGCACACGAAAAGTTCAAATTATTTAGAGTTGACAAGATAATCGTGAAAGGATAAAATGCTCGCGTGGTACCACCAACCGTTTCTAAACACGTTTACCAATTAACTCCTATTATAGATTTGACATTCACCGTCATACCATGAACTGGTGACAAACGACCATAGACAATCGAATTGAAACGATAAACGTATTCACCTAGTACCACTAACGATGAACACATAAACCATCAACATCAAAAGAATAAATCGCAAGGAATTAATTGATAAAGATCACGACACAACGATAATTGAATCAACTCTTGAATTAAAATATTGCAATCATATCATTCGTCAAGTTTCATCAAAGTGGATGATTAGAAATCTAGCCAATCATACTAAATTGAATTGCAATAAAGAAATTGAAATGACAAGACAATTGAAAAGTAAAGAAAGTTCAAACAATATGAATAAAGATCACGACACAACGATAATTGAATCAACTCTTGAATTAAAATATTGCAATCATATCATTCGTCAAGTTTCATCAAAGTGGATGATTAGAAATCTAGCCAATCATACTAAATTGAATTGCAATAAAGAAATTGAAATGACAAGACAATTGAAAAGTAAAGAAAGTTCAAACAATATGAATAAAGATCATCCACTTCGAATCCACTTGACTTCAGTTATGATTGCACACGTAAAAGTTCAAATTATTTAGAGTTGACAAGATAATCGTGAAAGGATAAAATGCTCGCGTGGTACCACCAACCGTTTCTAAACACGTTTACCAATTAACTCCTATTATAGATTTGACATTCACCGTCATACCATGAACTGGTGACAAACGACCATAGACAATCGAATTGAAACGATAAACGTATTCACCTAGTACCACTAACGATGAACACATAAACCATCAACATCAAAAGAATAAATCGCAAGGAATTAATTGATAAAGATCACGACACAACGATAATTGAATCAACTCTTGAATTAAAATATTGCAATCATATCATTCGTTAAGTTTCATCAAAGTGGATGATTAGAAATCTAGCCAATCATACTAAATTGAATTGCAATAAAGAAATTGAAAGAAAACATATTGTACCAATGATCGTTGAATATAAATTGCAAGACAGAAGATTAGATACGATCTAGATGGATGTTCTTGAATCTTCAATGAATCAAATGATGAAATCTGCGATGATCCGTCAAAGACTAGTGGTAGAACAGCTCCTAGAAAGAAAAACTTGGATGTTTTGGAAAATAGGTTTTTTTTTCTTTTTATACTTCCCAAAATCTGATGCAAAGAGGCAGTAACCCTGATTTCCCCGTGCAGCTGACTGCGCCGCAGTGGGCATGGTGTGCTCCCACTGCGGCGCAGTGGAAAACCCCTGAAATCTTGATCATAAGGTGACTGCGGCGCAGTGGGCCTATGCCACCCCCACTGCGGCGCAGTGTTAAACCACTGGAAAATATATTATTCTTCTCGACCTTTGACTGCGGCGCAGTGGGGCATCATCCCTCCCACTGCGGCGCAGTGTTAAACCACTGTAATCTTTGTGGCTTTGGCACCCATTGACTGCCGCGCAGTGGGGCAACAACCCTCCCACTGCGGCGCAGTAAATTCTTACTGAAATCTTGTTTCTTCTTTATCAACATCACTCGAACACTCGGGTCAACTTCTTGGCCAAAAATCGTTAGAAAATGTACCAAATGGACGCGCAACCTGCTAAAAACCTGAAAGCACTAACAAACACCATAAACGCGCCAAATGCATACAAAATCGACTCAAAACACATACAAAAAAGGCCAATAATGAAGTGGGCGATCTATATAAATCGGTCACATCACACACCTATCGAAACGACCCGTACATCTTCTCCTCATACTCGATAGAGGCGTCTTACGGTGATTAGCTAGAATGAGTGAATCGCTCCTCTTGGAGTTCTTTAAGTCGTGCCTCTAACTCTTGTTCTTTGGTCATGGAAATTTTACAAGGGTTTTAGCTACGGGCGCGGGGTTAGGAAGTCAAACAAATATAGAAGTCAAGTTATCGAGATGGGACAAGCCCGATAAGTCACCCGAAAAGACCTCAGGAAACTCAAGGATGATAGAGACGACGTTAGTTTCAAATTTTGAGACGGTAGCACTAAAGACCTTTGAGTTTGAAGAATTGAACATTTCACATGGAGCCCTAAGAACCCTATCGTTAGATAATGGTACATTAGCAACCCTACTACAAAAATAAGAACCGTATTAACCGTTGGCATTCAAATTGTACTTACTTTATCGTCAAGAACCTCAATATCATAGGGCATAAAGTACATGAAGAGTTTGTCGTCATCTAGAGTCAAGATACATACACGGGGTATTTGACTAAGTTTACTTAGTGAGTCGTTGAACATCCAAAAATTCAAACACATAATTCCAAAACACACGAACGAACGTAATTTAAAGGAGTAATGTTAGAATAAACGAGGTCATAGTCGGTTTCGATATCAAATAGTGCCATAACATAACGACCGTTAAGAGAAATGTACCTTCACCAACGTTTGGATCATTTTGGCCTCCATTGCCATTTCCCGCAAAAGCTCGGCCACGAGGTTGAACTTGATGGCCTTGGTGGCCACGGTTGTGGTTTGGCCCGGCGACTTGGAGTTGGTTGGGGTGGACCTCCACTTGAACTTGTTGTCCAATCCATTGCGGACAATTATTTCGGTAGTGATCGGGGCTTCCACATCCAAAGCATGTGCCCCAAGGAAAGTTTCCTTGAGGATGAACGGCTCGAAGAGGTGCTACATTCAATGGTGCCGCTTTCGGTGCTCTACAATTCTTAGTCTCGTGCCCGGGTCGATTAAAATTAAAGCAAGTCCCACATTGGATGGTGGGAGAGTGATGACGATTACACTTTGCACAAAAGGGGTGAGGTCCCAAGTAAGTTTTCCTCGCCGGCTCCACCGCCGCCATGACCCTACCCCTATTAGCACCATTGGGGTCAAACCTACCCACCTTTCTTGCTTCACTAGATTCTCCAACTTCCTTCCTTTTCGATGAGGCTTTACTCAATACCCCACTTCTCAACAAATCCTCGGTAACACTACCGGCACGGTTTATAGCTTCGGTCAATGAAGTAGGCATGACCGAATTTACTAGAGAACGGACTTGTGGAGTCAAGCCCAAGACGAATTTTTCAATTGCCCGTTGTTCGGGGTCCACCAAATAAGGGACAAGAGTAGTCAAGTCTTGAAAACGCCTAATGTAGCCCTTGTAGTCGGCCCCGTCCATTTTAAGGTGGACAAACTCTATGGTTAGATTTTGGAGTTCGTATGGAGGGCAAAATTTCTCCTTCACCATGTTCTTGAAGTCGGCCCATGACAAGTTATAGGTCCGACCCAAGGTTACCTCTTGGTTCCACCAACTTAAAGCATCATCTTTAAACATACCGGACGCATAAGAAATCCGGTCATCATACGTGCAATGACTTCTTTCAATCACCGCCTCAATCCTCTCAAACCATCTTATACAATCCGTGGGGCCACCCTTACCATCAAACTCCGGTGCCCCACAACTCTTAAAGTCTTTGAATATGCATCCTTGACGGTATACCCCATGTTGATTAAATATGGGAACATAGTTATCTTGCACCACCGGTGCCTCTTCCTCCTCTATAATTACCGGTTGAACCCTTTCATTGTTCAAATTCACCGGGGCTTCGTTGTTTCGTGGCACATTAGGTTGTGCCCCATTATTTCCTCCAAGAGTTGCCGTGACTTGGGCAACAATAGTTGGCATGATATTGGTGATCGTTTGAGCAATCACCTCCGCCAAGTTCGGCCCGGGAGCCTCACCACGACCTCTACCTCGGCCCCTACCTTGGCCTCCACCACGGCCTCTACCACCACGGCCCCTACCACGACCTCCTTGTGCTTCCGGTTGTGGTTCTTGAGAGTTAGCCCTATAGTTAGCTCCGGCTCGTCTTGGTCTCACCATTTCTATCATGCAAGTAACACGTTGACCCGAAAGTTAGTCTCAAATGCTCACATGTTAGTCACACAAGTAGTCAATGCTCTCATATCGATATAACATACACATTTCGTATCATTATGCTAAGGCAAAAGTGCTAGAGTTCTAAGGGGATTGTTACTTATCATACCATCATGCCAAATTCACAACAATTATCCATCAACAAGATCAAGTACTCATATTCAATACATCACACAACAAGCAACTAAAACAAGTGGTTCAAAGTATAACCCGAATCCGATATGCTCTCTAGTTATTGACCGGGTATGTATACAGGGTGTACCAGCGGCTAACCCTCCACCCAATCAACTTCCATTAAGCATATCGGTTCCTTATTATACCCTAAGCCAAGCATGTACAATCCGTGATGTCATTAACTTGTTATAATACCGGGTGACCATACAATAGTTGATCAAGCTCTTTTAGGGTTGCCACAATATTATACTAAGTTAATGCCATAACTTCATTTTGCCCTAAATCATCAAACTATCATCAATCAACAACAACAATAATAATTTATCACAATCACAATCGAGTTCACATCAATGTATAAGTTGACCACATCGTACTCATCACACATTTATCACATCGTACTTGCCACACGCAACACATCGTCCATCTTGTACATGTCACAAAACAACACGTTGTCCAATCGTACTCATATTGTCATCATAAAATGATCCTAACTACGAACTCCTAGAGTGCACTTTCAAAGTTCAAACAAATCACGTTGTACACAAAATTCCTAATCATGCATGCTATATGAAGAGTTTTAACTTAAGCCGTAGTCTAGGTCAAACCGCCTAATTCTCTACGACCAAGCATGGGCCACCATTCTGTAACACCCCGAGCTAGGCTCGAAATATTACTGAAAAGATATAGCGTATGCATGGAATTATCGTAGGACAAGCTAAATGAATAAAAAGGGATTCAATGAATCGAAACAAGTTACAACAAGTACAAATGCACAAGGAGCAAGTAGCCATCAAACGTTTACAAAATAATATCAAAAGATGGCAAACGATCCTAAGCATAATGCCTAAAGCAGGGCAAATGAATCTGTGATCCACGTAGGTCCAAGCCCGGGTTCTAATGCAATCATCAATCATACTTCTCGCCCTTGATTCACCTGATTACCTGAAAAGTGTACTAAACAAGGTCAACACTAGGTTGGTGAGTTTGTAGTAATGGATCACAAGGAACCATCCAAGTCACAATATGTGTAAAGTGTAAGCGAGTCATAATATGTACGAAGTGTAAGTGAATCATAACTTACGGTAAACCATCGCGTCACACATGAATGTAAAGAGGGTTACTCATGGCGTAACCTAGCCACGTATTAGTACTCGTACAAGTGTCTAGTCACAATAGTTAGAGAAAGCATAATATGTGTGTCCAAACAATAAGACGTCAAATAATGTATCATAAGGGTACCACGACAACAACGAAAACCACCACAACCACAATGTTCTCAAGTATGAAATACTTGGTAGTACGTCGTACAAAAGTACGTTCTCAAGTGTATGACACTTGGGAGTACGTAGTACAAAAGCATGTTCTCAAGTGTGAGACACTTGGGAGTACGTCGAACCAATCAATAAGTACATGCATAACCAAATCCATTCACAAGTCCATCGTACCACAATCCAACCGAAACCACAATGCACATACATTTCATATGACTTTACATTTAAGGAACCATAGATGCTTATATACAGGGTCACCCGCAGCCTTCCCACCACATCTACAACTCATTAAATGTATCATCGTCTTCCATGTATGTACAACTATCCTAATCACATCACATAATCCAAATCGAAAACATAATCCAACCACAATAAGTTAAACCGTCAAACAAAGTAAATCAAACAATCAATCAAGCAATAAGACAAATCGTAACTCAATCCAATCAACCAATCAATCAAGCAATAAGACAAATCGTAACTCAATCCAATCAACCAATCAATAAGTACATGCATAACCAAATCCATTCACAAGTCCATCGTACCACAATCCAACCGAAACCACAATGCACATACATTTCATATGACTTTACATTTAAGGAACCATAGATGCTTATATACAGGGTCACCCGCAGCCTTCCCACCACATCTACAACTCATTAAATGTATCATCGTCTTCCATGTATGTACAACTATCCTAATCACATCACATAATCCAAATCGAAAACATAATCCAACCACAATAAGTTAAACCGTCAAACAAAGTAAATCAAACAATCAATCAAGCAATAAGACAAATCGTAACTCAATCCAATCAACCAATCAATCAAACAATAAGACAAATCGTAACTCAAGCCAATCAACCAATCAATAAGTACATGCATAACCAAATCCATTCACAAGTCCATCGTACCACAATCCAACCGAAACCACAATGCACATACATTTCATATGACTTTACATTTAAGGAACCATAGATGCTTATATACAGGGTCACCCGCAGCCTTCCCACCACATCTACAACTCATTAAATGTATCATCGTCTTCCATGTATGTACAACTATCCTAATCACATCACATAATCCAAATCGAAAACATAATCCAACCACAATAAGTTAAACCGTCAAACAAAGTAAATCAAACAATCAATCAAGCAATAAGACAAATCGTAACTCAATCCAATCAACCAATCAATCAACAATAAGACAAATCGTAACTCAATCCAATGAACCAATCAATCAAACAATAAGACAAATCGTAACTCAAGCCAATCAACCAATCAATCAAATAATAAGACAAATCGTAACTCAAGCCAATCAACCAATCAATAAGTACATGCATAACCAAATCCATTCACAAGTCCATCGTACCACAATCCAACCGAAACCACAATGCACATACATTTCATATGACTTTACATTTAAGGAACCATAGATGCTTATATACAGGGTCACCCGCAGCCTTCCCACCACATCTACAACTCATTAAATGTATCATCGTCTTCCATGTATGTACAACTATCCTAATCACATCACATAATCCAAATCGAAAACATAATCCAACCACAATAAGTTAAACCGTCAAACAAAGTAAATCAAACAATCAATCAAGCAATAAGACAAATCGTAACTCAATCCAATCAACCAATCAATCAAACAATAAGACAAATCGTAACTCAAGCCAATCAACCAATCAATAAGTACATGCATAACCAAATCCATTCACAAGTCCATCGTACCACAATCCAACCGAAACCACAATGCACATACATTTCATATGACTTTACATTTAAGGAACCATAGATGCTTATATACAGGGTCACCCGCAGCCTTCCCACCACATCTACAACTCATTAAATGTATCATCGTCTTCCATGTATGTACAACTATCCTAATCACATCACATAATCCAAATCGAAAACATAATCCCAAACATCCTCTAAACATTTGACTATATAATTTATATATTCAACGTAAACATTCAAATATTCGATATTTATTCAGTAACCTACTATTGTTTGCTGATAAAGTGGATTCATTTTTCACCAAATCTATATTTGTATGACATTTAAACTCTAATTTTTGAGCAATTTGTAACATTTTTTATATTTCTTTTGAAAAGTATATATCATTCACATCTCAACTATTCTACAATTAGAGAATAACACAATTACAAATACATAGAGGATTAGATTACATTAAATCGATTCCAATCCTCTCTCAAAAAATAGTTTTTTTTAATCTATTTCTATACCACAAAAAACCTATAGCTTTAACATCTAGAAACACCTTATCGCTACAAAATATAGTTTTTGTCAAAGATCCGTTCGTTCGTTGCCTTTCAGAGGCACCAGCAAGTGACGAAAACTATACCTTTAATGACCGTCCTTTCCTTCTTCCCCAAGCCAACATATTTGTATACTTCAATTGCTTCACGAACAGAGGAGAATACAGGAGTTCCATGTTTACACCAGCTAGCAATTCGATTCCAAACTTCCGTAGAATACGGGCAGTAACAAATTAGATAATCTATAGTTTTGTCCCACGTCTTGCATAGCCCACAAAAAGTTGTTCCAAAGGTACAGTTACGTACCTGTAACGCCTTGTAAGTAGGAATTCGATCCATATCAGCCTGCCAATACTTGGATAATTTATAATGTTTAAATTACATTGTACAGTTTTTAGTTATATATTGCTAATTTTCAATTTGTTTAAGATCGTTTGTGCTTGTCTATGAACACGAATAAAGATGAACAAAGTTCTGTGTTTGACTATCTGTTTATGAAGTATTTGTATAATAAACAAACAAATATGAACAAGATTTCCTTGAGGATTGTTAAGTTTACTAGTTTATCATCCCGGGTAATACCCGGGCATATCAAGAATATTTAGGTGATGAGCATACAGAATATGTACATACAAAAATACAACACTATTTACATTTTTATAAAATTTGACGATATAAATAAAGAACCATAAAAGCATGGACATGATAAAAACTGGAAATTCTAAAAAGGTGACCAACACTCAGACTAAATTGTTTTTACGTAGCATAAAAACGTAAAAGTCTTAACCAGATATATAGTAATTCTACATCTTATTTCTAAAACTATACACATTTCTAACTATCATTATTGAACTCATACTAATAATGTTTTTTAACAAATGATCAAGTTAAAAAGAGAATAAAAATAAAAATAATGAGATGTTATTCTTAAAAAATGATATATGATTAGATCTTCAAATATATGTTATTTTACATTAAGTTTGGCTATTTTTGAAAAACTTCTTAATGATCGATTAAAATCAAAACTTTAATATGATGTCATAAATACAATTATATAAAAAAGATTATTAATAAAAAAAAGCCTAAAAATGCCAAATGAGATTTGTTTTAAAAATAATGATGTAATTGTTATAAATATTTGTCTTAAAGATTATTAAAGATTATTAAAGATTATTAAAGATTATTAAAGATTATTAAAGATTATTAAAGATTATTAAAGATTATTAAAGATTATTAAAGATTATTAAAGATTATTAAAGATTATTAAAGATTATTAAAGATTATTAAAGATTATTAAAGATTATTAAAGATTATTAAAGATTATTAAAGATTATTAAAGATTATTAAAGATTATTAAAGATCTTTTTGGGAGCCAAGGTAGTACATGTTTCTTTTAGAGAACCTACTATTAAAGATTATTAAAGATTATAGATTGGGATTGATTCCGTTGGTTTTGAAAAATTGTTTTAATATGAAAATTTTATATTTATATTATATTTAAGGGTATACGGAGTATATATTTATATGTATATGTTAATACTTATTATTTTTAATTAACAGTTTTGAGATAAGATGTTTCTAATATCTTAATCTTAAACCATATTTACAGATCTAGCTAGCCGTTAAACGTCACATGTTATTCAAATTAAGGTTTGGCATGTGCATGTACACTAGTGACACATAAATGTCTATGCCATTGATATATTTAACATTATTATTGTATAGAGTATTTTGTAACCACCTACAGATTCTACACTAAATAACATATACTATAAATTTTGTCCTTCTTGTAGCCGTTGTAAACAACAATGATACGACATGATCGACCACAAAAAAGGATCAAGCTAGCTTATTCACGTACAAGTCGTGATATTGATACTTTGTGAATGTAGGATCTAGTTGTATTAAGCTTATTGATGAAAGATGTTACATATGCCTAAAAGGGGAGGAAGTGATATCCTTATAATACTCTTTTTTTAAACTACACACAACAATACAAGCTTTATATAGTTTAGTTGTATAAAATACAGAATAGTACTAGCATTTTACCCGCGCAATGCGGCGGGCGGCGATGTGGTGGTAGCGGCGGTGTGGTGTTGTAAATTGTTTCATTAAAGGTATTATAGGTATTTTAAGTGGAGATGTTTAAATTAATAAATAAAAGAGAAATAATAAATTAATTCATTAAGGGTAAAATGGTCATTTCGCATAGGGACATTTTTATGAGAGAGAGTGTTGAAAAGTGTTAGGAGAGAGAGTGTGATAATTTTTATAAAGTAGTAAAAATGTATGTATGTTACCTATTGGTACAAAGTGTTACAAGAATATCACTCTTCATGAGTAAACCATTTGCTTAAAAATATGTTTAAAAAGGAGATCAGGACACATGTTTATATTGAGATTTGAGAGTAGAGATCTTCAACATCATTATGGGGGCCAAATTTTGTTCGCCATTCATGAAAGGGCCATAATGCAAATCAATAGTAGAACGTACCAAGAAACTACATGTAAATAAATAAAAATTGCTAACTACAACCTAAACTTTTATAAGGGCCACAATCCCTCCGAGTCCAATAAGAGTACACAGTGTCGGCTTAAGGTTTTTCGAGACCTTAAACGAGATCAAATTTAAAGGCCTACTAGGCTACTACATTAGGATATTAGTTAAAGTAACAAAAAAAGCAAAAAAAAAATGGTAGCTTAAGTTATGTTGTTAAACTACTAATAAAAAATGTGTAGAGGTTGATACGAAAACCAATAAAAATGTTACTGCAATGCAAATCTTCTGATGGTATCCAGCCAAAAGTCCAAACACTAAGTCTGTTATATAAAAAGTGGAGGACTAAGACTTTTGGGGGCCTAAAGCGATTGTTTATCACCTAACAATTATTGAGCCGTCTATGAGAGTACACACTATAAACATCTTAGTTGTAAGTCGTAACAATAAGATACGGAAAATGATTAATCGTCCTAAAGATTAGCCTTAAAATTCTCCTAAAATTATAAGATAGTGACATGTGGATTCCATTAATTTTCTTTGTTAATCTTACCATCTGTTTTTTTCACATGTCTTCATTTAATCATTAAGAAGATTTTTAGTCTATTATTTTAGGATGATTTATCAAGATAAAATTACATTGGACATGTATTTAAGTAGTGAAACAACGTGGTTTGGATCAGTGGTAAACACACTGACCTCTGGAGATAGATGTCAAAGGTTCAATCATCATCCCATGCAAAAGGCCAGATGTCCTTTTCTACCATTTAGGTAGAACCTAGAAGCAGTCTCTCTACTTTGGTATGGGTAAGGTCTGCCTACATCATAATCTCCCCCATACGCCGTCAAGGTATTGGAGCTCAAAACCTGCAAAAGGCGGCAGTGAACATTCTCTTTCTTTTCTTTACATGTATTTGAGTAGTATATTAAATTGGGTTAAGTTAATTTCTTTTGTCCGTTTGGTTCAATAGTCCAATTTTGTATGGAGCCCATCGCCTGGATTTTAGCTACAACAATAATGCTTTCTTTCTTTGTTCTCTCCACCTTTTAAATATGAACTCAATCTATCGATTCCAAATGGGAGAGGATTCCCTTAAGTTGTCCAACATGACTAGTCATGTTAGACAACTCTTGACTTTTAGATGAAAATCAAGCGTTAAGATTTAAAATTTATCCTTAAATCTTGACCCTTGATTTCCATCTAAGGGCCAAGATGTTTCCAACTTGATAGATCAAGTTGGAAACAACTTGAGGGGATCCCATCTCATTCAAAATAGATAAAATCAATCACTAAACTTTCATAGTTTCATGTATCTCTAGTTTTTTAATAGTATTTTCTTTTTTGAAAGGTTAATCCTTTTAACTCTTCACTTTAATTTTTTTTTTTTTTTTTTTTTTTTTTTTTTTTTTTTTTTTTTTTTTTTTTTTTTTTTTTTTTTTTTTTTTTTTTTTTTTTTTTTTTTTTTTTTTTTTTTTTTTTTTTTTTTTTTTTTTTTTTTTTTTTTTTTTTTTTTTTTTTTTTTTTTTTTTTTTTTTTTTTTTTTTTTTTTTTTTTTTTTTTTTTTTTTTTTTTTTTTTTTTTTTTTTTTTTTTTTTTTTTTTTTTTTTTTTTTTTTTTTTTTTTTTTTTTTTTTTTTTTTTTTTTTTTTTTTTTTTTTTTTTTTTTTTTTTTTTTTTTTTTTTTTTTTTTTTTTTTTTTTTTTTTTTTTTTTTTTTTTTTTTTTTTTTTTTTTTTTTTTTTTTTTTTTTTTTTTTTTTTTTTTTTTTTTTTTTTTTTTTTTTTTTTTTTTTTTTTTTTTTTTTTTTTTTTTTTTTTTTTTTTTTTTTTTTTTTTTTTTTTTTTTTTTTTTTTTTTTTTTTTTTTTTTTTTTTTTTTTTTTTTTTTTTTTTTTTTTTTTTTTTTTTTTTTTTTTTTTTTTTTTTTTTTTTTTTTTTTTTTTTTTTTTTTTTTTTTTTTTTTTTTTTGGTTTTTTTTTTTAGAACGGCAGTAAAAAAACAACGTAACATTTTAATTCAAGTGATTTACATTTATCTCATTTTTGTCTTACACATACCGTGTTATTTGTGATCGATATCTATGTAAGAAGCTAGTGTCGTGGTTGTTTCGAATCATCTTCATATCTCCATCCCAAAATTAATACACAAGAAAAATAGCATATTTATGAAATATTCTTACTTCAAAATAAAAAAATATCTCTAACTATATACTCTAAAAACTCATACTCCAAAATCTTTTGTACTATGAGAACTCAAATTCCAAAACTTTTACACTTATACAATTTTGTATCAACTTTAATTTAACTATATTGTTATTTAAGACAGTTATTAGTACAATAGTACATGATCCTTTTTAAGATCAATACAATATTTTTTTCTGTCGAACAAGACTCTTCTTGAAACATAGTTGTATCGTTTTCAACTATGCCAACTTTACGTGTTAAGTAATACAGTATATTAAGTTCAAAAGATTTATTTCTAGTTAAGTCATACGTTTTGTAATTGCATTTTAATTTCATACACAATCACACATACTATACACAACCCTTGTAAATATGAAACACAAATGCACACGTACAGTTTTATATATGTATTTTTAACAATTTTGTATTTCGTAAGCTTCATATATACGTACTTTGGTAATTAAATATGGGGCTTTTATTAGTCGGCTTGCAAAGTGTGTGGATACGTAAATAAAAAAAAAAAGGTTTTGCTAATGGCTGTCATTAACATGTATAAATTAGTTGTACTTTTACAATAAAATCAAAATGGTGGACTTTTGATTTGGAAGATATAAGTTTTTTATTCAAGTTAATAACAGACATTTAAAACATTCAGCTGTCAACGGACACACTTTGTTGGAACATCGATCGCTAACGAAGGATAGACAGGCCCCGGTTCCCAAGGTTATTAAAAAAAAAATACAATAAACAAAAATACTAAGGCGGAGGAGATGTTGGCTTGGAGACCCAGGATCGAATCTTGATTCCCCGTGGTTTCGGGCTTTTACCTCTTGAGCGTGTGAGCATACGTGTTATCACTCCTGTTCAGCAGAAGTGCACAGCTTCCACCTTTCAGCATACTACCCACCTTGGATGTCACTGTTGGGGTTTGAACCACTAACATCTAAAACTTACCGCGAAAACAAAATGCTAAAATGTATTTTGAGAAACTATCCGTTGCATTTGAAATATGTAACTTAAATACACACGTACGTATACATTTATTGGATATTTATGAGAACTTAAAAGACATGTAAGCTTAAATTAAGTAAATGTTGGTGTATTAATACCGATCTTGTTCCCTGATCGTTAGGTCGTTAGGTTGGGACATTAAACTTTGAGTCGTAAATTGGTTAGGTCAACATTTAACTTTGTAAGCTTCCTATGCATACATTCCTATTAAAGGAAACTCGCTATTTGATTTCTACTTGTATAGGCTACATGTTTTTTTCAAAAATGGTCAACAATTTCTTTTCTCAATTTTGAATATCATTGGTTAATTTCACCATATTAAGTGGACATCAACTACCAAATACTAGTAATATATCGAATTTTTTCCATTTATTTAGTTAACCTAGATATCCAACCTGATTTGCAAACCAATAAATTCCAAAACAAGCATTTGCTTTGCGGGTAATCCGGGGTCATCTTAATTATAAGATTACATGCATCTTGAAAATATCAAATTGAACTGTATTCCTAAACCTTATGTGTATAAAGTATAAACACTTGAGCAATTAATATATGCAGCTAGACGGAATGGATTTATGCAACTTTACTGTTACACTTGCTTGATTAATAACCATTTTCAAATTAAGGAAAGACACAACTCTTGCTTATACAAAATCGAGTATCCTTTTTATATTTGTGATGATTACGTCCTTCACTAGGTACTAATACAAAATCATTTCAAAAATTGATTCAACGACTTGTTATAGTAATTGGTTATGCTATTAATGAGGTGAAAATAGCTAAGATCAAGCAAAGAAATCAAATATTTACAAGATGAAGTAAAAACATGGAGAAAGATTTGGTGTGACAATTAGATTGACAAAACTTATTTACAAGATGAATATAATAGGCTCTGCTATTTTGACATAACACCCCTAACCAAAATAGAAAAAAAAAATTGTTTGTATAAATTATTTTTTAAACACAAATATAAAATTTCATCCAAATAAGCTTAACCAAATACTCCAAAAGTTCAAAATAAGTGAAATAAAAAGGAGTTAAATTGTTGTAACTTTATAAATAGAAAAATTCCAACAATGAACCATGTGAACATAAATGGGCCAAGCAAATCCATCTCCTTTTGTACATGCAAAAATCCATTGAGAAACCAACCGTGGCTATGTCGCTATGAACACCACTAGAAAGCGATGGCTTGATAGAGGCTTATCTTAAAAATAGTACAAGCTTTTAAACACTAAGTGCAATTGTTAAAGGCACAAGTACTGGCTATTTAGCAAAGAGACCCCTAGCCCTAAACAGGCAAAGCCTATTCAGATTTATTGAGCTATATTAAGAGAATTGTTTATGGATTTTTGTCATTTTTATACAATTTTATTTTATAATCTTCTAATATAGAATATAGTTAATAGAAATTTGTAATATGTACCACATAAATTAATAAATCTATCATAACTGAGCATAACATATTTGTACAGTATGGTATTATATATTTATTATTTTTTGTGGTACATTTATAATTTCCATGGATGATGATAAATTCGTTACAATTATTATTATTGTTTTTTGGTCATTTTTAATAAACACAAACATGTTTATACAATCATCTAAAATTGTAACTGTTATACGTGACAACAAAATATTTATTATCACATAAAAAGTTTGGTTTTCTTCAGAATATGCCCCTGATGATCACAACACTATGTCCAAATATACTCAACTTTTGATTATTATAGGAAATCACCTTGTTTTCTAATCTGCTTGAGTCGATTTTGTTAGTTGTGTCTGTTTACCTTGTTATGACTCGTAAAGTGAAACCTATAACTATGAATCTGATTCGGATCTACTAACACGAAAATTCATTTTAGCAATGGATATAGCGAAAATTTATATATAGATAAGAATACGAAATTTTAACGCCATTATAAGTTTATAACTATTGTTACACTGCCTAGTATTACTCTTTTAAATTGGGACCAGAAAGTAGTAATTGGGCCGGAGTAGTCGCCGAAAAAAAAAAAAAAATCCAATCAGGCCCATTTAAGTTTTCTTCTTGTATATACACCAACTCTTAATAAAAAGTAACTCCCAATGCCGTCTTCCACGGGTTTTGGGTCCCAATACCGTCTTCGACGGTGTATGGGGGAGGTTGATATGTAGACAGTCTTACCCCTACCAAAGGTAGAGAGACTGCTTCCAGGTTCTACCAAAGGTAGAAAAGGACCTCCAGCCTTGCTGGGCATGAGGATCGAACCCATGACCTCTGTTTCCAGAGGCAAGAGCTCCAACCACTGATCCAACCCAGTTGGTTTAATCTGGTTGCACACTATTGTTGAATATCAATGGAGGATTTGGAATTATCATCATCAAAATACGAAATCTCGCGTGTTGCAGACTATATTCTCGAACATAACTTCAAAAGGGTTGCTTTACAGGTACATATTTTCATTTATCAGTTTTTACTATATATAAACCCTAGAATAGAAATGATTATTACTGCTGGACTTTAATTATTCATTTTTTTTACACCTTCCATTTCTTAAGGCCTTAAGTTTTGTGTACATATCTATATATTATATATCGAATAGCTCTTTGAGGCGAAATACGTCGAAAATGTTAGTATATTAGTATGTAAAAGTTTTAATTTTGATAAGGTCCTATTTCATGAGTTTGTTATAAGCCCTGAAAATGGTTATTATTAGTTTGTGCAGGTTTTTAGTTGGTATTTTATTCTAATGTAATTTTAAAAAAATAAGTTTCGATATTTTAGCTATGTATTGGATCAAACAATACCGTTGTACAACACTAACTTACTTAGTTTGGTTGTCTGTTTTGTTACATATGCATAAAAAGGTCCCGGCACGGTTATTATTACCTGTTAGAACTATGCTAGCTTGATAATTTGACTACTGGATGACTGGTTTCTTGCTTATGTTACCAAATTAGTGTCTTTTTTATAGTTGGAAAAAGAAAGAAAGTATATTTACGAGGTCGGAACATTATTGAGTATAATTACTAACATACACCAACAACCTAAGTAGCCCTTAAAGTTTAAATACTATGTATGCACGACGGCACTAGTTGTAGTTTGCAGTTACTGCTTTTGTTTTTATAATTTGGACTACAATTAGTTGTGTAATATCGTTTAGTTGGCCATATAGTCCTCTGTATGATTTGAAACTGTTTTCTTTGAAGATGCTGAATCGTCATGGTTTATGTTTATTCTTGGTCAGTTTCCCGATGAGCTATTAAAGGACTCAACGGGAGTTGTAAGTCTCCTACGTAAGGAGCTTTTGTATCATAATGTTAAGGATATTGGTTTATATGTAATGGCGGATACTACATACGGTAGCTGCTGTGTTGATGAGGTTGGTGCATCTCACATCAATGCAGACTGTGTTATTCATTATGGACATACTTGTCTTAGCCCGTGAGTAATTTCTTTCATATGTCATTATGTCTTCATTTTATAGTTGTTTAAATTCTTTGGACGGCCTTGCTTTCTGTTAATGGTTAACAATATTTACCTATTTACTTATGAAAGGGTTCATTCGGGTTTTTTTGCTTTTCCATTTCATATGCTTAAAGTTTTAGAAAATTAGGAAAAGGGAAAACAGTCATATTGGTTAAAATTCGCCCAAATTGGGCTTAAAGTTAGCACTTGAACTGATACAAACATCTTGGCTGCCGACCAAATTAATATCATAGCCTAAAGGTAGGCACTAAATATTTATAAATATATTGGACACAGGTATTTCAGGCAAACCCCACCCAACCTGTATATTTCGGTGGTTTTTTTAGTAATAGCATATTTTTGGATTTCTGCATTTTAATGTTTTCTCTTGATTTTAGGACGTCAAAACTTCCTGCGTTCTTTGTTTTTGGGAAAGCTCCAATAAATGCATCTAACTGTGCCAAACACCTGTGTAACTATGCATTGTCTAGTACGAAGCCGGTGTTGGTAAGTTATGTGGTTTAATATTTCATTTTCAGAACTGCGTTGTTGGGAGCTCCTTATATCCCTTGCTTCTGCTAATACATTCCTTTTGTTTGTAAATGCATTGCTGCATATTGAACATAGTGAGATGTAACTATTTGAGTCTAATTAAATTAAAAGGATGGCATGCTTTTTGGTGGAAGGTGACCATTTGTTTGATGTGTCGATGCACATTGCTTTACACTTACATTTGTTGATACATTTTTCTTTGCCACTAAATGTAGGTTCTCTTTGGTTTGGAATACGGGCATGCAATACAAGATGTAATAGAAGCATCGATGACTGAAACAAGTTTATCTGGACTTAAATTCGGATCTGAACTACTTTTTGCAAATGTTATGAGCCAATTCATGATTCCAAGTACAAGTTTTGAAACCAATGGCAGCGATAGTGACAATGGAGATTGTGGTGATACACCGAGAAGAGCATATAGGGTTGGGGGCTTGTGTTGGAGTCTAGAAGAGGGCCGCAACATGGAAGACTACTCGTTGTTTTGGATTGGTCCTGATAATTCAGCTTTTGCGAATTGTGTCCTTACCTTCAATGGTTGTGAAATAGGTACTTATGACATCCTTAGTTCATGTTAATGTAGTTCGGTAACTTTAATAAAACCTATAATAGAAACTTCTTTTTATGTATTAATTATTTTAAATTGATAAAAAGTAGTGTTTCTTTTTCTTCTTATGCATTAAAGGTAAATCATAGTGTCTGCTAGTGGCGATACAATATGTGGGCTTAAATAACGGGTCAAAAAGGGTAACTTTGGCTTCAATTAAAATGGGTTTGGTCCGACCCAGAAAAACATTTTTACAAACTTAATAAATTATTAATGCCGTAAATATATTTCAAAATTTTAATATTAAGTACTCTAATTTAATATTGCTCCTCAATGTGGTGGTCCATTGGCAAGGACTTGCGCCTCTCAATGTAGTGGTCACAAGCTCTATTCTTGGCAAAAATCCCCTAGTGGTCACAGAGGTTCACCTGCTATGACCTCGGGCTTGCAAAGCGAGTCCCCTTGGGATTAGTATGCTCGTAAAGCGGGTGGGATCACCTAAAAGCTTGTATGAGGCCAAAAAAAAGTATTCCAATTCGATGCTGTTTGAAGATACATTTCTGGATATGAGATTGTTTGTTATATCTGTGATAAACCAAACTATCATCCTCTGGCTGGTACCTCTAAATAGGATGTCTTTGCTACATCTCTTTACAATCATTTCTGTATTTTGTTATAATTCTTTAGTTTCTCATTTTCCACCTTTTTACTGTGGTCATTGTCTCAGTCAGATATGATGCAACAGAAAATGTACTGCTTACTGACACTTCTCAACAACGAAGAATTCTAAAGCGTAGGTACTTTATATCGTTTAACTGTATCCTCCTTCCTCATAAACAATTTTCTCTGGTATCTTACTAGTTACTTGAACAGTGTCTTATTATTTATGATGTTAATGCAGATATTTTCTAGTTGAGAAAGCAAAGGATGCTGGTATTGTTGGAATATTGGTTGGAACGCTTGGAGTTGGTATTGTTCTAAATAAGTAAAAGTTGCATAAGTAGATAAGCTGATTCTTTATGTATGTTCTTGAGGATTCATGGTTATTTTGTTTGGATTGTAAATGCAGCTGGCTATCTAAGTATGATCCATCAAATAAAAGAGATGGTTACAAAAGCTGGGAAGAAGGCTTACACACTTGTCATGGGAAGACCTAATCCTTCAAAGCTTGCCAACTTTGCGGAGGTAAAGTTGATAATCTTATCGGAAATTATCATTGCTGTATACAACCTATCACTCTTGTGGTCTTAAATAATTTGTTTTTATGTATCTCTACCTTAACCACTGTTATGCGTCCTGAGTCCTGAGTCTACAAACAACATTTGGTAAAGCGTTAATAATTGTTATCAAGGTAAGAGTTTTGATGTGACATCTGCTGTCCCTGATTTTGCAGTGTGATGTCTTCATTTATATCTCATGTGCACAAACTGCCCTCTGGGATAGCAAGGAGTTCTTGGCTCCGGTTATTACTCCCTTTGAAGCTATACTTGCATTCAACAGGTACTTTTACACTTTTATCAAAGTCTTGGCAGATGATTCAAAGATCTATTTCCATGACTTCATTATTAGTCGTATTATTTTGTCACTCAGTGTGTTAGCAGACTTATTTTGAATCGGTGGTTCTTCAACATATGGAAGACACTTTTGTAGTCCTCATCAATTGCTTTTGTTTGATTTGTGCGGCACTCAATACTAATTAATCTATACTACATAAAGTATCTATTCCCTCCCTTATTTTCAAGTAAGAAGGTTATAACCCCAAAATGCCCCTCCCCTTTATTCAATATTTTAATCATTTCCATTTGAAATACCTATAGTACCTACTTGAAATATCTATAATACTCTTAATGAAATTAATTTACAACATCTACTCTTAACTCCTAAAATAATTACACTACCCCTTTTACATAAATAACCTACACTACTCGCCGCCGCCGCCACCACCACCACCAGTCGCCGCCACATTGTGCGGGTACTCCTCTAGTTATATCTAAGGTAGGTCGGCCACCTCCATAGTCAGCATCAATTGACCACGGCTCTGATCATCCGTGAACATTGTGCGAGTACGAAGAGATATAAGGTGCAATAAGTCACATTTACCTTTCACACGAATCAATTATGGCAATATTTCATGTTAGTTTTAGTTTGCTATAGATTAGTCACAGGTATTAGGATTGATAACATGCTCGTATGCATGTGTATACGTTTGTATCTATGCAAACACATATTTATAGATACATTCAGACACACATACATGTGTGACTTCTCTTTGTTCATCTCTTTCCTGGGCTACAAGTTGGTACAAACATGAATCGGGTAACAAATTGGAAACATGTTGATATCTTTAGATCCAGATTGGCTTCTTGGAGAGCAAAGACGTTGTCCTCTTTCTGTTCTGGATTGGCGGAAGTGGTGCAGGTTTAATGTTGATGAGCTCTGTAGATGAAGCCTGGTGGTCTGTCGCTTGATGTTTATCTAGTTATTTACGAGTTCTGGTGTTTCAGTTTTGGTGTAACTTTTATTCTTTTACCAGCAACCTGCTGGTTAATAAAAAAGTTTTATGTTGGGCTTTAAATAAAAAGTACTGATAATAGCATGTTACCATCTTTTGCTCAGGGGAAGTGAGTGGACTGGAAAATATGTAATGGAATTTCAGGACCTGGTTGCTCCAACTCCCATCAGCATAGAAAATGGACAAGAAGAAGCAAGATATTCATTCCTTTTAGGTGGATACATAGAAGATCATGACTTGCAAGGTAATTCATGTTGTTTTTTTTACCTTTTACTTTTTAGTAACTATCTTGCTGAAGATCACATGATTTCAATAACTCAATTAATGCTTGTTTTTGGCTGTTCTTTTGCCATCAACCGAGGTGGCAAAATTGATGAGTCAGACAAGTAATTTTTTATTACCTGCGCTGTTAGCGGGCTTATGTTCCATCTATGGGATACGCGAAGACCCGTTTACTTCTTTTCATCACACTTTTGTGGAATCCTGCGTTATTTGTTATAAAGGTGAAACAAATTTGACATTGTTTTTGAATCAGATATCAACAAAGAAGACGAAGACGAAGACGGAGCTCTTGCTTTAGCAAATATGACACAAACTGCCCTGCAGAAGCATGGTAACGGCCTTAACACCATGGTCAAGGGAACTGCAAAGTCAGGGGCAGAGTTTTTCGCATCTCGGTCTTTTCAAGGTCTTGATATCAATAGTAATAGTAATGCACCTGAGAGGTTTATAATTGGAAGAAGTGGCAAGGCATCTGGTTACGACCGTGAAACAAGTGAGCACTAGATCCAATTATCCTAGTTGCAATTATTCTTAATTCAAAGTTTTGTTATAATAGGTTGGTAGGATTGCTAGAATATAAATCAACTAAAAGAAACCCCATATGTCTTAATTCAGTTTTCCATGTAGTAAATTATATATTCTGTTCGAGTATTTGCATTTGTGAGCCAATCTTTGTACGCCCATCACAAAATAATCCATCCTTTTCTGGTTTAGTGGTTTTATAATGAAAGGTATAACGTTTGTCATATTTTTACGCATTTTTTTCTGGCCTTTTCTAAGTCTGTTATTTATGATGAATAAAATAAAATATGATTAGGGCACTTATGTTTTCTCCTATCTGTTGTCTCCAACTATGTAGATGCCAAAAAAATGCACTTTTGTATTCTCAGAACCGGGTTAAACATAACAAGATTGATTTGTAACGAGGTAGCAATTTGGTAGGTGGGAATGCAAATTTTTGTAACTTTATGGAGCTTTTGAAGCACAAGTACAATTGCCATTTCTTTTTCGTATATAGTTTAGACTGAAAATCTTTGATGTTTTGTTTCTTGATCATTTCATGATTCTATATCCATACCAAAATTAGTATGCTAATGATTGAGGCCATTAATTTGTGTTGATCCCAAGT
Source organism: Erigeron breviscapus (assembly GCA_034093135.1). Taxonomy (NCBI): domain Eukaryota; kingdom Viridiplantae; phylum Streptophyta; class Magnoliopsida; order Asterales; family Asteraceae; genus Erigeron; species Erigeron breviscapus. The sequence goes on along the minus strand of CM067168.1, from coordinate 91,217,049 downwards.
AGTCTTATATGTACGTTACATGTTAGGAATTTGTTTTGTCCTAAATGGTTAGGGAAGTGATATTCGTACCATAGAATTTAATAATTTTACCATTTTTATGCACTGCATACTTGTACAGTATGCTATGAAATATGTATAGTGTTGTAGATGTATCAAATTGTGTGATACGATTATCACTTTTGAAATGGTCAGTGGCTTATATCTTCTATATAGAAGATCAAGCATGCTCCCTTGATATATCTTGATCCCAGTTAGTATTACTTTGCTAGGTTGTTGAAGGAAAAATATATGGATAGAATTGTTGGTCCTAAATGGTTAAGGCCGTTTCCAATGGCCAAGGTGATACCAACGTGAAGGTGTTTCGCGCCGGCCTCCGGCTTGAACACGGTTGATATGGATCTATATAGCTTTGTGTATGTAGGATCTTAGCTTCTTGAGGATTGGCTTTACGAATTTATATGTTTTTGATTTGCTGGATAGTTGGTGCTTTCTATTGCTTAATTGTTACATGACGTTGCTGAATAGTTTTTTTTTTTTTGGGTGCTTGATACTAATGCTCCATTTTAGTAGTTTAACCATGAATGCTGGTTGTTAGTGGTCCAATTGTAAAGATATAGTACAGTTATAAGGTTTATTGCGGTATTTATTGTCCGAGATTTGAATATATACAGTTTTGTGCATGTAAAGTGGGATGCCCTTTTGTATTGCATGCTCTGGCTCTTTGAGATACTAAATTTAGGCTTCCAAACCCTCGAACCGTAGGGGGTAATTAGTTTGGTCGGATGTGCCGTTTTCTTCTAAATCACATCCTGCCTGATAGTTTACATCATTCTCCTGATTTGATTCCCACACAAACGTCTATATCTATCTTTAATATAGGGGTAAATTACACGAACTGTCCCTGTGCTTTGTCGTTGATTCATGTTTTGTCCCTCCAAGAATTGTATTAAGACATCCCTATGATGGTGGTTTTTTACCATACACCTATCATAAGGATGTAATTGGGAAAAACGACAACCATTGGGATGTCTGATGTAATAAAATTCTCGAAAAGATGACACCTGAAAAAACGACAATCAGTCTTTATTGAAAAAATATACAAATGGTTAGGAGTGTTAGCAGGCCGACTCAATCTAATCTAGATCTTTTCTGACCCATGCTAAACAAGACCCGTCCATCTGGCCTTTTTGGTTCATGACTCCATTGTCTTGCGTGGTTCACCTTTAGGAGAAATGGGTAATTAGAAGCTTAGAGCGGATTAAAGAGGCATTGATCTGTTGTTTGTTGTTTAGATAGCAAAAAGTCAAAAACACACACATGCTACACTCCACCTTTAAATACAACCTTTTCCCTACTGAAATTTGTAAGTCTAAAGTTTCTCTAAAATTAAAGCATAACTTATAGCTACATCTGGTCATGGGAGTCTGAACCAACGAAGAAAAAGAGGCAAGTGTTTCCTAAATCGATATCATTTTTAATTTACATCAAAAATGCAATTTTATGCAACCGTGAAGCAAGCCAACGGGCAAATCCCTAGATCAAAATATATACTTCACCCTCTGCATATCATAAAAACAAAAAAGCCATATATCCATATGACCATATTTCATTTCAATACAACTTTTCAACTCTTATTAATTTATAGAAAGCTCAAGTTTGTAAGAATATGGATAGGATTCAAGTAAAGTGGTGTCTGTTTTTATTTTTATTTTTATCGATCAACTGTGTTATGAGTACTTCCAACACCAATATTGTTGGATTCAAAAAAAAAAATTATTGTTCATATCAATAACATAGCCATGCCTACAACCTTCACGGATCATGTCGAATGGTACTCATCGGTTATACAATCTCCAACAGTTTCACCACTCGATAACGATAATGAAGACGACGAAAGAATCATTTACACGTACCAGTATGCTTTTCATGGCATTGCTGCTCGATTAACAGATGAAGAAGCAAAAAGATTAGAAGGCCAACACGGTGTCATAAGCGTGTTACCAGACACAAAATATGAATTGCAAACTACAAGAAGTCCTATGTTTCTTGGGCTTGAGCCGCAAGATAAAACGACAATAGGGTTTGATGATGACTTGACCGGAAATGATGTGGTTGTCGGTATATATATATATATATATATATATATATATATATATATAAACATAAAACAACATATATATATATATATATATATATATATATATATATATATATATATATATATATATATATATATATATATATATATATATATATATATATATATATATATATATATATATATATATATATATATATATATATATATATATATATATATATATATATATATATATATATATATATATATATATATATATATATATATATATATATATATATATATATATATATATATATATATATATATATATATATATATATATATATATATATATATATATATATATATATATATATATATATATATATATATATATATATATATATATATATATATATATATATATATATATATATATATATATATATATATATATATATATATATATATATATATATATATATATATATATATATATATATATATATATATATATATATATATATATATATATATATATATATATATATATATATATATATATATATATATATATATATATATATATATATATATATATATATATATATATATATATATATATATATATATATATATATATATATATATATATATATATATATATATATATATATATATATATATATATATATATATATATATATATATATATATATATATATATATATATATATATATATATATATATATATATATATATATATATATATATATATATATATATATATATATATATATATATATATATATATATATATATATATATATATATATATATATATATATATATATATATATATATATATATATATATATATATATATATATATATATATATATATATATATATATATATATATATATATATATATATATATATATATATATATATATATATATATATATATATATATATATATATATATATATATATATATATATATATATATATATATATATATATATATATATATATATATATATATATATATATATATATATATATATATATATATATATATATATATATATATATATATATATATATATATATATATATATATATATATATATATATATATATATATATATATATATATATATATATATATATATATATATATATATATATATATATATATATATATATATATATATATATATATATATATATATATATATATATATATATATATATATATATATATATATATATATATATATATATATATATATATATATATATATATATATATATATATATATATATATATATATATATATATATATATATATATATATATATATATATATATATATATATATATATATATATATATATATATATATATATATATATATATATATATATATATATATATATATATATATATATATATATATATATATATATATATATATATATATATATATATATATATATATATATATATATATATATATATATATATATATATATATATATATATATATATATATATATATATATATATATATATATATATATATATATATATATATATATATATATATATATATATATATATATATATATATATATATATATATATATATATATATATATATATATATATATATATATATATATATATATATATATATATATATATATATATATATATATATATATATATATATATATATATATATATATATATATATATATATATATATATATATATATATATATATATATATATATATATATATATATATATATATATATATATATATATATATATATATATATATATATATATATATATATATATATATATATATATATATATATATATATATATATATATATATATATATATATATATATATATATATATATATATATATATATATATATATATATATATATATATATATATATATATATATATATATATATATATATATATATATATATATATATATATATATATATATATATATATATATATATATATATATATATATATATATATATATATATATATATATATATATATATATATATATATATATATATATATATATATATATATATATATATATATATATATATATATATATATATATATATATATATATATATATATATATATATATATATATATATATATATATATATATATATATATATATATATATATATATATATATATATATATATATATATATATATATATATATATATATATATATATATATATATATATATATATATATATATATATATATATATATATATATATATATATATATATATATATATATATATATATATATATATATATATATATATATATATATATATATATATATATATATATATATATATATATATATATATATATATATATATATATATATATATATATATATATATATATATATATATATATATATATATATATATATATATATATATATATATATATATATATATATATATATATATATATATATATATATATATATATATATATATATATATATATATATATATATATATATATATATATATATATATATATATATATATATATATATATATATATATATATATATATATATATATATATATATATATATATATATATATATATATATATATATATATATATATATATATATATATATATATATATATATATATATATATATATATATATATATATATATATATATATATATATATATATATATATATATATATATATATATATATATATATATATATATATATATATATATATATATATATATATATATATATATATATATATATATATATATATATATATATATATATATATATATATATATATATATATATATATATATATATATATATATATATATATATATATATATATATATATATATATATATATATATATATATATATATATATATATATATATATATATATATATATATATATATATATATATATATATATATATATATATATATATATATATATATATATATATATATATATATATATATATATATATATATATATATATATATATATATATATATATATATATATATATATATATATATATATATATATATATATATATATATATATATATATATATATATATATATATATATATATATATATATATATATATATATATATATATATATATATATATATATATATATATATATATATATATATATATATATATATATATATATATATATATATATATATATATATATATATATATATATATATATATATATATATATATATATATATATATATATATATATATATATATATATATATATATATATATATATATATATATATATATATATATATATATATATATATATATATATATATATATATATATATATATATATATATATATATATATATATATATATATATATATATATATATATATATTGCAAATTAAATTTAATATATCTCTCATATATATATATATATATATATATATATGGTTTTAATAGACTAGAATAAATATATATATATATATATATATAATGACTCTTTGGAGACCAATTATATATCTGAGGATGGCTCTAGTAAAAGGTTCCTTGTGGGTTATTTTAATAATTATAAGATGGTCTATTCTAGACCTGTCATGGAACAATACTATGAGTTTATTCGGATACTTGGTAAATTTACACAGTATAAAATGAACATGAATGAGACTATTCAAGTCTCTATTGTCATTGATAAACTCCCTCCTTATTAGAAAGAATTTAAACATTCTTTGAAACATAAAAAGGAGGAGTTAACTCTTGTTGAGTTGGGTGGTCATTTGCGTATTGAGGAATCCCTCAGGACACAGGATATTGACAAGCCAAATAGCAACAATGTTGCTGGTACGTCTTCTGTCAATATGGTGGAACATAAAAGTCCATCGGATATAATGACAAGAAAGGAAACGTAAACATCAAGGAGCTCACTAAGCTGATCCCAATAAGAAGTCTAAATTGACTTGTTAGAAGTGTGGTAAAATCAGACACTTGAAACGGGAATGCAGAGTTAATGTTGGTAATAATAAATACCAATGGATCTGGCATAAACGGTTCAAGAAATGGTTTTAATAACCAAGACTTGAAAAGTCAGTATATATATATATATATATATATATATATTATATATTATTATATATATATATATATCTGAGGCTTATATATATATATATATATATATATATATCTAGCATAAACGGTTCAAGAAATGGTTTTAATAACCAAGACTTGAAAAGTCAGTATATATATATAATGATTCGGTTTAGAATTATTATGTTTATATATATCTGAGGCTTATTTTGTGCAGGATGATGATGTTGCGTGATGTGTTGACTCAGGTCTAAGACCCATGTGTGTAAGGATAGTGTTGGTTAAAGACTTACGAGTTGATAACTAATGGATCAGTTCTTCGTATGGGAAATGAGTCAACCACATTATTCATAGACGTGGAAGTGTGGATTTGAATTTTAGTTCTGAAAAGTTGTTTATTTATTTGATGTTTTGCATGCACAACAAAATCGTAAAAACTTGATTTTAAGTAGTTTTTAGATAATTATGGTTATAAACATATTATTAAAATGTGATAAGTTTGCTTGTTTGTTAATTGTGCAAAGGAATGTTTATTAACATTGATCACATGAATGTCAACTTTGTTTTGTCTTACATTTAAAATCGAGAACATAAGGTAATGAGAAAAATAATGTGTATGTGGTTATATTACACCATACTACATGGGGTTGTCACCATCACTAATTATTTGAGATATATTATGTTTGATGCATAGGAGTAGTGTTACTCTACTTGCTCATGTAGAAATATACACTTTACAATATTACATGATATATGAATTAATAATGGTCTTTGACATGAAAAATGAAAAAGTGTAAAACTTGTATGTTGACAAAGATCACTAAGGAAATGGACCATTTTCGAAATATGAAATATAATTTTGAAATTTTAGAATTATATATAGTGATTTATGTGATTTGCATGCTACTTCTACTTTAATGAATAATAAATATTTTGAGAAATTTATTAATGATGCTTCATGGTTGGCTATGTTAATTAAGTTGTTACATATTAAGGATGAAGCATTGGATAAATTTAAAATATATAAAACTGAAGTAGAATTGCAACTAAAGGCTTTGATAAAAAGACTTAGAACGGATAGGGGAGGTAATTATATTTATCAAATATATTTCCAAGCCGTTGAGATTATCCATGTTATCCTGTTCAGGTTTGAGTAAGGGATTTTAGGGGAAGTTGTGCTAACAGCTTGTTATTTGCTTAATAGAGTTCCTAATAAAAAGGAACAAGATTACATCTTATGAAGTTTGGAATAAAAAGAAACCAAATTTGAATTATCTTTGGCTATGGGGTTGTAAGGCTGTTGTAAAATTGCTTAATCCCAAGAAGATAAGTTTTGGTGAAAGAGGTATAATTGCATGTTATTGGATATGTTGAACATTCCATGGCCATGGCGTATAGGTTTTATGTTATAAAACCTACTGGACTTGTATCAATTAGATTTACAATTGATTCAAGGGATGCAATTTTTGATAAGGATAATTTATCATCTATACCTATACCAAAGGATATGGTTCCTAGAACCAATGTAACCAATAAGGACTGTAATGATGAATTCTCTGAAAAAGGCTGTTGATCAGTCACTTGAGATTCGGAAAAGCAAAAGAGAAATGAAACCTAAGTCACTTGGACTAGTTTTTTCGATTATATTTAATTGAAGGTTCCAAGGATGATGTTTCTACCAATATTCCTATTGCCCATGTGTTGTGGATTATTACGTATGGATGGTAGTTTTACTTATGCTCTAGGACGGGTTGGGTTGAACGAGTTGTGTGTAGGAATAGTGCCTGGATATGTATTGGTTAATATATATTATTCCTTGATTAGGTGGCCTATATTCCTTGTTTACTCGCTCTTACCTGTGACTTTGTGTGTGTATATGTATGCGTAGGTAAATGTATTGATTTATTTCTATATAAAATAATACATCTTATTAATACACAAAAGATTACTAGACATAGTGTGTATATAGCAAATTTGATGATTCTGGTAAAAGAGTTATCATTTGCCTATATGTTAATGACATGCTGATATTTTGAAATTGATCAAAATCAGGTTGACATAATTTGATAATTTGTCATCAAAGTTCCCCATGAAATGGGGAGGCTGACGTTATCCTTGGTATAAGGATCAAACGTGAAAGCAATGGAATTTCTATTTCTCAATCTCATTACATTGAGAAGGTTCTAAAGAAATTCAACTGCTTTGATTGTACTCCGGTAAGTATACCTATGGATTCAAGTGTGAAGCTGATGCCTAACAAGGATAAGCTGTATCACAACTTGAATATTCCAAGGTGGTTGGCTACTTGATGTATGCCATGATTTGTACAAGGCCTGACATTGCATTTGCTGTGGAAAATTGAGTAGGTATACTAGTAATCCTGGTACTCACCACTGGCAAGCAATTAGGCGGGTACTGATATATTTGAAGAAAACTATGGATTATAGTTTATCTTATACTGGGTTTCCTTCGGTTCTAGAAGGGTATACTGATATGAGTTGGATAACCAATGTTGATAATCATTCTTTAACATTTGGTTGAGTATTTTGCTTGGGGAGGTGATACCTCCTGGATTCCAAGAAGCAAAATTGTATTACCAACTCAATAATGGGATCTGTGTTTGTTGCATTAGCTGCTGCTGGTAAAGAAGCGGAATGACTAAGAAACTTGATTTATGAGATTCCATTGTGGCATTGTGATCTAAACCTATAGCACCCATTTATATCCTTTGGGATAGTACTGCGGCATTGGCAAAGGCTTATAGCCAGATGTACAATGGGAAGTCTAGACACTTAGGTGTTAGACATAGCATGATTCGTGAACTTATCATGAATGGGGTGATTTCTATAGTGTTTGTAAGATCACAACAGAACTTAGCTGATCACTTGACGAAGGGATTGGCTAGAGACTTGGTTAATAAGTCTGCTGAAGGGATGGGTTTAAAGTCCACCCAATTTTCTAATTATAAGATACCCAATTCCCTTCTGATATTAATCAGAAGCTGAATTCAATGTGGAAAGCTTATACTTAGAAATTGGAGCACATAATTTTACAAAGCATCCCAAGGTATGTGCTCGGACCTGCTGATGGTTAGGTTGAAGTATAGCTTCTTAATAGTTCCTTTGAAAAAGTGCAATAGCAGGTGTATGAATAAAGTAGAACTACCTATATGAATGTCAAGTTTTGCCGCTTCATGAAAGCTTTGGACTTTTAGCTTTGGATACATTCATGAATGGATATGGACGCATGGCTTGAATAGCGTCAGGATAGCTTTAAAGTATTTGAAAGCTTATGTGTATATTATTTTCAGGTATTCAAATGGGTTGAAGGGTTCAATTCTTAGAACACCCCGATTCTCGAATATTTGGAATGTGTAATATACTAAAGTGAAAATTCAATCCTCAGGACATTTTCATTTACGCGTAAGTTTTGTTTTGGTTATTTTCTCATGTATAGGAATTACACTAAATTGGGGAGGATTGTTAGTAATTTAGTGTAATTGAGGGATATGGTTATAACACTTGGATATGGGTTTGAAGGTACGGAGTGTACACCTATCAAGTGCATGACATCCCGGACCCAAAAGCAGTATTTCTTTGATCCGTAAATGTTTAATAATTGATATCAATTTACACTTTGACAAAATATTATGATTTTGTCTAAACTCCACCTTTTGACAAAAGACGTAGAAAATTTGCAAGACATGTTTTGTAAAACTCTTCAAAAGAGTGAATGATTATAGCATGCAGACAAATTTGAAAATGGAAAAGTAGTTTGTCATGTTTTACAAAGCTCATGGAAAAATCAATAATGATTTGGAAAGTATACACCCATTACATTTCTTGAATTCACACGTAATATGTCATCCTGTCATTTTCATATTTTAATTTCACATGGCAAAGTCTTGTTTGATGTCTATGCCAACTACTCATGAGAACTTGGTGTATTTATATGTATATTCATGCATGCAAACTAGACGGAGACAAGAAATTAAAAAAAAGAGACATACGTAATTATTGATATCTATAACATTTCATTCTATATAGAGTGAGACATATATATTTATGGTTTTACGGAGAGAGATGATATATTCATATGCTGCTAACTTATTATGCAGTGATCAACAATTTATGGTTGATGTATATAGTTTGGGTATCTCTTAAATAATAGAGAAAAGATACATGAGAAGATAGTCAAAACACGAAGTGCTCTCTAGCGAACGGGTTCTTGATTTCTGCCAAAATCTAGAACATTACTCTTTGTATTATCCCAAAACAAAATTCGTGTAACCCAGGCAGATAGGGTCGAATTGTTGTTTTCGGAAAGTGATATCACGATACAAAGAGATATCCGGTCATTGGTTTCTTACCCGTGTTACACGGTGATTTATTTCTAACCCTTGTCACAGGTTTTCTCTAAAGGATCACAGACACAAGAAGGAGGAATAGATCAAGATCCCCCAACAGAAGCAATATTATCCTTTAGTTTTTTTGGGGACTAATTCAAGTAGCTCGAATCCTGCCTCATTGTGTATGGTAGGAACGTTGGATAACGATTTGGTTTCTGCGAAGATTGTGATATGTGACCGTGGAGTCAACCCGCGGGCTCAAAAGGGTCAAGTGGTGAAAGATGCAGGGGGAATAGGGATGATTTTGTTGAACAATGCTGACGATGGAGGTGACTTGGTGGCCGATAGCCACATTATTCCAACGGTGGCTCTACGTGAAAAGGGAGGGAAAGAAATCAAGGAATATGCACTAAAAGATCGAAAGCCAATGGCGAATCTTAAGTTTTTTAGGACGAAAGTAGGTATAAGACCGTCTCCAGTGGTGGCGTCATTTTCATCTAGAGGGCCTAATGGTATATCACCTAGTATTTTAAAGCCGGATGTGGTGGCTCCTGGGGTTAACATACTTGCTGCGTGGACCGTAGTTTTGGGTCCAACGGGTCTTTACACTGATCGTAGAAGAGTGAAATTTAATATACTTTCGGGAACTTCAATGTCATGCCCACATGTGAGCGGGGTTGCTGCTTGGGTCATGGCACGACGACCAGGCTGGAGCCCGGCTGCTATAAAATCGGCATTGATGACAACAGCTTATACTCATGATCACTCTTTTGATCCACTAAGTGATTCTTCAACCGGAGGACCGTCAGGTCCATTTGACCATGGTTCGGGCCATATAAACCCGCCTAAAGCACTTGACCCGGGTCTAGTTTATGATATTGGACCACAAGATTACTTTGACTTCTTGTGCACCCAAGGTTTGACCAAGATCGAGCTTAAAGTTTTTGCCAAATTCTCTAACCGAACTTTCCAACACTCGATTTCTAAACCAGGCGATTTAAACTACCCGGCTTTATCAGTTGCATTCCCAAAAGATGAACAAGTTCGTAAGGTGACCCTCAAACGGACAGTCACGAACGTTGGACTTGCAAATTCTAAGTACCATGTCGTGGTTTCACGGTTTAAAGGGGTTAATGTGAAAGTAAAGCCAGCAACCTTAAATTTTGTGGAGAAATATGAGAAGTTGTCTTACAAGGTTACATTTATATTGAAGGCTAAGCAAACAAGGCTTGAATATGGAGGATTGATATGGAATGATGGTGTGCATAGAGTAAGAAGCCCAATTGTGATCACATGGTTGTAAGTTATAAACCATGTACTGTATGTGTCTAGAAACCGATGGTAATTAGTACAGAATAAAGTATAGTACACAACTAGGTACGTCACCCCGGCGTTGCTGTTGGAAACGTTACGTGACTTACGTCTATATATTGTTTAACGACTGACTTGACATTATTTTGCTTTGTTAGATATATACTCTGCATGTGTGCATTATATGTTGTCCATTTCCTTTGTTAGGAACATTTTTGTGTCCCAAAACGAAAAAAACAGTAAAAAAATCATGTACAAAATGATACGAGTATTATCCCCATTCTCTTTGAGCTGAATCACCAAAATTCAAATACATAGCAATATTGGGAACCTGATATATATCAAGTTCAGAATTGGAGGACAGCCACATTCAACAACAATTCTCTCACAACGTTTTTCATTACAAATGCATTCAGCTAAGATTCTGTTGTCTAATTGTGTTCTTGCTATTTCTTATTTCGCATCTAGTTTGTAATTATTATATTGATATTGATAGTATTGATTATTATTCTAACGAATATAAATAAAATGTGTGAATGAATGCGTTCCATTATGTCCATTTTAATTCAGTCACAAAACCACACAAGAGACTTGATCCCTGTTTCTTTCCAGGCAAAAGATTGGCACATTGAAATTAAAAAATAACCAGGCAATATCAATAAACTTTGATAGTTCATCGAATCGACCTAGAGGGATTACTGAAGTCTGAACAGACACCATGATCAACTGCTACTCACCTATGCAATCAAATTTACGGCGTATATAGCTTTAATAACAAAATGAACGAAGTATCCAAGACACGATGATTTTAAAACAGGCACGCTATACATACGGATAGCACACATCAGATCATTTATTTAAATATCCTTTCAAAAACACACAATCTCTAAAAAGAGACTTAGTTATAACCATCTATATGTTTATTCAACAAAGTAAACAAATCATGCAGCTTTGACGGTTTTGAGTCTATATGTACGTTAATTATAACTTTCAGTTGCATAATAATCAAACTAAAAGATGTATCAACCAGAAGATTACATACATACTTATACTGACAACTATACCATTTTTATTCAACATTAATCATAACAACTATCATAGATCATCAATCATGATTAAAATTAGTAGTAAGTATCCTTTTGTTAGACTGTTTTGCTCCTGATCCCCTCGTCTCACATCATTAACGTTGTGTTAATTAATCCATTAAAGTTGTATAAAAGTAATTAATACGTTACTCAAACTAAACTATAGCAACACACTGAATTTCTGTATTATTAATTGAATTACACAGTCTGAGATGAAATTACCACATTAACATCAAGCTACAGGACTTGATGCTTCAATACAATCCGGCTCATATAATCAAACTTAACAAACACAATATCTTAAACTTCAACTTTCTTGAAAACAAAAGGAAGACAGAATACTAAAATAGTAAATGTGGATCAACAGACGATCTTCTTACCTCAAGGGTAATCTCATTCCATCAGTACCTCCGTGGAAAGCGATCCATGAACCTTCCAGAAGGGCATTCGAACGCCATATGTCCTCTTCCACCACAATTGTGACAGATCAACAATGCAACACAATCACGGCTCATATGGCCCACTTGTTGACAGTTCCTGCACACAATGTCACGAAAACCCCCCATACCCCGATCAATGCCACGTGGGCCACCTCTATCATCAATCATACTTCCCCTGGGGCAGTCTCTAGCCACATGGCCCGCTACATTGCACGAGTTGCAAACAGGATCATTAGTGCAATCTCGAGCAAGGTGGCCTGTCTTCCTGCAGTTCTTGCATGCCTTGTCATTCGTACAGTCAGCAGCTATGTGGCCTTGTTTGTAGCAGTTGTTGCATAGCCTCATGTCACCAGGTGGCATTGCAGGAGCTGCGCATTCCCTAGCACGGTGACCTGTCTTCCCACATGTGTGACAGATTCCCTCGTTTGGGCAGTTCCCAGCCATGTGACCAGGCTCTCTGCAATTCCAACATAGGGACTTGGTGGAGCACTCTGATGCAATATGCCTGTTCAAGTTATTTACATCTGGGTAAGATGTAATATATAAACTGGAGGTGGAATTTTCAACCCAATTACTTTCAGTAGGTTAAGTTCTGTTTATCTTCACCATTAAAATTGTGTTAAGAAAAATAGCTTAAAGTATAAGGTCAAAGTCGCCTATAATGTATTTTATATACTTTACTTAGATGCTTTATTATCATTTTATTCAAGAAATCTAGATTACTAAAATGAATAACTAATATAATGATTTTAACAATCTAATTATGAAAAAAAAATTGTACAAGAAGGGTTCCAAATCATCTTATACCGCCCTGCCCATTTACATAACTCTAGTTAAGAAAAAGTACAAATGTTACACCAGTGCAACTTGAACATAAACATTTTCACTTTAGACACCATACTGCAAACTACAGAAAAAACATTCTCCAGTTTAAAACTATAGCCCTACCACCCTTGATTTTAGAAAAATAATAATCATAAGCAGAACAAAATGATCACAGATAAGGTTTTGCATTCAGCCAGAAGACGCAGAAACTTGTATATCGATACCACCTGGTTGTCATATGACAAATTAAAAAAAAGTTCATCATCAGAAATCTTACCCTGGAAGTCCACAGTTGTGACAAATGGCCACATTAGGGCATTCTCTAGCATAGTGACCTGGTCGTTTGCAATTCTTACATAGATTGCTCTGACTGTAAAGGATAGAAGCATACAACAAGTGTTAAGAGATAGCAACACATAGGGTCTTAAGAAGCTGCATGCTACTAAGGTATGTATAGTTAAAAATAAATATAAATTGCAGGTTAAGAATTAAGGCCAGAAAATCAGCGTTAACTAATGACCAGCAAAAACATCAGAATTAAATGAATGAGATTCAGCAAACACAGAAAAATCTTTTTTCAGAAAGAACCATATGTAATGCCATGTCATCACTTGAAGTTGATAAAATAGATGTAGGAATGTTCTTGATACCCTTTAATGTACATAATCATCCCATTCAAGCAGTTCCTCAATTTAAAAAGTACCAACCCACAAAGCATCATAACATCATACTATAATTCACATCACACTATTTCTTATTCTAAACCATTTAGAATTACATGTCATGGTAACACTATAACATATGCTCAATCAAAGGAACACAAGATAGAAAACAATTTATGCATAAATATGATACTTCATGATAGTAAGAATTGCAAGTAAAAGAATAAGCAAAAAAAGGCATGAAGAACAGGCACCGAATATATTCTTATTTCAAGATCCCCTGACATTCATGAATACACATCATCAGCTCTGGTATATCTATATCTTTGTCTCCCAATCTCCACCCAACAGCCAACTTACATGTTTAGTCAATGAGAAGAATTAACAACAGTATATAATTATAACCTGTAACCCCGGTGAGAATCCCTCCTGTATGGAGCATCACGATAGGAACTGCGCTGGGTACGGATCTTCCGATCCAAGGGGCTCCTGCTCCTGCTTCTGCTCCTGCTGTCCCTGTCTGAACTCATTTTCAAATCCCAATAACTACTAACCACCACCAAACTGCAATATAACCACCACCTCCTCTACAACAGCTGCCTCCACCCTGCCCATTGCAACCACACCCTCCGTGAGATAAAATCCAACCCCTAAAGGGTATCAAACACCAACCTTGACCACAGAACACACATATTTTTCAACAAGAAAACCACCACGAATCACTTACATACCAGCACTACTACACTACACATTGCTGACTTAAGTACCCAACACCCACCACATCATCAATAAGAAACTGTCAAACATCATATGGTCAAAAAATAACTTAAAGAGCTATATAAACTATAAAGTTTACCAAGAGTCAAATTTAAAAACAAGCCCCCCAGTACAAGATAATGTAACAAAAACTAGAAGCATAATAATGCCTCGTTGATTTATCGAGTGTTATATCTCAAAACTTTTTATATAGAAGAAAGGGCACCATTTTGTAAGTTTCTTATGCACATGCATAACCCTACTAAAAATGATTCAACATTGATAGACCCACGAACCCTTTATGATCCGAACCTTCTCTGCAAATAAAGATGCCCAAAGCGCCCTTCACAAATTAATATTGATGCCTGTAAAATTATACTTTTGTATGTATATAATGGGGATGGGGTGATAGCATTAAATGTATTTACTGCAACATACGATTTGTTGTAACTCACAAGGATGGATCCAACAAATAAATCATAGCAGGACGGTTTTAGACATGGCAAAACGCCATGCAGCATAATCTCAGATATCCTTTCCATACCGGCATTGGAGAAGACAGAAGTGAAGAATACATCACTCACGTTGACATTTGGCGAATCAAATAATTCAACGCATTTAACGGTGAAAAGTTCAAGGATTTTAACAGCACACCAGAAAAGTTAAAATTTAAACAGGTGAATATGAAGCTAGCGGAGCCGTCTATGCGATCTAGAAAGGAAAGGAAAGGAACTGCCTGTTGGAACCACGTTAGTGTGACCGTCACTGATCATCTATCCTTCCTGATATGATAATTGACGATAACTGAAATCCCTATGTCTAGTAAATTTCGAAGCTATTTTCGTAAGCTATTTTCGTAAGCTATTTTCGTAGCTATCTTCGTAAGCTATTTCGTAAGCTATTTTCGTAAGCTATTTCGTAAGCTATTTCGTAAGCTATCTTCGTAAGCTATTTTCGTAAGCTATTTCGTAAGCTATTTTCGTAAGCTATTTTCGTAAGCTATTTTCGTAAGCTATTTCGTAAGCTATTTTCGTAAGCTATCTTCGTAAGCTATTTTCGTAAGCTATTTCGTAAGCTATTTTCGTAAGCTATCTTCGTAAGCTATTTTCGTAAGCTATTTTCGTAAGCTATTTCGTAAGCTATTTTCGTAAGCTATCTTCGTAAGCTATTTTCGTAAGCTATCTTCGTAAGCTATTTTCGTAAGCTATCTTCGTAAGCTATTTTCGTAAGCTATTTTCGTAAGCTATTTCGTAAGCTATCTTCGTAAGCTATCTTTCGTAAGCTATTTTCGTAAGCTATTTTCGTAAGCTATTTTCGTAAGCTATTTCGTAAGCTATTTTCGTAAGCTATTTCGTAAGCTATTTTCGTAAGCTATTTCGTAAGCTATTTTCGTAAGCTATTTCGTAAGCTATTTCGTAAGCTATTTTCGTAAGCTATTTTCGTAAGCTATTTCGTAAGCTATTTTCGTAAGCTATTTTCGTAAGCTATTTCGTAAGCTATTTTCGTAAGCTATTTCGTAAGCTATTTTCGTAAGCTATTTTCGTAAGCTATTTTCGTAAGCTATTTTCGTAAGCTATTTTCGTAAGCTATTTTCGTAAGCTATTTTCGTAAGCTATTTTCGTAAGCTATTTTCGTAAGCTATTTTCGTAAGCTATTTTCGTAAGCTATTTCGTAAGCTATTTTCGTAAGCTATTTTCGTAAGCTATTTCGTAAGCTATTTTCGTAAGCTATCTTTCGTAAGCTATTTTCGTAAGCTATTTTCGTAAGCTATTTCGTAAGCTATCTTCGTAAGCTATTTTCGTAAGCTATTTTCGTAAGCTATTTTCGTAAGCTATTTCGTAAGCTATTTTCGTAAGCTATTTTCGTAAGCTATTTCGTAAGCTATTTCGTAAGCTATTTCGTAAGCTATTTTCGTAAGCTATTTTCGTAAGCTATTTTCGTAAGCTATTTCGTAAGCTATTTTCGTAAGCTATCTTCGTAAGCTATTTTCGTAAGCTATTTTCGTAAGCTATTTTCGTAAGCTATTTCGTAAGCTATCTTCGTAAGCTATTTTCGTAAGCTATTTTCGTAAGCTATTTTCGTAAGCTATTTCGTAAGCTATTTCGTAAGCTATTTTCGTAAGCTATTTCGTAAGCTATTTCGTAAGCTATTTTCGTAAGCTATTTTCGTAAGCTATTTTCGTAAGCTATTTTCGTAAGCTATTTCGTAAGCTATTTTCGTAAGCTATCTTCGTAAGCTATTTTCGTAAGCTATTTTCGTAAGCTATTTTCGTAAGCTATTTCGTAAGCTATCTTCGTAAGCTATTTTCGTAAGCTATTTTCGTAAGCTATTTTCGTAAGCTATTTCGTAAGCTATTTTCGTAAGCTATTTTCGTAAGCTATTTTCGTAAGCTATCTTCGTAAGCTATTTTCGTAAGCTATTTTCGTAAGCTATTTTCGTAAGCTATTTTCGTAAGCTATTTCGTAAGCTATTTTCGTAAGCTATCTTTCGTAAGCTATCTTCGTAAGCTATTTCGTAAGCTATTTTCGTAAGCTATTTTCGTAAGCTATTTCGTAAGCTATTTCGTAAGCTATTTTCGTAAGCTATTTTCGTAAGCTATTTCGTAAGCTATTTCGTAAGCTATTTTCGTAAGCTATCTTTCGTAAGCTATTTTCGTAAGCTATTTCGTAAGCTATCTTCGTAAGCTTTTTCGTAAGCTATCTTCGTAAGCTATTTTCGTAAGCTATTTTCGTAAGCTATCTTCGTAAGCTTCTTTCGTAAGCTATCTTCGTAAGCTATTTTCGTAAGCTATTTTCGTAAGCTATTTTCGTAAGCTATTTCGTAAGCTATCTTCGTAAGCTATTTTCGTAAGCTATCTTCGTAAGCTATTTTCGTAGCTATTTTCGTAAGCTATCTTCGTAAGCTATTTTCGTAAGCTATTTCGTAAGCTATTTTCGTAAGCTATCTTCGTAAGCTATCTTCGTAGCTATTTTCGTAAGCTATCTTCGTAAGCTATTTTCGTAAGCTATTTCGTAAGCTATTTTCGTAAGCTATCTTCGTAAGCTATTTTCGTAAGCTATTTCGTAAGCTATTTCGTAAGCTATTTTCGTAAGCTATCTTCGTAAGCTATCTTTCGTAAGCTATTTTCGTAAGTTATCTTCGTAAGCTATTTTCGTAAGCTTTTTCGTAAGCTATCTTCGTAAGTTACTTACGAAGATAGTTAACTACTTACGAATTTACTTTTATTACGAAGATAATCACTTCTTACGAAGATAATCACTACTTACGAAGATAATCACTACTTACGAAGTTAATCACTACTTACGAAGTTAATCCTTATTGCGAACTTAACTATCTTCGTACCATGCTTATTTTTTCATGGATTACTGATTAACTTAGTTGATTATCAAGTTCGTGCTTATGTTTTACCTTAAAGTTTAAATGGAAAAAAAAATTTCCCCAGCCAGGGGCTCTGCCCCTTGGACCCCGCCAGGGGCTGCCGCCCCTTGGACCCCGCTTTCCAGGGGCGCTGCCCCCGGACCCCCGTAATGTGTGGGGGCTTCGCACTAAAGTACATGGTTTCATCATTTGCGCCCAAAGGTCAAATGTGATTCTCATGTTGCGCTCTTTTCTCTTTTGCATAATTAACACTTAGTATATTAATTCTGCCCAAAGGTGATTTAATATGTTTTGTGTAGCAAAGGGATTCTTTTCATGCCTAAAATACACGATTCTTAATTTTGTGCCCAAAGGTCAAAAGATAAGCGTTGTATTGCATGACCTAATGCTCATGTTTGCTTAGATCTTAGTTACTTCTGCCCAAAGGTGATGTAACATCTAAGTAGAGCCTTACTTTAGCTTATTGTTTTGGTGTTTACAATAGGCTTACTTATCACTAGCTTCATTACTATAATGGTCATAGTCTTATTACTCTAAGGAACAGTACTAATAGGCCTACTTATTTTAGTCATTACTTTAGTTCCATTACTCTAGAGACATTACTTAGGCTGCCTTAGATAACTTATCATCTCTCTATTACTATTGGGCCTACTTATTTTAGGCATTACTTTAGAAGAGATTACTTAGGCTGCCTTATATAACTTATCATCTCTCTATTATTATTGAGCCTACTTATTTTAGGCATTACTTTAGGAGAGATTACCTTGTCTGCATAACACGGCTGATAATGTCACTATTACTATTGGGCCTACTTATTTTAGGCATTACTATAATAATCTTCTATCGCTTATGCCCTAAATGTACATCCTTCTTATTTCCACAGTAGTACCTAACCTTGGCCTTATGACGCTCAATGGTACGAACTATGCTTCATGGAAAAGTCACTTAGATCTGACTTTGGGAATGTATGACCTTGACTGCGCTATTCGTCATGATGAACCCGCTGCCCTTACTGCTGAATCCACTGCTGATCAGAAGGCGAACTTTGAAAAGTGGGAGAAGTCGAATCGCCTGTCGCTAATGTTAGTCAAGAATTCAATTGATCTGACTATTAGAGGAGCCATCCCTGACTCTGAAAAAGTCAAGGATTACCTCAAATCTGTTGAGGACCACTTCAAGGGATCGTCTAAAGCGCATGCAAGTGGCTTGATGTTGCAGATGCTTACATTGAAGTATGAAGGAACTAGCGGTGTCCGTGAGCATATTATGAAGATGACGGACATGGCTAATAAGCTTAAGACTCTAGAGATGGAAGTCTCCGATAACTTTCTGGTGCACTTCATCATGACCTCCCTGCCTGCTCGTTTTGACACCTTCAAGGTTAACTACAATGCTTTGAAGGATAAATGGTCAATGAGTGAACTTATTGGGCACTGTGTTAATGAGGAGGAGCGTCTTAAGCTGGCTCAACCTGAAGCTGTTCACCTGACCATCACCGCTAACTCCAAGAAGAGGAAGGGAAACAACGGTAAACAAACTGCGAACAAAGTCCAAAAGACTAATCATGGTGCAGTTGCCTCTGGCTCTAAATCCTCGACTGGCAAACTTAAATGCAACTTCTGTCGTGACAAAGGACACCGTCAGAAGGATTGCCCTAAGTTCAAGGAGTGGCTAGCTAAGAAAGGTAACGTACTTTATGTAATATTTGATTCCTTTACTACTGATGTACCTGTTAATACATGGTGGGGTGACTCTGGTTCTATGGTTCATGTAACCAACTCATTACAGGGGTTCCTTACAATCCAGAAGCTACCAAAGGGCCAAAGAAAGCTTAGAGTTGGAAGTGGTGATCTCTTAAATGTCGAAGCCATTGGAACTTATGTCTTACATATGAGCACCGGAAAGGCATTAGACTAATAGATACCTTATTTGTACCGAGAATTACTCGGAACCTTGTATCTATTTCTAGACTAGACCTTGAAGGTTATGTAACGATTCATGGTTTCGGCAAGATTGCCATAACTCGTAATAATGAATTGCTTGGTCGTGGTTTTTTGGATGGATTGTTGTATAAGTTAGAACTAGATCATAATTTCTCACATTCTTTGTTATCTCTTAATGTTGATGATATAACTAAAACAAAGACAAAATCACCTAAACGAGAGAATTCCTCCATGTTGTGGCATAAACGTCTTGGCCACATCTCACGAAATCGCATGACACGACTCGTAAAGGATGGAATCTTACCCTCTCTTGATTTTAGTGATTTTGAAACATGTATACAGTGCCTCAAAGGGAAGATGGCTAAAGGGAATAAAAAAGGAGCCACAAGAAGTTCCAACTTGTTGGAAATAATTCATACTGACATAAGTGGCCCCTATCCCGCATCCATCACGGGACATACATCATTTATTACATTCATTGACGATTATTCTCGTTACATGCACCTGTATTTGATCAAAGAAAAATCTGAATCCTTACAAACTTTTGCTGATTTTAAAACTTTGGTTGAAAACCAACTTAATCGTAAAATAAAAGTTGTGAGATCAGATAGAGGAGGTGAGTATTATGGTAGACATACTGACATTGGTCAAGCTCCTGGTCCTTTCCATAAATTTTGTAAGGAACATGGCATTATTAACCAATACACCATGCCTGGTTCTCCTCAACAAAATGGTGTTGCTGAAAGGAGAAACCGAACCTTAATGGACATGGTGAGAAGTATGCTTGCCAACACTAACCTACCTACCTTTCTTTGGACTGGGGCCTTAAAAACAGCCGTTCATATACTCAATAGGGTTCCATCAAAATCTGTCCCTAAAACTCCTCATGAGATCTGGACAGGTAAGAAACCGAGTCTAAAATATATGAAAGTATGGGGCTGCCCTGCCGAAGCAAAAGTCTATAACCCTAACTTAAAGAAACTGGATCCTAAAACGATTTCATGTTCCTTTATCGGTTATCCTGATAACTCAAAAGGTTATCGGTTTTACTGTCCTTCCCATACTACTACCATCGTTGACACGCAGCATGCGACGTTTCTCGAGAACTCAGAGATCAGTGAGAGCACAACAAATCCTAACTTCGATTTGCATGAAGTACAAGAAGCAGGGGGGAACCACTCGTCGATTCCTCCGATAATTCCTCTTGTACACGATGCTGCTCCTGATGTCACTGATCCAAATCCTCCTAATCAAAACCATGAAGAACCTCAAAACCAAGAAGCACCTCATGTTGCCGAGCCTCACGTTGCTCAACCCCAAAATCAACTCAGGAGATCATCAAGGGAACGCAGGGCCACTAATTTTGATGATTTCATAACTTATCTGACTGAAGTTGAGGACATTGGAAAGCTTGTTGATCCCACCTCTTATCGAGAAGCCATTAATAGTGATCAGGCCACTCAATGGAATGAGGCTATGATTGAGGAGCTAAATTCCATGCAGCATAATGACGTTTGGGAATTGGTTGAACTTCCTGAAGGATCCACAACTGTCGGTGTAAATGGGTCTTCAAAACCAAATTAGACCCAAAAGGAAACGTCGAACGCTATAAGGCCAGATTGGTTGCGAAGGGATATACTCAAAAGGCTGGAATTGATTATCAAGAGACCTTTTCTCCTGTCTCTCGTAAAGATTCCCTAAGGATTGTTATGGCACTTGTAGCTCACTTTGATCTTGAGTTACATCAGATGGATGTCAAAACTGCTTTCTTAAATGGAGACTTGCATGAAGACGTATACATGCGGCAACCTAAAGGATTCATTCCTAAAGGTAAAGAGCACATGGTCTGCAAGTTGAAGAAGTCCATATATGGGTTGAAGCAAGCCTCACGGCAATGGTACCTTAAGTTTGATGAAGTCATGAAAGAACAAGACTTCTTAAAGAATCAAGTGGATCAATGCACCTATCTCAAGATCAGTGGGAGTAACTTTATAATCCTTGTTTTGTATGTGGATGACATTCTGCTTGCAAGTAACAACTTGGATATGTTGCATGAGTCGAAGCGAATGTTTTCGCAGAATTTTGACATGAAAGATCTCGGTGATGCCTCTTATGTCATAGGTATCGAAATACACCGGGATAGGCGTAATGGTGTTCTGGTCTTTCTCAAAGGGCCTACATTGACCGCATCTTAGAACGCTATAAAATGCAATCATGCGCACCCACTGTAGCTCCAGTAGTTAAAGGAGACGTGTTTGGTACTTTCCAAAGTCCAAGCACTGAAGTTGAGAAGGAGCAAATGAGGATGATACCTTACTCGTCTGCAGTTGGGAGCATTATGTACGCTCAGGTCTGTACTCGACCAGATATCGCTTATATCGCCGGTATGCTTGGGCGTTACTTATCTAACCCAGGATTAGCACACTGGAAAGCGGCTAAAAAGGTTCTACGATATCTGCAAGGGACCAAAGACTACAAACTAACGTATAGAAGAAGTGACAATCTAGAAGTAGTAGGTTACTCTGATTCCGACTTTGCTAAAAGCAAGGAAGATAAGAAATCTACTTCTGGGTATATTTTTATGTTAGCTGGCGGACCTATCTCTTGGCAGAGTCATAAGCAGAAACTGACTGCAACGTCCACCATGATGGCTGAATATATTGCTGTTTACAATGCCACTTGT
Organism: Erigeron breviscapus; assembly: GCA_034093135.1. Classification (NCBI taxonomy): domain Eukaryota; kingdom Viridiplantae; phylum Streptophyta; class Magnoliopsida; order Asterales; family Asteraceae; genus Erigeron; species Erigeron breviscapus. The sequence goes on along the minus strand of CM067168.1, from coordinate 91,193,314 downwards.
CATGGGATGTTGATAAGGAACCTGGTCGGTGGACTCAAAATCGTCAACTCTATTTCTAGACCATTGAAGCTTTACTGTGATAATTCAGCTGCCGTAACTTTCTCGAACAGTAACAGTTCGACTGGCGCTGGTCTGTATCTCGATACAAAGTATCTGTTTGTACGCGAACGAGTTGAGGAAAATGTTCTTTGTATTGAGTACATAAGTACAAATGATATGCTAGCGGATCCAATGACCAAAGGTCTTCCTCCTAATGTCTTCGTAGGACACGTGTCGAAGATGGGGCTTACTAAGGACTTAATTTAATAGCATATTGTACTTTTACTGGTCATTATTATTATTATTATGTTAATGAAAATTTTCCTCCTTATTCAGATTTTGTTTGTCTATTAGTTACACTTTGAGCTCATAATAGTGTAAAGACGTTATATAACAAAATTTGTCTTAGTCAATTGATCATTGCTTATTAGTTTTAAATTTGAGTCATAGTTTGACTAGTGGGGTCCTGAGTTGATGTTCTTCTCTACGACTGTACTTATTGGCTATGATTTCGGTTTAAAACAAAAATGAGTATTATCCCGGCCGGACTTATTAAATGCTCATAGATAAATGATCGCTTGGTCAAGTGGGAGAATGTTGGAACCACGTTAGTGTGACCGTCACTGATCATCTATCCTTCCTGATATGATAATTGACGATAACTGAAATCCCTATGTCTAGTAATATTCGATGGACGTATTTACTCTTAAAGACGTATTATAGGGTTTCCCATTAGGTGATTGGACTTAAGAGGACTAATGAGGCACGAATTAAACACCAGAGGGACTAAATGTGAAAATATGCTCCTTATATAAATGGAGAGTAATTAACCTAATTTGATGTGAATCAATCACACATAATCACAGCCTCCCTAAACACCCCAATTCGTCCTTAATCCTCTATTGAATTCATAGATTCAGAATTCATCATTCCATCCTAATTCAATCATCTTATTTTGGGAACCCGAATCAATGGCATCAATGTTTAATGCCCTCACAGGTTCATCAGGATCAACCGGTACGTGTTTATTACGAATTGAATCATGTTATATTCCAACACTGCCGTCTTCCACGGGTTTTGGGCCCCAATACCTCGACGGTGTATGGGGAGGTTAAGATGTAGACAAACCTTACCTCTACCTAAGTAGAGAGGCCATTTCCAGGTTCTACCTAAATGGCAGAAAAGGACCTCCGGCCTTCGCATGGAATGAGGATTGAACCTCTGACCTCTGTCTCCAAAGGCCAGAGTGATCCAAACCACGCTGCTTCGTCTATGCAATTTACAATCCTAAAATAATAATATTAAAAAAAAAAACATATTTTAACAGCACATCAACCCCCTACAATCCTTCGAGACCCCTTCTGAACCCCCAGACCCAATTCTAGCTCTATACAGGAAACACAAACTTGAAAGCACGTAAATAGTAAACATTTTAAAGACAAAGGCTTAATTATATATATACATAGCTTAATTAATAAGTTTGTTAATTTCAAATCAATTAATTAGGTGCATCAATCTGTTAATAGATTAAGAAAGAACGCATAATATAAAAACGAAAATACATCTATAAATCAATGATTTATTTATATACAGATATATATATATATCTATATACAGATGCAAATAAATAGATATGGCTGGCTGGGAATTATTAAAAACGAATACCTTTAAACGAGATACTTATTCTTCTTTCAACTTTAGGGTTTGTTCTACTTCTCTTATCCCCACGACGATATAGATCCAGTTATATATATATTTATCAATATATATTTCGTCTATGCCCCCTTGAACTATATAATTTCTTGTTGAGTTAATTACAGAAATCGTCCTTGTCGTCGACACTTACTTGCAGCTTTCGTCCTTGAGTTTAATAAATTACACTTTTAGTCCAAAATAGTTTGCCCCGTCAACACTTTTAGTCCTTGGTGCTTAACTCCGTTTAATAACCCATCACATGTTTGGCACGTGATGGGTATTTTCGTCCTACCAGACGTTTTTTGCTTATTTAATACCCAAATAACTAAAAAGCAACACATTTCACTCTCTCTCTCTCTACTCATCTGCTCTCTCTATCTATCTGTAACAAAAAAAACCCTAATCTTCTCTAATCTTCTTATTATAAAATGGTTAACTGTAGTTGTGGAGCAATTGCTGTGATTCGAACTTCATGGACACCTCGAAACCCAGGAAGGAGGTTCTATAGTTGCCCTAAAAGGGGATCGCGTTGCACCAGATTTATTGGATGGTATGATCCAGTTATGTGTGAACGTTCAATGGAGATTATTCATGGGCTTCTAAGGTCGAAGAACACACTAGAGTATCAGCTACAAATGAAGAATCAAGAAAATAAGAAATTAAAAAAATATTTGTTTTTGTCATGTATTGTTGGTTTTGTGATGTTTTATTTACTTATCAGTGGGTAGCAAGACATTGTTTCAAGTTTGAAATCCATGGAAAATGTAGTTGTAATTGTACTTGTGTTAATGAAAAATGCAGTTATGTATGAGTTTTGGTTATTCAGTTGTTGCAAATTTAGTAAAATGATAATAAAAAGTCATAATTGGGCTGAAATTGGTATATTGACTATGAAAAGTCAAAATTACATTAAAATAGGTAAATTGACCTGCTTTTGTTTTGTGAGAATAAGCATAAAATACATCAAAATAGACCTGCTTTTGTTTTGTGAAAATAAGCATAAAATACATCAAACATAATACATCAACCACATTACCATAAAGCAGAATACATTATCCAGATTACACAACACACATAAAGCATAAGTTATTACATAATTATGAATCATTTAGTCAATTTGACACACTGCCAAATTGACATCAAAAGCATAAGTTCAAACATAAAGTTGGAATAACACATGAAGCCATCTTTTTTGTTTACTTCTGCACCACCTTCTTCTTTCCTTTTGATCCTTTTCCTGCATCTGGGGAGAGTCTACAAGCCATCTTTTTTGTCAACCTAACTGGTGAACCAAGATTGGACTGAGAAGGTGTTGCTTGAGTTTGACTTGCAGTTGCTTGAGACTGACTTTGGCTTGGTTGATGCTGACTTGCAGTAGGTTGAGACTGACTTTTGCTTGGTTGATGCTGACTTGCAGTAGGTTGAGGTTGACTTTGGCTTGGTTGAGTATGACCTTGGTTGACTCTTCTGGAACTACCTTCACCACCTGCAGCAGCTTCTCTTATAGTACTGCCAGGAACCCCTTGACCCTTACAACCTCTAGAATTATGCCCAAGATTACCACAGAGTGAACAAGTTAGTGTCTTTAGCTTCCTAGAATTGTTGCTGCCTGTTTTAACCATGCTCTCCTCATTAAAAGATCTCTTTCTTTTTTTCTTTGGCCTGCCAACATGAGTATGATGGACTGGGGGTGTAATTGTGATATCCCATTGAGATCTAGGCCACATGGTTTGACCATTGGTTCCACCTATCATGTGTGAGTATACTTTTTTCCATGTTGATAGCCAATAACATTCATGGACCCAAGATTCTGGACTGCCAGGATTCATACTATTGAGACTCATATATTAATTGCAGCAACAGCATGTAGACATGGAATACCTGTTAATTCCCATCTCCTACAAGTACATGTCTTCAAAGCCACATCTACTACACACTGGTCACCCCAAGGACCAGCTACTTGATACCCAACAGCACCATCCCAAATCACAGAAGTCCTATTAGCATCTTTCATAGACACTTCTAACAACTTAGCTCCTTGTTGGTGTCAAAGGTCCAGTGCACCTATTAATTCCCTGCTTACACACTACACTGATCCTTTTCATCATGCATTCCCTAATGAAGTCTAAAGCAGTTATAATAGGACTTTCCCTAGCTTTTAACAACCTTCCATTGAACACCTCACACAAATTGTTCAAAAGGATATCAGATTTTGCCCTCCCTGTACAATTTAACAATATACATTACTATTGGGACCTTAAATATATGTAAATGGCAAAGTAAGGGAAATAGTTTACCAGTGAAATGGGATCTAGCCCAATGCATTGGAGGGATTTTAGAGACCCAGTCAAAACATGGTTGTGACAACCTTTTCAAATCTTCCATTGCCCTTTGAAATTGTGGGACTGTTGGAGCAATTGCAGCCTTCCAAAGGCAGTCCTTAAAAGCTTTGCCTCTCCATTGTGATTTCATATTTTCATGGATGTGTTTAAGACAGTACCTATGTTCAGCTGAAGGGAACAACCTTGCTATTGCTGGTATGATGCCCTGGTTTGTAATAAACATAATTATGTCCAATTTAAAACATAAATAATAGCATAAGCATAAATAATACTATGATTGAACAGAATCAAAGTGTACATAAATAAAACATAAATAATAGCATATGAAGGTGAAATATTACCTTTTGTCTGTCAGATATGAAGGTGAAATTGGATTGGGGAGACAAATCCAAGTCTTCACCTAGACATGTCAAAAACCAAGTCCAGGAAAGTGTTATCTCAGCTTCAACAATAGCATAAGCAATTGGATATATCCCATTGTTTGGATCCAATCCTACAGCAGTTAAGACCCATCCAGGATATGGTCCCTTCATAAAAGCTCCATCCAAACCAACTATCTCTCTCATACATTCTTTGAAACCAGCTTTACAAGCACCCAAACACACATATATTCTCCTGAACTGCCTTGTAGATGAGTCAGGGTCTTGTGGTCTTTCAAAATCCAACCTAACTGTTGTGTTAGGGTTTGACCTCCTCAACTCTTCTAGATAATCCTTTAACAACAAATATTGTTTCTGGTAATCTCCCTTTATCATTTTCTCAGCTTTCTGCTTAGCCCTGAATGCCTTCATCCATGAGATCCCAACTTCTAACTTCCTTGAAAACTGGTCTTGTATTGCTGAGGGGGGTATTTCAGGGTTGCTTTCTAATTGTTCTTGTAATTGTTTGGCTAGAAAGGTTTGGTTACAGTGTGATATTACCCTAGATTGAAGGCATTTATGGGTGGGAGTTATTGTTTTCACCATCCAAGTCTGAGACATTTTTAATTTACTCACATGCAAATACCATGGACATTGGATAATGTTTGAGTCAACATTCTTTTTTGTGGCAGCTTTATTGGGATTCTTTTTTGAAGTATTGGGAGGAGGACTTTTTTGACTTGCACTCTTTTTTGGACCCTTCTTCTTAACTGGACTCTTCTTTTTTGGACCCTTCTTAGCTGGACTCTTCATTTTGGACCCACTACCCTCTGTTGGACTATCAAGAGGCCCATCTTCACTTGGCCCAGTAGCATCAACTGGCCCAGTATGACCAAATATTGGTGTATGACCAACACATTTAACAGTTATTCTTTCATTATCATTTTTCACCATCTTCAATTGTCTTATGGTATTTACAGAATGAGACTTGATCAACTCTTTTACTTATTCTTTAGTGCCAAATGTTTGCCCAAGTCTGAATGTTTCATTATCATCCAACCTTTGCTTTTTGTTTAGGCTTCTGAGATAGTTAGCTCTTGCAGTTTCAATGTCACTACCAGGATCATCACCACCTGAAAACTCATCATTGTTGATCACACCAAGATCTTCATCCTCATCCACATCACCTAAATTCTCATCAGTATTCACATTAGCCTCATTAGTAGCATCAGTATTCACATTAGCACCCATATACTCCGCTTGTGGATCAATGTGCATACGATAGTCCCTCATATCAACCTCAAATTCCACTATCTCATTATCTGGATCAGCAAAGTAATCACTATCTTCACTGTCATCATCCCCACAACCCTCACTCTCCTCACTTTCAATCTGAACATCCTTACCCTTATCAACTGCCTCATTTGCAATTGCCTCATCACCTACATTGCTCTCATCACCTAAATTACCCTTATCAACTGCCTCATTTGCAACTGCATTATCAACTGGCTCATTTCCCACAATATGCACATCATCAAATGTAATATCATTTAAATCGACATTTGCATATGATATGTCATTATCCATCTGTTCAGTATTCTTAACTACATTCTGTGGTTCAGCATTATCATTTGCTTGCCAATCTAAACATAACTGAGCTGATTTTTTCCTTCTAGAATTAGACTTAACAGGGAAACCCTCATTCAAAGCATCATCACTAACTTCTTCAATGACTACACAGTTTTTCCTTTGTGGAGTGTCATATGGATTGTTCAAATTGGTAAAACCATGTTCAATATAAATTGAAATCTGAGACAACCTCTGTAATGCAACTATCGTATTTAAATCACGAATATCATCGTCTGTGCTTAATGCATGCAGATCACTATCTAAGCTACCTTGTGGGGGTAGAAAATGGTAATACATTCTCTGCCCCTTTTTATAACCTAGTTCGACCACCATTGCATCTAACTCTATTACCGAAAACAAATCGACATCCACAAAATCCACATATGAAATCTTACCATTTACGTATCTCCTATCTGGCAATTCAGTGAATGCTCCGCCATGGTGAACTTTCAAAGCAAACAAACCATCCTCATTCTCTGTTTAGGGTTTCAAAAAAAAAAAATTCAATATATATTAATCAGTTTATCAATCTAAAATTTATTAACTTTGTATCTTTTTTAACAAAAAATATATATATATATATAACAAAAAAAAAATATATATAAATATTTAATTTGAGTTTACTTACCATATTCACCCATGGCGAAGTCCACACCTCTAGGGTTACTCTCATCACGAATACGTTGTAACACCCCAACTAAGGCGGAACAATGAGATGTACAGAAAGTCGAGTATTCAAAACAAAGGATTATAAATAACATTCACCATAGCTTTATTTAATAAAAGAATTTTACAATGCACAAGCATGTGAACCAATCCCCAAGTACAATGCGTCCACCGCACTTGGATATTAAGTCCACGAGACAATTCACAAATACATGAAACGATATTCTACAATGATCAAGGCGGATTCCATTACCCATCACAAGGTTTGATCTTTGACCCCAAAGTGCAATGCAAACAATCATGATGCATACATTTCCTCAAGGCTAATGCTAAATCCTGAAAAGCATGAAGAAAAAGTGTCAACTACGAAAACGTAGTTGGTGAGTGCATAGGTTTGCAAGTAAATCTCGTTACATATCCATTTCAAAACAAACTTAGAAAATATATTATTTCATATCAATTCACCCAAACCACATGACCGACAAAAATTCCCATATCGAACCATCAAGTTTTTAAAATACCATAACGCCATTTCAAAGAGTTGAGAAATCCATGGTAAATTATAAAGTTCTCATTTGTCACTTTTATCGTGAGAGAAAAAGTATATCAATCGATTAATCATTCATCATACCAAAACCATTCGGTCATCAATACTTCAATATCGCCAATTTCAACAACTTTCGAGATTCCATATAAGGTCCAATACCCAAACCGTATGTTCAATCCATAATATCCAACCATAAGTAATAATCAATAATATTTAGCCAAAGGCATAATTCGATGAGTTTGTCTTGAGCCACTACTAAGACCCTTTCACGTCCAAATAACAATAATGATGATATGTCCCGAAGATATGATAACAGTAGCACATGCTATCAATCACGTGCAATAATAATAATGAATGGGTCGTGCCATGGAGACGACCAATAATATATAAAGTAGATTAGAGCACCCCATGACCGACACCGTTGAAGGCGGCCACGTAGGCGGCCAATCAACCTGTCGCCACTGATGTGAGTGAGGGGACGAATCCTAGTTGCGCAACCCTCTAACTACAGGCCTCAATGAGTTAATAGTAGTGTACAGGGGACCACCGTTTGACAGTACTCAAGCTCATCATATAACACGTTGAACATACAATATAATTCCCATATCATTATCATTATTTCAAAGAATCATTTCATAAGAGAAAGTCAATTTAATTAATCATGCTTTTCACCCCGCAAGTAAAACATATAAAAGAGTTTGAAAGGGGACTATGACTCACCTTGATATGACGCACATCATATTCACTTATCCAAAATGGGTACTTCCCATCTATAGCTTCCTTGATCATATATTCCATCATGGTCCTCAACCATACTCAAAGCCAAGACTATCCCTACGAGAGGACTAATATATGTAAGTTCCTATCTTAAGCCATCACTTAGAAATGCCACTTTCATTATGTTGTCATCAATTATGGGATCCAAGTGTATTGCTAATATTCACATCTTTTTGGTTGTAGGGATTGTTGGTAAAAAAGGTCACTTTCAATATACATGTAGTTATAAGTTGTTAGAGTTTCGGTAACTTGCCTTCATTTGTGGTTTCGTTTGGCATCTTAGGTTATCATATGAGAATGCCATATTAAGTTATATTATCCTTATTCATCATTTGATGTGTAACCGATTTTAGCACGAATTAGCATTTGTGATATCAATTTATAGTTTGGTTAACGTAATTACTTATGTCCATTCCACTTAATTATCTTTTGTGTTACTTTGATTTCGCTTATCTTTCAAACTCACATAATTCTCGATATGTCTTATGATTATCCGGGTTTATGAAATTCGTTTAGGTGTTATGGGCCATCACCAATTGGGCCTAAGTGTTATGGGCTTTTAAGTGATTTGGGCTTAATTTAGTTATTGGGCTACATGGTTTATTGGGCCCAGTGGGCCTACTGATTTATGGTTCAAAGGGTTTATTATTTGGGCCGGGTTAGCCCATTATGGTCCTTAGTGTATCTTTTAGCCCATTACACAAATTATTGGTTTACTTCAGAATTTTCTGTTTTTACTTCACATTTTTATGAAATGTTGGCTACTGTTTTGGGGTTAAACCGAATTATTTGGACCCTCCTGATTTTTATACAATAACCTATATGTGTCCACTTATTTTGTAATTTTTGGCTTACTTTATAAAGAATGTTTACTACCTCTAAATATTTTTATAAATGGAAGTGGTCAAAACAGTCACTGTTTTGCATACTCGAAAGTTTTATAAAAGTTCTTTGGGTTTTGTTCTTAATAAAAATTCCACGATTTTATTTTAAGTTTAGGACACATTGGAATTACTTTACACCAAGTATGGCCTCCTGGAACCTTATGTATTAGGAGATAAAAATTGTCAAAGTTGATAAAATATTCAAACAAAAATGCAGTTTTGACCCATTTTAGTAGAAAAATCATATCTTTTGTTTAGTTCAGTATTTTTGAGTGATTCCAGTTGGTGGTTAAATTTAACTCGTTTATCTACAACTTTTATTTTGAAAGTTTTGCTTGAAACGGCCCTCACATGCTCAGTTTATCCGTTCCAAGACAGAAGATTATTTCTGTCAGAATGTTCTTGATTATATCAACTCACCAATGACCATTATTGCTTAATTAGCACTTGAGTTTATCATTTATAAGATTAATACTTTATTTTGTAGCTCTTAACATCAAATTTACAGATTATTATCAATTTCAAAATCAACATAAACTAGTATAAATCTAAGCATGCATGTTAAGATCTAACACTTTTGAACAAGATCAAGCTATAAACTTTAATCTAACTTTTGAAAATATCATTCTTGATGAAAAATCACAGAAATATAAGAGTGTTCTATTTCATAGAAGACCATTTTTATGAGACCCATTTAGCAAATATACAACAAATCTTACAACTACCAACTCTTGGGTCTTGTTCTTGTTGAATCATTGAATCCTTTCTCTAGATATTTACATGCATGAACATGTGAGATAATGATCTATCAACCTTGCCCTTATTGAGTTTAAATCAAGAAGAAAATCAACGAAAAACATGATTTTTGATAAAGATCTTTTAATATGTACAAAAACAAGATTAATCTAGTAAAAGGGATGAAGATTTATACCCTATTGGATTCGGTTTTGAGGATGAATATGGGTAGAAAATTTCGTGACCTAGAAGCCTCCAATAACCCTTAATCTAAGCGTAGAATGACCCTTAATCCTTTCTTGAGTTAACCCTTGTTGAATCTAGCTTAAAACCCTTATTATTAATATAAGTTTAGATGGATTTTTGTCTTGTTTTTGCTTCCTTTTTGAACCGAAAATAAGAGAGAAAAAGGATGAAGGAGAAGAGTTTTTGAGAGAGAAAATGAGTTGTGTGTGTGTATGTGTGTATTGGGAGTGTAAGAGATTTGAGTGTTATGGTGTATGGGGAGTGAGGAGTCTTGTATTTTGGTTGGAGGATGTATGTGGGAGAATAGGGGGGGCGGCCTTGGAAGGGAAAAAGGGAGAGGTTTTTAGTTTAAATTGTAAAAGGGTTATTAGTTGTAGGTGTATAATATGTATATGTATGGATTATATGTATATATGCATGCATCTTTATTTAGTTTCTAGTTTTTAAGTCAAGTTGTATTTTCTTATGGACATATGGCCGTAAATTTACTTATATTTATATATACATTTGTGTTTAAAAATTTGTTACATACTCCCATTAGCTATATACTTGTATTTATATTACACGTATATATATATATATTCTTATTATTATTATTCAAGCTTATCATTATGTACAAGATTTTATAACCATATTTTTGTGATAGTCATTTCATTTACATGACCATATTTGCTTTAACTGGTTAGGTGATTGCATTGTTGGCCATTTATAAGAATTGTTGATTGTTAGCTCAACTTGTGAGTCTTGTACAATTATTTTTATAACTTAACTTCTCGAATTAAAGTTTTTGGTTCAATGATAATTCACCAAGTTCAGTTAGAACTAATTTATAGTTTGAGATTGTCTATAGTTATTATTTATGGCATTTCTAAGATAGCTAGTCACCTACAATACTTCATTGAACTAGAGGGCAATTATCACCATGCCGAAATGTCTAGAAGGCCAATTCTCTTAATAACCTCTAGGGATAGATACCTAGATAAGTCTAAATAAATTGTCTTAGTCGGAAATTGAGGGTTGTTACATACGCCACTCTGAAACCACCATTTTCTTCAAATAATAATACACATTTGTTGAATCGGATTAATGTTTTGTGGGTTTTTGGTGTAAATGGAGGGAATTTTAGGAAGGAGGGGTTTTTTGATCGAGGAGACGGACGATTGATGTGGATTGTGGAGTGGTTGGGGTATTAAAGAAGAAAAAAGAAGATATCTGACGAAAATACCCATCACGTGTTTGGCACGTGATGGGTTATTAAACGGAGTTAAGCACCAAGGACTAAAAGTGTTGACGGGGCAAACTATTTTGGACTAAAAGTGTAATTTATTAAACTCAAGGACGAAAGTAAGTGTCGACGACAAGGACGATTTCTGTAATTAACTCTTTCATGTTTTACCCTCTATATTTATATTTATATACAACTCAATTGTGGTAATAATTGGAAAACGTGTCGTCGTTTCATGCTCTCTTAATGTCGTTTGATACTATTCACCGTGTCAATTTTGTAATTTCCATCAAGCTTTTAGGTTATAAACATAACTATGCAAACATATATACTTTTAAAATATCCCACAGTATGTATTGGAATAAGGCCATGTGTTCCAAATTACTACTATTATTATTTCTTAATTTAATTTTACATCTTTTGAATTATAGAATTTTGAATATATTTCTTATAAATCTTAAGAAAAGTGATTTTATCTTTATGTTTTTTCTTTTACATGTAATTAAGTTTACAGATTTGAATAAACGCAAGTATGTTTATTAATTATTTTCATATACAATTTGAAATAACAATTTTTATATAAAAACATGTATGTTTAATTAATTATTTTCATCTTTAGATATTGTAATACCAATTTTTATATACTTTACGATCGGCAAAATCAATTGTCCATCATCGCCTCATTTTGCACCATGTATCAATAAAAGTTTATGAAATTTTATATTTAAATTCTATTCTTGATGTATTATCATGTAATAATAATGGCATTTCCAAAATCGAATATAATACATGTTTCATGAACTAATTTGTACTTAAGATGTATTCTTGACCTTTTAACTTTTTTTACAACATAGATTCAAAGTACTTAAAAGTATTTTTATATATCAAAAAAGATTTGAAAAAAAACTTAATGATTAATGGTTATTTATGTTTGAGTAAAATGTATTCCGAATAATTTGTTGTTAAGGAAAATCAAACATGACAAAAACCGCAGCGAAGCGCGGGTTAAAATTTCTAGTTTAGGCTTCATTTTGTCACGAAATTTGTAAGCCCCTCTTTGAACTTTCTTGATATAGTTTTTATGTGTGTCGGAACGTATTTTTGTGATTTTGTAAAAAAAAAGGAAGGGGAGATAAAAACAATTGGTGTTAAAGCATATTATAATGTTGTATATTTATTGGGTATGGCATCAAGTGTTTTTGTTGGGTATGCCAAAAAAATTTGTGATGGCAATTTGTGATAGCTGTGCAATAGAGAGCGTATGTCTTATGTTACAAAGTTGATGATTTATTTGTATTCTTTTTAAAGATTGTTATTGTTATGTTAATTTTTAATAATACATTAAAATTTTGTTTTAATCATTTTATCTTGTATTAACTAACTGATATTGAATTAAAATTTGATTAGGCCATTAAATATACTAGTAAATTAGTTTATAAAAAAATCCAAAATTTGAAGCAACATTTAGACGTTTAAACTAATTAGAAGGTACCCACACAATGAGATGACGGTGGTAGTTGTGACGACGACGGTGGTGGTGGTAAGAGTTTGGTTATTAATGTAAAAGTAATTGATGTAAAAAGGGTATGTAGTTATTTTAAAGGTTGAGGGTGTATGTTGTGAATAATTTTCTTAAGGATATTATTGCCTTATAAGTATATATTAAGTGGAGATATTTAAATTAGTGAATAAAGAATGTGGGTATTTTAAGAAAATGGATCATTATTTAAGAAAATGGATAAAAGTTTGTTTTAGCTCAATGGTTGTATGACCATCCCCCTTGCATGAGGTTTTGAGTTCAAGCCTTGGGGAGGACATAGGAATTAAGTCCCTTTATGAGGGCTTGACTTGGGTATACCCATGTTCAAGTCTGAGGGGACAGGGTTTATCCTATTAATCGTCGTGCCTTCGGGCGGATTAGTAGGGGTTTTTCCCCCATCGGGTATTTGAAATAGGCATTTCTACTTCGAGGGAGCTCTCTAGCGCGGACCCGGTTAAGACAACGTATGCTAGACCTCCCGCTGTCGAATCGCGACACGAAGTTTTCAACGAAATTCACCTTTCAAAAAAAAATAATAATGATTTAGGTTTTTGTAAAAAAAAAGGAAGGGGAGATAAAAACAATTGGTGTTAAAGCATATTATAATGTTGTATATTTATTGGGTATGGCATCAAGTGTTTTTGTTGGGTATGCCAAAAAAATTTGTGATGGCAATTTGTGATAGCTGTGCAATAGAGAGCGTATGTCTTATGTTACAAAGTTGATGATTTATTTGTATTCTTTTTAAAGATTGTTATTGTTATGTTAATTTTTAATAATACATTAAAATTTTGTTTTAATCATTTTATCTTGTATTAACTAACTGATATTGAATTAAATTTGATTAGACCATTAAATATACTAGTAAATTAGTTTATAAAAAAATCCAAAATTTGAAGCAACATTTAGACGTTTAAACAACACATAAAATCCAGGGGAGGCCCGGAGGGGGGCAAGCAAGACCTCCGGCCGGGGCACAATTTTGAGGGGGACACAACAATATTAAAATTTTCTATGGATATTATTGATAGGTCCCAAAGGAGATAACATGATGGTTTAAGATGTCTCAAAGAGTTGTAGAGGGGGGTAAATACAACTTTTAAACTTAATCAGCCTGAAAATACTTTTAATGCGGAATGTAAATTATTTTAATTTTCTTCATATTCATTGATGATAATTTTTAAATGTTTTTCCTTAGTTTCTAACCAAAATTACTTTTTTTAAAAAATTCAAATTAGTTCAAAAATATATAACCTATTTTAAGTTTATTTTTAGTCTAAAGTTCTAATATAACGTTACTACATTAGAGTAAGAAAGAGTTCTAATATAAGCTACAAGTCCTATAAAAGACATACGAGTAGATTTTAATAAGTTAAAAATATAATTCTTAATTAGCTAAATTCAGTTCGAAAACAAAGCTGATAAAAAAGATATCAATCTTAAATGAAATTAACTTCAAAGTTTAAAAGATACATTGAAGATACTTCAAATCTTCATCAACAAAAGTTTTATAAACACTTGCCGATGAACCAAGTTTATTGTTGATGAATAACAACAAAACAGTCTTATAAAACATATAAAAAAAAAAAAAACTTTTTAGGACCTTTTGTATGAGACACTATAAAAAAATGTCATAAGAAACAACTTAGTAGAACGAGTGAGCTTTTAGGGTCCTATTATAACATACGCTATTAAAATGGTGTCCTAGAAAATTATTTAATAGGATAGATGAATGTATGAGATCTTATTATTATACTAGAAGGGTACCCATGCAATGCAGCGACGGTGGCGGCGACATCGGTCTGGTGGTGGCGGCAACTATTGGCGGTGGTGGCGATGTTGAGTGGTGTATGTTAATGTAAATTTAATTGATGTGAAGGTGGTAATAAAGATATATTTTAGAAGATAAGGGGGTGTTTGGTAGGATTAAATCATAGGAATGGAAATGTAATAGAGAATGAAAATAGTGGGAAAGAAAATGAATATTTGGAAAGAGAATGGATTATGTCGTTTGGTACAAACAAAAAATGAATATAAGAAAAATCAAATCCCCCCCCCCCCCCCCCCCATTCTCACCCATTCTCTACAATTGAATGAAAACCATTCCCACTTCTCGATTTCATTCTTTGGTGCAACCAAACAAAAGAAGTCTTTCTCGTTCCGTTTCTCTCATTTCCATTCCATCGTAAGGTTCAAACCTTGGCAATGGTGTTTCTTGGTGTATTTAAATAGGGTAGTAGTAGTTTAAAGTTTGTTGTTCAAAAAAATAATAAAATTATGGTGTAAATTTTATTTATGAAGAGCAATTCAAAAGGGGTTCATTAAAGATAGAATAGTCATTTCGCATGTCTCTTTTTTCTAACTATTTTCAAAAATGTGGGGCTTAGAATGTTTATTTATTAGTATAGATAACTTAATAAGACAATTAAAATGTGAATCCTAATAAAGTATTTCATAAGATTACGGGTGCTAGTGGTCCAGTTTGGCCAATTTTGACTAAATTTCAAACCAAACCGACATTTTCCGGTTTGAACATATATCAAACCAAACTAGACCAAGTGTGTTGTCTAACCGGATCAAACCAAACCATATAAGCCGATCCGGTTTGACGGTTTGTTTGTTTTTATTTTATGTTTCTTTTCATTCTTTCTCTATATATTTCTATATAACTTTTTATTTCTTTCATATCACATAAATAGACAATATTAGTCAACAATTATAAAAGATTTCATTATATTATATATTTCACATGCTATGGAAATATGTAGATGTTAAATAAAAATGTCTCAAGTAACTATAATATATATGTGAATTAAATATACATATATATTCTTTGGTCCGGTTTGGTTTTAACGGTTTGTTATTTGTTCAAACTGTAACCTGACCAGGGACTCCGTTTTTCCAAAACTTAAACCGTCTGGCTAGATTTTAATAACTCAATCTGACCAAAGCAATCCAACCAAAGCTATCTATTTGATGTTGGCTACATTTACACACAAAAAGTAAAATTTCTAACAAGCCTCCCCATAAGTAATCACATTTGCACTTCGTACCTGCAAAAGTGAAAATTACAACAAATTGGTATTTGACGCACATAATCTCAGACTCTTCTCCAAAGTTATTTTACAGCCAGATATCTTTACTCCTATATAATAGAGGAGCCCCTTTTTATAAATCTCAAATTACAACTTTGAACTACTTAAATTACCCCTCTTCTTTATTCATTAATTTAAACATCTCTATCTAATATACCTATAATACCTTAAATCTTAACCACTCATTTTTCTCTCGCTTCTTAAATCTCAACCACTCATTTTTTTTTCTCTCCTCCATAAACCATTTTATTCCTCTAATTAATTCAAAATCTTTTATCTCAAAAACCGTATATTGATAAATTATAAAAATTATATGGGTGTTCTTAAAATTTCATGTTCTTTTTCATTAGAGATGTCATTCGATATACTTTCGACGAATTTTTAAATCCGAGGGCGGAGGCCGTACGGCTAAGGCATTTGGCTATCACACTCTATGACTTATCACCTCCTATAACCTATCACCCCCACCTTCTCACCGCCGCAACGCGCGGGTACTTTCTCTCATATGTGCAAAATGATATTTGATTAAATGCTATCTGGTCTTAAATGTGAATTTGTCTATTTGATGCTCACTTACCCCGCTTCAAATTTGTGTAAAGGAAAGCTGAATGTTTGGTGGATTGCTCATGGATCAAGAAAATACAAATTTAATAGTTTTTTCAATTTATTTTGGGTTTGATAAAGTATTACCAACCTTAACATAAATGATGAGTTATAAGAGGAATCAGCTCTCGTATTCGAGTAGGATTTGGATTTCAATAACATACCTTATGTACACTTAAATCAACTTAATTGGTTTGAGATACAACGAGTTACATTCCATTTTTTTTTACTTTCTTTTTTCTTTCTTTCCACTAGTTTTTGTATACTTAAAACTTTCAAAAAGTCAAAGTCAAAGTCAAATTCAGAGTTACGGGATCATATGAGTATATGACATTGCAGGCGGATATCTTCGTACCCAAGAAAATCGTGTCAGATCGATAGTCAAAGAATGAGGTGGCTGTCAACATTCGGAAAATGCCAACATATTCTTTTTCTTCTTTAACCTTTTATTTCTTCACTATATTTTTATGTTTTTCACCATAAAAGAAAGGGATAGAGATCCTCTAAAGTTGCTTCAACTTTATAGGTAAAGTTGAAGCAACTTGAACCATTGGATTAAAATCAATGGTTGAGATTAAAAATTCAAGTTTGAATCTTGACCATTGATTTTAATCCAATGGTTCAAGTTGCGCCAACTTTACCTATAAAGTTGAAGCAACTTTAGAGGATTCTTATCCAAAAGAAAGCTTGTTAATTGTTATTCTACACCATAGAGAAATTTTAAAATTCATTTAGCTTTTAGTTGTTATAAACTTATAATGATATATCTTACTAACAAAACCTTCTAATAATTCTTATAATGTCTTTCTTTCATGCCAAGTGTAATCCATTAATTTTTTCTTCTAATTTAATTCTTTCATCACACCACGTGTTATGATCATATTGTTAAGAGTATTTTTAGGGATACATAATCATTTTCCTATAAATAAAAGTCTAAATAGATTTCTTATCTTTGAATATTTATTTTGTTCTTAAATTGACTTTTAAGTTCTTCGGCACTAAATTCGAGATGGGTTCTGGAATGAAAATTTTTGTTGGTAAAAGAAAACAAATCTTTTAAGTTTTTCATAAACCAACAAGGTTGGATAAATGGTTAACACTTTTGTCTCTGGAGACAAAGGTCAATAGTTATATCCCCATCCTTTGTAAGGCTGGAAGTCTTAGTCTATCTTAGATAGAACCTAAAAGCAGTCTCTCTACACCGTCGTGGTAGGGACAAGGCTTTCTACATCTTAATCTCCCCCATACACCGTCGAGGTATTGAGACTTAAAACCCGTAAAAGACGACGTCGGATGCTTACTTATTTACTAACCAACTTTATGTTATTTGATTGATCTCTCAAATGTTAGAGCATTAAAATTAGGATTTGTAATATTTGATCCAATTAATACTACAACCCAAAACGGATTACGATTGTATTTTTTCAATCAGTCAAATACTAACTTAATTATTTACCTTGTTGGATTCGGCTTGAGTTTTTCAGGTTATTAGGTTAACCAATAATAACCTGGTTTTTTAAATGGGTTATATATAAATATATGTATACATACACATTTTTTAAAAAATTAAAAAGAATATTTCTGTTGACAATTGAAAGTATAAACTCTCGAATGTGATAAAAAAAAATCAGAAATGATATATAACTATAACAATTTGCGCGTGAAACGACCAATAGTCGTTGCAAGTACCTTCAATTATTACAACTAGATGATTTATGGATGATTTATCAAAAAGTTATAAACTTTGATGTAAATAAAATTCAGAAAATAAATAATAAACTCTATTAGCATAATATCATTTTGTCTTAACAACTACGAATCACCATACAAAGCCGGCGTTCGCCGTTAACCCCAATCATTAGCGACGTATCATTGTTGAATAGCTCGAAATACAAACTCAACATCATTGATCTTCTATCACTTTTACATAAGAATATGTGTGCGGCTTGAGCAAGCTAACTCATCAGCCGCTTACTTCTAGTAATGTAGGGCTTGTCGTAAAAAAAAGTATATATAGATAATAAAACATTGTTACATATTTTTATAGGGAAAATCATAATTATTCATATGGCAAAGAGAAAAGTTAGAAAACATGAAAAAACAGTGATTAGGAACAACTGAGATTGTTTATGAAGAAAAGGCATATAGAAATAGAGAAACATATAAAGGACTTAGCCGTCTAACACTTTAAGGGGGTGTTGGGTAGAAGTGAATCATAAGGAATGGAAATGTAATAGATAATGAAAATAGTGTAAAAGAATAAATATTAAGAAAAAGAATGAATTCTGTCGTTTGGTACAAACAGAGAATGGTTATAAGAGAAATACAAAATTTTAATTTATAATTAAAAATAACACATATAACATTCATAATTTTTTTTCTTTCATTCTCATTCATTCTTTACAATTTGTAGAGAATGAAGAGAATGAAAACCATTCTCACTTCTCCATTTTCAATTTCATTTTCCGGTGCAATCAAACAAAAGAAATATTTCTCATTCTGTTTCTTTCCTTTCCAATACAACATACCAAACACCCCTACATGCATAGTCCTTCAAGAGTCGAAAGTTTCCCACTGTGTACATAATGTTATGATGTCTAATGAGATTAAATAAAATTATAATTTTCCAAAACAGAAATAAATACTTGCAAAACAATAAATTCTGTAGGCATGTACCCTTACTTTTTCTCACTTTTTCTCACTTTTCTTAATTACACAATCTAATATGCCACTTAGATTTAAAACATTTATTTATAATCTTCTAAAAACATAAAATGTCTTATTTAAAAAAATATAGTCAATTTAGTTTAGGTGTTATACACAGGATTACTCATCACCAATTACCTATATCTAATCATTAGATATTTTTAAACACACTTATGTGTGACACGTCTCTTTAAAGCAATTCTTTAATTATATAGTCTACTAGTGCTCAGGCCCGTCCAATGGACGGGTAGTCTCAAAATATATTAATCAAAGCTAAAAAATTGGAATTCAAGTATATTAAATCCCTATGACCAATATCACAACTTAATCAATACGAAAACTAAAGAAGGAAACATATGAAAATTAACTCCATATAAATATTGATTCCAGTTTACCCTTTTTTTTCCAACTTTGGTTAAATAAAAAATTTGCAGTTTGTTATATCTAAACTTACTACAAACACAAACAACAATTTTAGACTAAACTTAAGACAAACACAAACAACAATTTTAGACTATATTTACGAAAACTAAAGAAAAATATATAATTTGAAAAGTACATACCAATTCATCAACAAAGACCATCTCGAACGTTTTGATTTTCTTCGGGTTGCACCACTCCGAAACAGTCCATACATGCACAACACGGAGTCGTAGATGATGGTTAACATGTGTTGGCTTAAGATCTTCAAGATGAACTAATGTGGTCTTATTTTTTGTTGTTGAAGAAGAAGCCATAACGAACCTATAATGGACAACAAACTAAATTAAAAGAAATAATAATAACAATAACATAAGAATTCAATGTTAAATAATAATAATATGATTAATTATAAGCAAAGTATATAAATAATTATGAGCAAAGTATATAAAAAGAAAAAACCTTTTGTAGTTGATCGTAGCTTCTTTCTTTTGGTTGTCGTACGTGGGGTTTTTTTTTGGGTTTAGAATATGTGAGGGTTTTTTCTAGGTTGTATATATATATAGATAATAATAATAATAATAATTTTTTGGGAGGTTTTTTATATTAATAATTTAAAAAGGTCGGCCTTTAATAAATTATAACTATTAAATAAATATTAAAAAAAATAGATGATTAATAAGGAGGGAGGATTAGGCTCAAGGAGGGGGATTAGGGTGCCAAGTGTATCCCCAACCTCCTCTTTTAGTTATATTATACATAAAATAGTATACTGTAACATCCCGAAATTTTTAAGCCAATGAAAATAAACCTTTATTATAGTTTTAACATTAAATTAATTTCCTAGTATTTTATTTTTGGTTATGGGGTTAAATTAGTTGGAACTTTAACATCCCGACATTTTTTAAGCCAATGAAAATAAACCTTTATTATAGTTTTAACATTAAATTAATTTCATAGTATTTTATTTTTGGTTATGGGTTTAATTTAGTTGGAGCTTTAGCGGATAGCGGGTAAAGATACCCACAAAATCTGAAAAGGGGCGTGGCACTCATAGGAAGTGCCAGCCATCCTACCCTTGGTGATTCATTCTTCCATTACTCATTCTCTTCTATTCTTCAAGCTTCCTAAATCTTCTTCTTTATTTTTCTCAAAGATCAAGCTTTGTTCCATTTGTAATTCAAGAATAAAAACAACAATAATAATCATCACCAATAATCTTTATCAAGCAAAATTGAAAAGTTAGGGTTTGTGTATTGTGGGTTGATGGCCGAATTTAAGAGAGAAAAAGGGGAAAGAAGATGTTTTAATTCAAGTCTAATTTCTTGAGTTCTTAAGGTAACAATTTTCATAACCTAATTCCAATTCTTGATTTCTTTAAGAATTAGGGTTCATGCAATCAATTGTATTTGGGAAATTGGGGTTTTCATATATATGAGTTAATTTATATAATACAAGTTAGGGTTATGGTAATTTAATCAATTTGGGGTTTTAGTTGGGTTGCATGAAGACTTTGATGAATACTTGTGTGAACAAAACTGGACAGAACGAGTTAAACACCCTCATGACAGAGTTTTCACTGGTTGAGTCCTAAAAAGAAAATGTAGCTTATTGTGTTAAGCAAATTTTGCCACTGGAATGAGTTAAAAAGACGAAGTAGAACTCTAGTTATGAATTTTTGAATTCAGGGTCGTCATGCTGATCTTTCAGCAAAAATGATTCTGTGTCAGTTTTTAAAACGAGTAAAACACACGTGTATGAGTCAAATCTTGTGTTGGTCACTGAAGATAAAATGTGCTAAAATGTGTTAAGAAGAAGTGGCCACTGGAATGAGGTCAAAATATTGTGTAGAACTCAAGTTATGGTCATTTGAAGTCAGTGAGGTCAAAGCTGTTTAACAGCAGCAGTTTTGGTTTTTAAAACGACCAGAAGTCACCTTTGGAGGACAATTCACATATTGGTCACTAAAGATAAAAGGTAGGTATATGTGTCATGTAAACTTGGCCACTGGAATCATGTTAAAAGAGTAATTAGAACTCAAGTTACGATTATTTGAAGTCGGTAAGGTCAAATCTGTTTTGTGCGTAAGGACAGCAACTGTTTGTGTTTTTAAAACGATCAGAAGTCACTCTTGAGGGATAATTAACATGTTGGTCTCTAGAGATGAAATGTACCTAAGTGTGTTAAGTAAATGTGGCCACTGGAATCACCTAAAAAGATTTAGTAGAACTCAAGTTATGCTTGTTTGAAGTCACCTTGGTCAAATAATGAAAAGGATACTTTTCGTATAAAAAATGAGTTTGGCCTTATGATAATGATGTAAGAGGCGAATATGTTGGAAATCAAACTAAGAACAATGTGAGACTATAAAAGATGGGTTTGGTTCTAAGATGCAATTGAATGTGGCTAAGTGACCTTGTGTGTGTTTGATGACATTATATGTATTTGTGAATTATTGCCAGGTTGAAGCATAACTATTGTGTAATTGCGGTTTTGATGGTTTTTGATTTGTGGTCGCGAAGGAGGTGAGTACTCTTGCATACCTTTATGTATACGTTGGGTCAATTACCATGAGACGTGGATATTCCGAGCATGGTAATTGATTTGGCGTTGAGCCCATGTGGGGCATAGTATTGATGAGGCCTAAGAACCTCCGGAACCTCCGGGGCCTAAGAACCCCTATAGTTGACATGAAATGAGGCCTAAGAACCTCCGGGGCCTAAGAATCCCGATAGTCATGATTGTTTAGCTTATATGGATCCATATATGTGTTGTTTAGCGTGCAAGGTGAGTATTATAGATATGACACGACGGTGTCATAGTCTATATGCAACAGTCCTTGTGCATGGCCCTCCTTCGTATGTATAAACGTATGCAATGGTACTTACTAAGCTTTGGCTTATTCTTTTAGTTGTTTACCCTTTTTATAGGTTATCCCGGATGCGGAAGAAAGTTAAGTAATGTAAAGATTGAAGTTAAAGATGCTTAATGGATATGGGTTGCTTTAGCTAAATGCGGATAATGGTATTGGTAATAGGACCCATAGTGACCCCTTTGAACTATCGGCTCTTTGTACTCTTGTTTTGTCTTTTGGAAAATTATTATGATGTCTAGTGTTAGACTCGAGTTTTTGGGTATTTTAAATGGGTCGTTTAGTAGTTGTAATGTATTGATTTTGTTTAAATGTGTTTTGGAGAAATTCATAATCCGTAACAGGTTTGGATGATGATTTTACGAATGGGTCATGCCGAAATTTCCAATTTTGAATGACGTCTTTTGTAATGTGTCAACTTGGGTAAAATGATCCGTTTCGTTGTAAATGTTACACTTGATCAAATGAAAGCTTTCGAAATTTTAAATCATGTGTCTTTAACTCATTTTGAAGTTTGGTAAAAGATTGTGCAAGATTGAAGTTTGGGATATGATTTTTAAAAGTTTTAGACCTGCAGGAAAACTGCAGGCTGAGACCAGAGATATCCCACTGCGGCGCAGTGGGGGTGTTTCCACTCCACTGCGGCGCAGTGGGGGAGTTTGGGCGCCTGCTTCCGTAACTTTCCACTGCGGCGCAGTGGGAGGTGTACACCTCCACTGCGGCGCAGTGGGGGCTAATAAAAAAAAAAAAAAATCTCTTATTTTCCTAAAATGAGTTCGGGTTCTTTCAGAACTTTAGGGGATAGCGGGTAAAATACCCATTTTTAATTGTTATGGGCGTGGCACTCATAGAGCAAGGCAGCCATATTCTCCTTTGTGACTCACCTATCTCCTTTTTCTTTCTTACTTTCACCTAATTTCAATTCATATTTTCAATTCAATCTTTTTCTAGTGTATGATTTCCATAATCATTCAAATCAAAATCCTCAAGTAACAATAATAATAATAATAACAATAATAATAGTTGAATAAAATCCATTTTTATGATGGTGGTGAGGTGATGGACGAATTTGGGGACAATGAATCAAGATGAAAGAGTGCAATTAGGGCTTGAATGAGTGATTACTAGCATATATACATCATCAAGTAAAGGTATATCATCTCTATTTATTAATCTTGAAGTTAGGGTTCTTGAAATGAATGAATTTGGGGATTTGATTAATTAGTAATTATTTTGATTAATTGAAGTTAGGGTTCTTGAAATTTAACCAAATTAGGGGTTCTAGTTGTCTAGCATGAAAATGTTGATGATTGTTAGTGAAAACGAAAATGTGACAGTTCTGATTTCTGATCTTGTCGTGGGAAAAACTTTGCTTTATCAGATTATTCACTTGTTGTGTCCTAAAAAGAAAATGTAGGTTATTTCGTTAAGCAAATTTTGCCACTGGAATGGGTTGAAAATACGAAGTAGAACTCCAGTTATGAATTTTTGAATTCAGTAGCGTCATGCTGATCTTTCAGCAAAAATGATTCTGTGTCAGTTTTAAAACGAGTAAAACTCACGTATATGAGTCAAATCTTGTGTTTGTCACTGAAGATAAAATGTGCTAAAATGTGTTAAGAAGAAGTGGCCACTGGAATGAGGTCAAAATATTGTGTAGAACTCAAGTTATGGTCATTTGAAGTCAGTAAGGTCAAAGCTGTTTAACAGCAGCAGTTTTGGTTTTTAAAACGACCAGAAGTCACCTTTGGAGGACAATTCACATATTGGTCACTAAAGATAAAAGGTAGGTATATGTGTCATGTAAACTTGACCACTGGAATCATGTTAAAAGAGTAAGTAGAACTCAAGTTACGATTATTTGAAGTCGGTAAGGTCAAATCTGTTTTGTGCGTAAGGACAGCAACTGTTTGTGTTTTTAAAACGATCAGAAGTCACTCTTGAGGGAAAATTAACATGTTGGTCTCTAAATATGAAATGTACCTAAGTGTGTTAAGTAAATTTGGCCACTGGAATCACCTAAAAAGATTGAGTAGAACTCAAGTTATGCTTGTTTGAAGTCACCTTGGTCGAATAATGAAAAGGATACTTTTCGTATAAAAATGAGTTTGGCCTTATGATAATGATGTAAGAGGCGAATATGTTGTAAATCAAACTAAGAACAATGTGAGACTATAAAATATGGG
Organism: Erigeron breviscapus; assembly: GCA_034093135.1. NCBI lineage: Eukaryota > Viridiplantae > Streptophyta > Magnoliopsida > Asterales > Asteraceae > Erigeron > Erigeron breviscapus. The sequence goes on along the minus strand of CM067168.1, from coordinate 91,168,748 downwards.
TTTGGTTCTAAGATGCAATTGAATGTGGCTAAGTGACCTTGTGTGTGTTTGATGACATTATATGTATTTGTGAATTATTGCCAGGTTGAAGCATAACTATTGTGTAATTGCGGTTTTGATGGTTTTTGATTTGTGGTCGCGAAGGAGGTGAGTATTCTTGCATACTTTTATATATGCCTTGGGTCAATTACCATACGATGGTGGATTCCGTGTGTGGTAATTGATTTGGCGTTAAAGCCCGTGCGGGGCATTGTGATTATGGGCCTAAGAACCCTGAGGCCTAAGAACCTCTTGATGTGATTTACGGGGCCTAAGAAACCCTTGTGTATGAGGCCTAAGAACCTCTGAGGCCTAAGAACCTCTTGTGAATGGGGCCTAAGAACCCCGAGATTATTGATATCAATTGTGTTGATATAGCTTATATGGATCCATGTATAGCGTTAAAGTGCAAAGGTGAGTATGTAGGTATGGCACGACGGTGTCATGGGTTACATGTAATAGTCCTTTGTGCGTTGCCCTCCTTCGTATGTATAAACGTATGCAAGATTATTCACTAAGCTTTGCTTACTTTTTAGTTGTTTACCCTTTTTATAGGTTGTCCCGGATGCGGAAGAAAGTTAAGTAATGTAAGGATTGAAGTTAAAGATGCTTTTTGGATATTGGTTGCTCTAGCTAAATGCGGATAATGAAATTGGTAATAGGACCCATAGCGACCCCTTTGAACTATCGGCTCTTTGTACTCTTGTTTTGTCCCTTTGGAAAATTATTATGATGTCTAGTGTTAGACTCGAGTTTTTGGGTATTTTAAATGGGTCGTTTTGTAGTTGTAATGTATCGATTTTGTTTAAATGTGTTTTGGAGAATTCATAATCCGTAACAGGTTTGGATGATGATTTTACGAATGGGTCATGCCGAAATTTCCAATTTTGAATGTCGTCTTTTGTAATGTGTCAACTTGGGTAAAATGACCCGTTTCGTTGTAAATACTACACTTGATCAAATTAAATTCGTAAGAATCCATTTTCGTAAAGTAGAACGAACGAAGTTTAAGTTCGTACGAAGATTAACTTCGTTAGCTAAGTTCGTACGAAGGCTATCTTCGTAAGGTGAAATTCTGGAATTTTACGTAGTCAGTCTTAAGTTCGTACGAGGGTCTTCGTAAGGTGAAATTCTGGAATTTTACGTAGTCAGTCTTAAGTTTACGGCCTATCTTCGTAAAGTATGACTTAAGTTCGTAAGAATGATTTTTGAGTTATCTTCGTAAGACCAAATTAAATTCGTAAGAATCCATTTTCGTAAAGTAGAACGAACGAAGTTTAAGTTCGTACGAAGGTTATCTTCGTAAGGTGTAATTCTGGAATTTTACGTAGTCAGTCTTAAGTTCGTACGAGGGTTATCTTCGTAAGGTGGAATTCTGGAATTTTACGTAGTCAGTTTAAGTTCGTACGAAGATTAACTTCGTTAGCTAAGTTCGTACGAAGGCTATCTTCGTAAGGTGAAATTCTGGAATTTTACGTAGTCAGTCTTAAGTTCGTACGAGGGTCTTCGTAAGGTGAAATTCTGGAATTTTACGTAGTCAGTCTTAAGTTCGTACGAGGCTATCTTCGTAAGGTGAAATTCTGGAATTTTACGTAGTCAGTCTTAAGTTCGTACGACGGCCTATCTTCGTAAAGTATGACTTAAGTTCGTAAGAATGATTTTTGAGTTATCTTCGTAAGACCAAATTAAATTCGTAAGAATCCATTTTCGTAAAGTAGAACGAACGAAGTTTAAGTTCGTACGAAGGTTATCTTCGTAAAGTATGACTTAAGTTCGTAAGAATGATTTTTGAGTTATCTTCGTAAGACCAAATTAAATTCGTAAGAATCCATTTTCGTAAAGTAGAACGAACGAAGTTTAAGTTCGTACGAAGATTAACTTCGTTAGCTAAGTTCGTACGAAGGCTATCTTCGTAAGGTGAAATTCTGGAATTTTACGTAGTCAGTCTTAAGTTCGTACGAGGGTCTATTTAGGGTCCTAAATGACTTATGCTTTATATGTTAATGTACGATAGGTGTCGGGGAGTACTGATAAGCACTGTTAGCTATTTGTTTGCACGCGTACGTTACTACCAGGTAAGATACACTACTTTAACACGCTGGGGGATCAACTAAAAGCTGGTTTCAAATCGTAAACACTTCCATTCGGTACCTTATTGCATGTGGGCATATGGGTTATTTGGGAGGTATTATGGGTTATGCAGTTGACCATGAGACCTGAGATGCAGTCCCTATTGTAGTGTAATGCAGTATTGCTTAATGTAGTATGTAGCTATGCAGTTGATGTAGTTTAACGTAGTATCTTGATATGCATGATATATAGAAATGAAGTTGATGTGTGATATGCATGCTTGACTTGTACGCCTAGTTCACTAGACTTGCTAGGTTGCTATGTCACTTGCACGTTTAAGGATCCAAACGTAATGAAGTTAAAGTGTGTGAATGTCTAGGAATGTGTGTTACCTAGACTATATGTGTGTGAATGTTTGGGAATGCAGGGACCCAATCTATATGTGTGAAATTGAGCTCATAAAACAGATGCAGTGAAAAGTGTTAAGCTTAACCGTACTAGCCTTAGCCGGGCGAGTGCGTAGATGCAGTTGTTGCTTGGGTGGCTCCTCGCAACGTGGTCTTTATAACGCAGGGCGAGTAATACGAGAGGTTTGACCAACCTCCACATTCGGATTACTCAAGGATTGGCTTGCCATTCCTTAACGACGTAAGATGAGTAGTCTTTTGACTAATCATCCAGTCGGGTGTGATGCAGGGCACACTTATATGCAGTTAATGAAGATACGTGTGACAATGTGTGAACTAATGCAGGATAGGCACATTTAGGATGATTATCCTAATTGAGATGAAGTTGAAATGCAGTATATGTGTGAACGTGTGATGTGTGTCGTGCCTAATAAAACTTGTCTAATAATGAAGATTGTTTTTAATTGGACAAATGCTTTTAAATTAAGTGTTATCTTACTTAGCTATTCTTATAGCTAACACTTGTTTCTTAATGTGGTTGTTCCCTCAGGTTTAGCTTGATGGAATCTAGATGCAGGACGTGTGAGCTTGGGTAGATGCAATGCAGGAGCCCTAGCTACCCTTAGACGATGCTTACTTTAGACATTTGTTACATTTCGTATTTAATGTCGAATTTATGTAGTGATGTGTGAACGGTTGTTTTATGTTGGGCAACCGTTGGGTTTTCATTTGAACTATTGTTTGATATGGCATGTAACACCAAATAAATGCAGAAACCGAAATGTTTTTATCGGTTTTGACTTTTACAGTCTTTACTTCCGCAAGTTAACACCGTTAGGTGAAAAGTTTTTGAAAACCCATATTTTTAAACGACGGGTGTTACAAGTTGGTATCAGAGAAGTGGTTTAAGTGAACCAAGGCCTATTGACCATAGGATTTGGACTTAAACTTAAGGTGTGCATGCTAGGTACTCGTAGGATGCCTTAGCTAGAGATGATATGTGATGTAGGATGGGTTGGGATGAGTGCGAGTGTGATAGGGCTTACGAGATGTTTACGTTACGATGATATGTTTTAGCCTTATCTCGACGAGCTTTTTGTTTTATTTTGCGCTTATCGACTCCACCATTTTATTGAAGGAAAATGGTTAACACTCGCAACCGCAACATCCAACGCGACGGAGCTACTGCTAGCGTTACTCCACCTGTCCATCCGGGTGCAGGTGCTTCTAATGCTGCTAATGCTGCTGCTAATGCTAATGTGAATCGTGTGAACCCCCGCCGTGTTAATCAACCAGGCTCATTGGGTCCGATGCCTCCACCACCTGGCAATCCTCCGAGAGTTAACGATGTAGTGGTGGATCAGATTCCCAATCAGGCGGAGATGTATAATCTTGTGCTAACTCTTCAGGCCCAGTTGGCCCAAACGCAAGAACAGTTGAATCAGGCGTTGGCAGCTAACGCAGAAGGAACTGGTAACAGTCACTCTGTGCCTTCTCACCACACTGAGCCACCGGTCGATGATGTTGTTATTCCTCATGCTAATGTTAATGTGGTTCCTCCTAATGATGTTCACGCCCCTCGATTCAAGTTTGAAAGTTTCCAGAAGTGTGGAGCTCAGAAATTCTATGGAACACTTAATGCAGTGGGTTGCATGGAATGGCTTGATGATACTGAGATGGTTTTTGAAGCTTGTGATTGTCCCGAGGACAAGAAAGTGTTGTGTGCTAGTAGGATGTTGAAAGAAGGTGCTCGGGACTGGTGGAAGAGCATTACTATTTCGATGACTCCAGCTATGGTATCTGCTATCTCGTGGGCTAACTTTAAGCAGAAATTCATTGAGGAATATATTGGGGTACATGAGCAGCGTAAAATGGAAAAAGAGTTCCGTGCTTTGACAGCTGAAGTTGGCAAAATTAATGATTATGCTCGTTCCTTTATGGAGAAGATGAAGTTCGTAGGCCATCTGTTCCGTACTGATGCGGATCAGGTTGCTTGCTATGTTGATGGTTTGCCTCCGAGTTATCGAGGTATCTGCAGGCAGCACAAGACTCTGACTGAAGCAATCAAGGAGTCTAAAAAGCTTGATGATGATTTTGCTTCGGACAGGAAAGTAGTTGAGAAAGTCGACGACAAGAAAGTGGGATTTAAAAGAAGGTCAAATTGGTCTTCCAATAATAATAATAAGAAGTTCCGTGGAAATTCTAGCTCAAGCGGTGACAAGGATAAAAAGAAGAATGGTTCATGGTGTACATTTTGCAAGACAATTCATGAAGGGCATTGTACCGACAAGACAAGAAGGTGTCATAAGTGTGGGAAGTCGGGACATCTTGCCACTGAATGTAGGGACAAGACTCGTTGCTACAAGTGCCAAGAAACAGGTCATCTCATTGCCGATTGTCCACAGATGAAGAATGCTGGAAAGAAGACCGCCACGACTGTAACATCCGTGAATTTTGACCCGTTGACTTTTCGTGTAATATGACTAACAATTTAAGTTAATGAATTAATTGGGTCGTTTTGTGATTTTATGACTATGTGGTATATTAGTCGGGTCGTCGTATGTGTAGTCGGTACTTAATTGTGCATCTAGTGGAAGTGTGGTTGAAAGGGAAACGGGTCGGCCCGTGGGTAGTCCATGACCCACCAGCCCCTCCCCAAGACCCATTCCCCTTATCCTTTTCTCATTTCTCTCATCTCTCTCTTTCTCTTCTATCCTCTCTAGTAAAAGAACCCCCCATCTAGTCTTCATTTTCTTCCATCTAAATTGTGTTTTGGAATTGCTATAATACAAGAATCGTAATCATCATCTTCTCATTGTCGCTATCCTTGAAGAATCAAAGGCCAAGTTCTAACATTTCACCCATTTTGACCTAAATTCGGATTTGTGCACTAGGAAGAGTTTTGGTAAGTCTAAATCAACCCATTTACTTCTATTTATGTTCATTTACTTGTTTCTAGTTAATTTGGTGCAGTTGCAAGCCTTGAATCGAGTCGAATGGCGATTTTGGGTAATTAGGGTTTTATTTAGGGTTGGGACGATTCGGCATGATTTTGATGTTAATGGGCGGATTTATGGTATGGGTTAAGTGTGGTTATGTGTAGCAATGCTTATTGATGCTTCAAATTATATTGCAAACGCTTACAAATCGTTTTGGGTTGTTCTTGGGGGTGTTTGGGTTCGTTTTGCTGCACTGGCAGCTGCTGGTTCTGGTGTGCAGGTTGTCCCACTGCGGCGCAGTGGGAGGGCATGGTCCTTGCTCACTGCGGCGCAGTGCTTTGTCTCGGGTCCTGGTTCAGTTTAGCCACTGCGGCGCAGTGGGCATAGTTCTGGCCCACTGCGGCGCAGTGGATGGTCACTATGTTTATATGTGTGTCGAGTTTCAACTTGTTTGGGAATGTATAGTTGACATTACGATATTATGATGGATAATTATAGGTTGTGGACGTGTGGACCCCATTACTCGTTTGTAACCTTATACTAGCTTCTTTGCCGATCAAGGTGAGTTTCGTATCTCCCTACCCGCTTGGGATTCGGGCTGAAAAGTGTAAACCTGGCGTGTTTACTTGTATTTATTGATGTATTGATTGTTTGACATGATCGTTGGAATGATGTGACGTGTCTTGTCGTTTGTTTGACTTGGATTGTGTTTTCGTTAAGTGTTACTTATACATTAGGATAGACGTACATACATGGAAGTCGGTTATGCATTCATTGGGTTTTAGATGTGGTGGGAAGGCTGCGGGTGACCCTATACATAAGCATCTGGGACTCGAAGAAAGTAAAATCCTCTGAAGTATATGTACGTATAGTTGGTTTATATTGTGATTAGTGATTAATTTTGATTGATGCATATGTTGTGCATATGTCCCACTGTTAGGGGATTTGACTTATGTATATTGAGGTACGGCCTTGTCCCTCTGTGACAAGTGTGCCCCGTTACGATTATTGATTGTTGGTTCATGTTGTCGAATGTTGATTATTGGTTTATGATTGACGGTTATTGATTGTCGGTTTATGATTATGCATTTACATTTGTTTGTAAGCATTGCATACATTATTGTTGGACCCTCGGCAGGGGATTGCCGGCATCCTGGTGCATAGATGTATGCACCCATTTTGGATGTAGACCTGACCCCGAGTATATAGACATATATATCTCGATGTTTTTGAGATACAGCCCTGTCCATGGCGATGGCAGAGGGGTATCGTTGCATTCGTGATTGAAGGTCACGCTTGGGATAGGCATATTTGCTTATTCATTCATTTGGCACTTGCATTTGATACATACATCATTTGTGCATCCTCATTACACTCTCATTTCTTTTGTGTAATCTTGTTGTTGGACGATATTGTGTACTTAGAGGCTCGCTGTAAGTCATGTCTAGCCTCTATTCTTATATTGTGATTATTGATGTTGGTTCGTTACGAACCATTACTACGAACTCACCAACCTTGTGTTGACTATGCTTAGTACACTTTTCAGGTAATCAGGTTCTCCCCGGACGTGGCGTTTAGTTGCTTGCTTGCTGTCTAACCCGGACTTGGACCTCATGGATCAAGGATTCATTGACCCTCCTTTTGCATTATACCTAGGATCGTTTGCCATCTTTGGATGTGTTATGTTAACGTTGATGGCTATTTGCTCCTGTTGTATTTTGTTACTTGTTTTGCTATGTTTGGATTCACTGAATCGTTAATTGCATTTAGTTGTTCTATTGTAATTCCACCGGGTGCTGTATGATTTCCGTGACATTCGAGCTCCGGCTTGGGGTGTTACAGAATGGTGGCCCATGCGTGGTCGTAGAGAATTAGGCGGTTTGACCTAGACTACGGCTTAAGTTAAAACTCTTCATATAGCATGCATGGTTAGGAAATTCGTGTGCAATATGAATTTTGTGAATCCCCGTGCGAGTTCGTAGTTAAGACCACTTGTGTGATAGCTTAAATTCAATGTGATGAATGTGGTTACTATGATTTGTTGTTGTTATTTGTTGAAGCTAATGTGATGAGTTAGGGCAAAATGAAGGGATGCCATTAACTTAATATAATATTGCGGCAACCCTAAAAGAACCCGATCAACTCTTTTATGGTTACCCGATACTATAGCAAGTTCATGACATCGTGGATTGCGCACGTGTGGCTTAAAGTATAATAAGGAACCGATATGCTTAATGGAAGTTGATTGGGTGGAAGGTTAGCCGTTGGTACACCTTGTATACATACCCGGTTGATAACTAGAGAGCATATCGAATTCGGATTATACTTTGAATCGTTCGTGTTAGTTGTTTAATTACATGATGAAATGAACATGAGTACTTAATTTGATGATAAAATATGGCAATAAATGCAACGTGATGATATGATATGTAAACCCCCCTTATGATGCTAACACTTTTGCCTTAGCATAGTGTTATGAAATGAGTATGTGGTATCGGTTTGAGAGAATTGACTACTTGTGTGACTAACATGCGAGCATTTGAGACTAACTCTCGGGTCAACGTGTCACTTGTTTTATAGAAATGGAAAGACCAAGAAGAGTCCGAACAAACTATAGGGCTGAAGAAGAAGAGCCCCAACCGGAAGCTCAACCGGAGGTACAAGGTGGTAGAGGCCGTGGTAGAGGCCGTGGTAGGGGCCGTGGTAGGGGTCGTGGTAGAGCTCCTGAGCCAAACTTGGCGGAGGTAATTGCTCAAACGGTTGCTGGCATCATGCCCACCATCATTGCTCAAGTCACGGCAAGTCTTGGGCAAAATAATGGGCCTCAAAACAACGAAGCCCCAGAAAATGCAAACAATGAAAATGATCAACCTCAAGCCGAAGAATATGAGGAAGAGGAACCAATGGGGGTTAATATCGGAATGCCCTTGAATAACCAATATGGTGGATACCGTCAAGGGTGTATCTTTAAGGATTTTAAAAGTTGTGGGGCGCCGGAGTTTGATGGGAAAGGTGGTCCCACGGAATGCATAAGATGGTTTGAGGCAATAGAAGCAGTGATTGAAAGGAGTCATTGCACCTACGAAGACCGGATTCCCTATGCATCCGGCATGTTTAGACATGACGCCTTGAGTTGGTGGAACCAGGAAATAACTCTAGGGCGGACTCGGAATTTGGAGTGGATTGACTTCAAAGACAAAGTGAAAGCCAAGTTTTGTCCTCCCGTACGAGCTACAGAATTTAACCATAGAATTTGCAAACCTTAATATGGAAGGAGCCGATTACAAGGGCTATGTGAGACGATTCCAAGAGTTGTCTACTCTCATTCCTCACTTGGTAGGTACCGAGTCGCAGGCCATCCAGAAATTCGTATTGGGCTTGAATCCTCAAGTCCGATCATATGTAAACTCAAACATGCCTACTTCCTTGGCTAATGCGGTCAATCAAGCCGGGAGTGTGACCGAAGATCTTTTGAGGAGTGGTGTTTTGAGCAAATCCTCATCAAACAAGAGGAAGGAAGTGGGGGAGTCGAGCGGGGTAAGGAAAATGGGGAGGTTTGACCCCAAGAATGCTAACAGGGGTAGAATAATGGCGGCGGTAGAACCGGCTAGGAGGCCTTATACCGGGCCTCATCCTTTCTGTGGGAGGTGCAACAGGCACCATCCCGCCACCACTCCATGTGGTGCATGCTACAATTGCCACCAAGTTGGACACGCCTCCAAGAACTGTAGGGCTCCAAGAACGGGCCCAATGAATGCGGCTCCTATTCGGGCCGTTCCTCCTCAAGGTAACCAAAGAAGGGGCGAGTGTTTTGAATGTGGTAGCCGTGACCACTATCGTAATGATTGTCCTCGATGGGTGGGACAACAAGTCCAAGTAGCCGTCCACCCCAATCAACTACAAATGGTCGGGCCTAATCAAAACCGGGGACATCAAGGCCACCAAGTGCAACCACGCGGCCGAGCTTTTGCGGCCAATGTAAATGAAGCCCGAAATGATCCTAACGTAGTGGCAGGTACTTTCCTCCTTAATGGTCTCTATGCAACCGTACTATTTGATTCCGGGGCCGATTTTAGCCTCGTGTCTTCTAACTTTGTTCCTTTGATTGATGTGCATCCATGTGCTCTAAACTATGTGCTTGACATTGAAATGGTAAATGGGTCACTAACTAGAATTAGCCAAATACTCCGTGATTGTGTTTTGACCTTGGAAGACGTTGACTTCTTCATTGACCTTATGCCTCTTGACATTGGTAGTTTTGATATTATAGTGGGTATGGATTGGTTAGCGGCGGTTAATGCGACGATTGATTGTGGTGAGAGAGTTGTTAAGATACCTTTGGCCAACGGTAAAGTTCTTAGGGTACAAGGCGAAATCTCCGATTCCCCTAATTCTAAAGTCTTTAGTGCTACCACCACAAGGGTAGAATTGAAGACAGTTCCTATTGTTTGTGATTTCCCCGATGTTTTTCCGGACGACTTACCGGGGTTACCTCCGCCCCGTGAACTTGATTTTCGTATCAATCTTATTCCCGAAGCCGCGCCCATAGCAAAAGCTCCTTATAGACTAGCCTTAACCGAAATGCAAGAGCTACAAACTCAACTCAAGGAACTCCAAGAGAAGGGTTTCATTCGCCCTAGTCAATCTCCTTGGGGTGCTCCTGTTCTCTTCGTTAAAAAGAAAGATGGATCCTTCAGAATGTGTATTGATTACCGGGAATTAAACAAGCTCACCGTGAAGAACCGATATCCTCTCCCTAGAATTGATGACTTGTTTGACCAACTTCAAGGAGCTAAGCACTTCTCAAAAATCGATCTTCGCTCGGGTTATCATCAACTCCGAGTACATGAAGATGATATTCCCAAGACGGCTTTTCGCACACGGTACGACCATTTTGAATTCACCGTAATGCCTTTTGGGTTGACCAATGCACCGGCGGTGTTCATGGACTTGATGAACCGGGTGTGTCAACCATATTTAGACAAGTCCGTTATCGTGTTCATTGATGACATACTTGTATACTCGAAGACAAAAGAGGAGCATGTTAAGCACTTGCGCGAAGTGCTTGAATTACTAAGGAAGGAGAAGTTGTACGCGAAATTTTCCAAGTGTGAGTTTTGGTTGGAAGAGGTCCACTTCCTTGGTCACGTAGTGAGCAAGGATGGTATTCATGTGGACCCAAGCAAGATTGAAGCGGTCAAGAATTGGAGAAGACCCGAAACGCCATCCGAGATCCGCCAATTCCTTGGATTGGCGGGTTACTATAGAAGATTTATTGAAAACTTCTCCCGTATTGCACAACCACTCACCCTTTTGACTCAAAAAGATAGAAACTTCGAATGGGGCGAAAGACAAGAGAACGCCTTCCAAACTCTTAAGGATATGTTATGTGATGCCCCTATTTTAACGCTACCGGATGGGATAGAAGATTTTGTGGTTTATTGTGATGCTTCGGGGCAAGGGTTGGGTTGCGTTCTTATGCAAAGGGGTAAAGTCATCGCTTATGCCTCTCGGCAATTGAAGGTGCATGAGAAGAACTACCCGACACATGATTTGGAATTGGGGGCGGTTGTGTTTGCTTTGAAGTGTTGGAGGCATTACCTCTATGGCACCAAATGTGTGATTTATACCGATCACAAAAGTCTCCAACACATCTTCAACCAAAGTGAATTGAACATGAGGCAAAGGCGTTGGTTAGAGCTATTTAGTGATTATGATTGCGACATCCGTTATCACCCGGGCAAGGCAAATGTGGTAGCCGATGCCTTAAGCCGAAAGGAGAGAGTGAAACCAAGACGGGCTCGAGCTATGAGTCTCACGGTAGGGCCAAGTATTCGTGATCGGATTATTGAAGCCCAAATTCAAGCGACCCTACCGGAAAACTTTGGAAACGAAAACCTAGACGGTATGGAACAACTATTTGACCGAAAGAATGATAACGGGCTTTACATGGTGGAAAGACTTTGGATTCCTATTTTCGGCGATTTAAGAACGCTTATTATGAATGAAGCCCACCTATCACCCTATTCGGTCCATCCCGGATCGGATAAGATGTACTTTGACTTGAAGGAATTGTATTGGTGGCCGGGCATGAAGCGTGATGTGGCTAAGTATGTGAGTGAGTGCCTTACTTGCTTACAAGTCAAGGCCGATCACAAGAAGCCACCCGGATTGTTGGTACAACCGGTGATGCCCGAATGGAAGTGGGAGCATATTTCAATGGACTTCATTACTAAACTACCGAAGACAAGAAGCGGCAGAGACACAATTTGGGTGATAGTAGATCGGTTAACGAAATCGGCTCACTTTTTAGCCATTCGTGAAACCGATAAATTTGACACTTTAGCTCATTTGTACATCAAGGAAATAATATCTAAGCATGGAGTGCCGGTTTCTATCATTTCCGATAGAGATGCCCGTTTCAAATCAAAATTTTGGAAGCCTTTCAAAAAGCCATGGGTACTCGACTTGACATGAGCACGGCGTTTCACCCTCAAACGGATGGGCAAACCGAGAGAACCATTCAAACACTCGAAGATATGTTGAGGGCGTGTGCAATTGATTTTGGTGGAAGTTGGGAGGACCATTTGCCGTTAGTTGAGTTTTCATACAACAATAGCTACCACGCTACTATTCAAATGGCACCCTTTAAGGCCTTGTATGGTAGGGTGTGCCGTTCTCCTTTAGCTTGGGCGGAAATTGGAGAGAGTCAACTTATCGGGCCGGAAATTGTGATTGAAACAACTAAGGTAATATCTCAAATTAAGGAGAAGTTGCAATTGGCCCGTGAACGTCAAAAGAAGTATGCCGACGTGAGACGGAGACCGTTGGAGTTCGAAGTTGGTGAATTTGTACTTTTGAAAGTGTCGCCTTGGAAGGGAGTCGTACGTTTTGTGAAGCGGGGAAAACTTGCGCCAAGGTATATTGGTCCTTTTAAGATTCTTGAACGGGTTGGGAAAGTTGCTTATCGGCTAGAATTGCCCCAAGAGCTTAGTGGTGTGCATGATGTGTTCCATATTTGTAACTTACGCAAGTGTTTGGCGGATCCTACACATCATGTGCCTATGGATGAAATTAGGGTTGATTCAAACTTGAACTTTGTTGAAGAACCGGTAGAGATCATGGACCGCCAAGAAAAGAAGCTCAAGAAGAAGCGCTACACCATTGTGAAAGTAAGATGGAATGCTAGACGTGGAGCCGAGTTCACTTGGGAGAGAGAAGACCATATGAAGTCCAAGTATCCGCATTTATTTGTTAATTAGGGTTATGTTGAATTTCGGGACGAAATTCTTTTGACGGGGGAATAATGTAACATCCGTGAATTTTGACCCGTTGACTTTTCGTGTAATATGACTAACAATTTAAGTTAATGAATTAATTGGGTCGTTTTGTGATTTTATGACTATGTGGTATATTAGTCGGGTCGTCGTATGTGTAGTCGGTACTTAATTGTGCATCTAGTGGAAGTGTGGTTGAAAGGGAAACGGGTCGGCCCGTGGGTAGTCCATGACCCACCAGCCCCTCCCCAAGACCCATTCCCCTTATCCTTTTCTCATTTCTCTCATCTCTCTCTTTCTCTTCTATCCTCTCTAGTAAAAGAACCCCCCATCTAGTCTTCATTTTCTTCCATCTAAATTGTGTTTTGGAATTGCTATAATACAAGAATCGTAATCATCATCTTCTCATTGTCGCTATCCTTGAAGAATCAAAGGCCAAGTTCTAACATTTCACCCATTTTGACCTAAATTCGGATTTGTGCACTAGGAAGAGTTTTGGTAAGTCTAAATCAACCCATTTACTTCTATTTATGTTCATTTACTTGTTTCTAGTTAATTTGGTGCAGTTGCAAGCCTTGAATCGAGTCGAATGGCGATTTTGGGTAATTAGGGTTTTATTTAGGGTTGGGACGATTCGGCATGATTTTGATGTTAATGGGCGGATTTATGGTATGGGTTAAGTGTGGTTATGTGTAGCAATGCTTATTGATGCTTCAAATTATATTGCAAACGCTTACAAATCGTTTTGGGTTGTTCTTGGGGGTGTTTGGGTTCGTTTTGCTGCACTGGCAGCTGCTGGTTCTGGTGTGCAGGTTGTCCCACTGCGGCGCAGTGGGAGGGCATAGTCTCCACTGCGGCGCAGTGGATTTCCGGTCCCTGGGCTGGTTAGTTTAGCCACTGCGGCGCAGTGGGCATAGTTCTGGCCCACTGCGGCGCAGTGGATGGTCACTATGTTTATATGTGTGTCGAGTTTCAACTTGTTTGGGAATGTATAGTTGACATTACGATATTATGATGGATAATTATAGGTTGTGGACGTGTGGACCCCATTACTCGTTTGTAACCTTATACTAGCTTCTTTGCCGATCAAGGTGAGTTTCGTATCTCCCTACCCGCTTGGGATTCGGGCTGAAAAGTGTAAACCTGGCGTGTTTACTTGTATTTATTGATGTATTGATTGTTTGACATGATCGTTGGAATGATGTGACGTGTCTTGTCGTTTGTTTGACTTGGATTGTGTTTTCGTTAAGTGTTACTTATACATTAGGATAGACGTACATACATGGAAGTCGGTTATGCATTCATTGGGTTTTAGATGTGGTGGGAAGGCTGCGGGTGACCCTATACATAAGCATCTGGGACTCGAAGAAAGTAAAATCCTCTGAAGTATATGTACGTATAGTTGGTTTATATTGTGATTAGTGATTAATTTTGATTGATGCATATGTTGTGCATATGTCCCACTGTTAGGGGATTTGACTTATGTATATTGAGGTACGGCCTTGTCCCTCTGTGACAAGTGTGCCCCGTTACGATTATTGATTGTTGGTTCATGTTGTCGAATGTTGATTATTGGTTTATGATTGACGGTTATTGATTGTCGGTTTATGATTATGCATTTACATTTGTTTGTAAGCATTGCATACATTATTGTTGGACCCTCGGCAGGGGATTGCCGGCATCCTGGTGCATAGATGTATGCACCCATTTTGGATGTAGACCTGACCCCGAGTATATAGACATATATATCTCGATGTTTTTGAGATACAGCCCTGTCCATGGCGATGGCAGAGGGGTATCGTTGCATTCGTGATTGAAGGTCACGCTTGGGATAGGCATATTTGCTTATTCATTCATTTGGCACTTGCATTTGATACATACATCATTTGTGCATCCTCATTACACTCTCATTTCTTTTGTGTAATCTTGTTGTTGGACGATATTGTGTACTTAGAGGCTCGCTGTAAGTCATGTCTAGCCTCTATTCTTATATTGTGATTATTGATGTTGGTTCGTTACGAACCATTACTACGAACTCACCAACCTTGTGTTGACTATGCTTAGTACACTTTTCAGGTAATCAGGTTCTCCCCGGACGTGGCGTTTAGTTGCTTGCTTGCTGTCTAACCCGGACTTGGACCTCATGGATCAAGGATTCATTGACCCTCCTTTTGCATTATACCTAGGATCGTTTGCCATCTTTGGATGTGTTATGTTAACGTTGATGGCTATTTGCTCCTGTTGTATTTTGTTACTTGTTTTGCTATGTTTGGATTCACTGAATCGTTAATTGCATTTAGTTGTTCTATTGTAATTCCACCGGGTGCTGTATGATTTCCGTGACATTTCGAGCTCCGGCTTGGGGTGTTACAACGACAGCAACAAAAGTGAGAGCCCTTCAAATGACGGTTGAAGACGCAAGGAACAACGATGAAGTGGTATGTGGTACTTTCCTTGTTAATTCAAAGCCTGCCTCTGTTTTATTTGATTCAGGTGCAAATAGGTCATTTGTGTCCACATTATTTGCTCCTAAGCTAGAGAGAGTCACTACTTCCTTAGATTGTTCATTAGAAGTAGAAATTGCTAATGGTACGGTTAATAATATACGTGTGGGATATGACGATTGTGAGATTGAGATTGAAGGTCGTTCTTTTCCGGTTCAACTATTACCTACTACCCTAGGTGGTTTTGATGTAGTGATTGGTATGGATTGGTTGGCTAGAAATGAAGCTAGTATTTTATGTTCCCAAAAGATAATTCGATTGCCTATATCCGAGGGTAAAGTGATAACGGTGTATGGAGACAAGAAGAGTGGAGGAATAAAGATTATTAGTATGATGAAAGCTATTAAATGTATAAGGAAAAACAAGAGCCATTTCTTGGCTTATGTCATAGATGCAAGAAAAGAGAAGTCTCCAATCGCTAGTGTTGAGGTAGTATCCAATTTCCCCGATGTGTTTCCCGATGATCTACCCGGTATTCCTCCCGATCGTGAAGTTACTTTTCAGATAGATCTTATTCCCGGTGCTACACCCGTTGCTAAAGCACCTTACCGATTAGCTCCTACAGAAATGAAGGAATTAATGACACAACTACAGGAGTTACTTGACAAGGGGTTCATACAACCTAGTTCCTCGCCTTGGGGAGCTCCGGTTCTCTTTGTTAAGAAGAAGGACGGATCAATGCGCAGGTGTATTGACTACCGTGAGTTGAACAAACGAACGGTCAAGAATAAGTATCCTCTCCCGAGAATTGATGATCTTTTTGATCAACTACATGGCGCTTCGTATTTTTCAAAGATTGATTTGCGGTCCGGTTATCATCAGTTAAAGGTAAAGAAGGAAGATGTAGCAAAGACAGCTTTCCAGACTAGATATGGTCATTATGAGTTCTTGGTCATGCCATTTGGGTTGACCAATGCTCCAGCCGCGTTTATGGACTTAATGAATCGGGTATGCCGCCCCTTTCTAGATCATTTTGTTATTGTGTTTATTGACGATATTTTGATCTATTCTAAGTCAGAGGATGAACACCGTGAGCATTTGAAAGCAGTTTTGGAGGTGTTGAGGGAGAAGAAGTTGTACGCAAAGTTTTCTAAATGTGAGTTTTGGCTCCGAGAAGTGCAGTTTCTTGGTCATGTTATTACATCGGAAGGTATTAAAGTAGATCCTTCAAAGATTGAAGCTGTTTCAAAGTGGGAACAGCCAAAGACACCTACCGAGATTAAGAGTTTTCTTGGTTGGCTGGGTATTATAGAAGGTTTATTCAGGATTTTTCCCGAATAGCCAAGCCTATGACGGAATTAACAAAGAAGGGTGTGAAGTACGAGTGGACTGAAAAGCAGGAAAATGCATTCCAAACGTTGAAAAGAAGTTGTGTGAAGCTCCTATCCTTGCCTTGCCTGAAGGTACTGATGATTTAGTGGTATATAGCGATGCTTCTATTACGGGTTTGGGTTGTGTCTTAATGCAGAGAGACAAGGTGATTGCCTATGCTTCACGTCAGTTGAAGCCTCATGAGAAGAATTACCCTACCCATGATCTTGAGTTAGCGGCGGTTGTGTTTGCATTGAAATTATGGAGACATTACTTATATGGTACTAAATGCACACTTTACACCGACCATAAGAGTTTACAATATATGTTTACTCAAAAGGAGATGAATGTGAGACAAAGAAGGTGGATGGAGTTACTTAAAGACTATGATTGTGAAATCAAATACCATCCGGGTAAAGCCAATGTAGTGGCGGATGCACTAAGTAGGAAAGTGCAAAGCTCTTCTTGTAAGTTGATGAGCATGCAAGTTCAGGCCAAGTCGGGTCTATTAGATCGAATTAAAGAAGCACAAGAGATGGCATTAATGAAGGATAATATTGATAACGAGAGTATTGGGAAGAAGAAACGACTTGTGATGGAGACTAATAGCCGTGGGTTTAAAACATACAAGGGTCGCATTTGGGTGCCACTGCTTGGTGGTAACCGAGAGTTGATCCTTGAAGAGGTCCATAGAAGTAGGTATTCGATGCATCCCGGTGTCACCAAAATGTATGCAGATTTGAAGCCGATTTATTGGTGGCCGGATATTAAAGGTGAAGTAGCTCATTTTGTAGCAAAGTGTTTGACGTGTGCAAGAGTGAAGACGGACCATCAAAAGCCGTATGGTTTGTTGCATCAATTAGAAATTCCCGAGTGGAAATGGGATCATATTACCATGGATTTTGTAACGAAGCTACCTAAAACGCCGAAAGGGAATGATATGATATGGGTGATTGTAGATAGATTGACGAAGAGTGCTCATTTTCTAGCTACCCGACAAGATGTGCCTTTAACGAAGATGGCAAAGATGTACATTGATGAAGTAGTTGCGAAACATGGAGTTCCTTTTTCTATTGTTTCGGATCGAGACTCGAGGTTTGTGTCAAACTTTGGAAGGGTCTTCAACGGGAGTTGGGTAGTAGAATAAATTTGAGTACCGCCTATCATCCTCAAACCGATGGGCAAAGTGAGAGAACCATTCAAACCTTAGAGGATATGTTGAGAACGTGTGTACTAGACTATGGTGGAGCATGGGATGAACACTTGAAGTTGATCGAATTTGCTTATAATAATAGTCACCATGCAAGTATTGGGATGCCACCATTTGAAATGTTATATGGAAGGAGATGTAGGACTCCAAGTTGTTGGATGGAGCCCGGTGAAAAGCAGTTGACCGGTCCCGAAATTATAGAAATTACCTCTGAAAAGGTTAATGTAGCTAAAGAAGCCTTGCGTGTGGCAAGAGAAAGGCAGAAAACATATGCAGATAAGAAAAGGAGACCGATTGAGTTTAATGTTGGTGATTTAGTGATGCTGAAAGTATCACCTTGGAAAGGAGTTATCCGATTTGGAAAGAAGGGAAAGTTGAGTCCACGTTTCATTGGACCTTTTAAAGTGGTGAAGCGCATTAAAGATGTGGCATATCAGTTGGAATTACCTCCAGAATTGGAAGGAATTCATAACACCTTCCATGTATCCTACTTGAGGAAATGTTTAGCTGAGGAGTCGAGTGTGATTCCTATTAAAGACGTGAGTATTGACCCAATGAAGAGAATAGTAGACGAACCGGTAGCGATACTTGGAAGAAAGCAAAAGAAGTTACGCCGAAAAGTGATTGAACTTGTCTTGATAAAGTGGAAGCATAACCATGGAGAAAGCTTGACTTGGGAAACTGAAGCAGTAATGAAGGAGAAATATCCCGAGTTGTTCCTATCTGATGAGATTCCGGGGACGGAATCCTCTTAAGGGGAGGTATTTGTAACATCCCGAACTTTTATTTAATGTTTGACTAATGCCGTTAAGTCAATTTGGGGTGTCGTTAAGTCTTTACTTAATATTTGAACGTAGTTATGTGTGGTTAACGTAGATAAAGTAGTTAGGTTTAAAAGCCTAAATTTTAATGACGAATAAAAGTGTGATTAATGTCGCTTAAAGGCTATGTAGTGCCTTTTAATGAAGGACTAATGTTGTATATGGTCAATAATGCAGTTTGTGACCAATAATGAAGGGTTTAGAAGTCCAGGGACTGATTTTGACATAGGTTGAAATCTAAAAACGGGATTAAGGGTTTAGGAGCTGCCATTAGATGAGATTAAGCAGCCATTAGCAAATAATAAAGCAATTAATCCTTTCTTGAATCCTTAAGCAATTAATCTAGTTTTTGGGTCTAACAATTGGGTATTTTGGTGCTGGAATCGATCAACCATCTAGCAAGCAGGTAATCATTGAATCGTTGGTTGTATTTTCAGGTCTAGGGGTTGGTTAATTATGAATCAAATCTGATTAAAAAGGGATTATGCACGTAATTAGGGCTTAGATGGTGTTTTGGTCAATTAACGTGCAAAACGATGTTAAACGAGTCCGTAGTCGATCGTGATGATTAAAATGTGTTTAATTATGTCGAAAACATGTTTTGGAAGGAGTTTGGACGAGTCGTTTATTGGGAAATCGAAGATCTGGGTCTGTTTAAGAAAAACTGTCGAACAGGGATGAAACGAAGATAATCCTCGTTTCTATCTTCGTTTTCACTAAATTCGTAAGGAGTTTTGGGAGCTAACTTCGTTGGCTAATTCGTAAAAAGCAAAACGAAAATGAAGTTTAAATTCGTTTAACGGCCTATCTTCGTAAAGTATGACTTAAGTTCGTAAGAATGATTTTTGAGTTATCTTCGTAAGACCAAATTAAATTCGTAAGAATCCATTTTCGTAAAGTAGAACGAACGAAGTTTAAGTTCGTACGAAGATTAACTTCGTTAGCTAAGTTCGTACGAAGGCTATCTTCGTAAGGTGAAATTCTGGAATTTTACGTAGTCAGTCTTAAGTTCGTACGAGGGTCTATTTAGGGTCCTAAATGACTTATGCTTTATATGTTAATGTACGATAGGTGTCGGGGAGTACTGATAAGCACTGTTAGCTATTTGTTTGCACGCGTACGTTACTACCAGGTAAGATACACTACTTTAACACGCTGGGGGATCAACTAAAAGCTGGTTTCAAATCGTAAACACTTCCATTCGGTACCTTATTGCATGTGGGCATATGGGTTATTTGGGAGGTATTATGGGTTATGCAGTTGACCATGAGACCTGAGATGCAGTCCCTATTGTAGTGTAATGCAGTATTGCTTAATGTAGTATGTAGCTATGCAGTTGATGTAGTTTAACGTAGTATCTTGATATGCATGATATATAGAAATGAAGTTGATGTGTGATATGCATGCTTGACTTGTACGCCTAGTTCACTAGACTTGCTAGGTTGCTATGTCACTTGCACGTTTAAGGATCCAAACGTAATGAAGTTAAAGTGTGTGAATGTCTAGGAATGTGTGTTACCTAGACTATATGTGTGTGAATGTTTGGGAATGCAGGGACCCAATCTATATGTGTGAAATTGAGCTCATAAAACAGATGCAGTGAAAAGTGTTAAGCTTAACCCGTACTAGCCTTAGCCGGGCGAGTGCGTAGATGCAGTTGTTGCTTGGGTGGCTCCTCGCAACGTGGTCTTTAACGCAGGGCGAGTAATACGAGAGGTTTGACCAACCTCCACATTCGGATTACTCAAGGATTGGCTTGCCATTCCTTAACGACGTAAGATGAGTAGTCTTTTGACTAATCATCCAGTCGGGTGTGATGCAGGGCACACTTATATGCAGTTAATGAAGATACGTGTGACAATGTGTGAACTAATGCAGGATAGGCACATTTAGGATGATTATCCTAATTGAGATGAAGTTGAAATGCAGTATATGTGTGAACGTGTGATGTGTGTCGTGCCTAATAAAACTTGTCTAATAATGAAGATTGTTTTAATTGGACAAATGCTTTTAAATTAAGTGTTATCTTACTTAGCTATTCTTATAGCTAACACTTGTTTCTTAATGTGGTTGTTCCCTCAGGTTTAGCTTGATGGAATCTAGATGCAGGACGTGTGAGCTTGGGTAGATGCAATGCAGGAGCCCTAGCTACCCTTAGACGATGCTTACTTTAGACATTCGTTACATTTCGTATTTAATGTCGAATTTATGTAGTGATGTGTGAACGGTTGTTTTATGTTGGCAACCGTTGGGTTTTCATTTGAACTATTGTTTGATATGGCATGTAACACCAAATAAATGCAGAAACCGAAATGTTTTTATCGGTTTTGACTTTTACAGTCTTTACTTCCGCAAGTTAACACCGTTAGGTGAAAAGTTTTTGAAAACCCATATTTTTAAACGACGGGTGTTACAATTTAAGGTTTGAATATGACTGGTAAAAGATTGTGCAAGATTGAAGTTTGGATTATGATTTTCAAAAGTATTAGACCTGCAGGAAAACTGCAGGCTGAGATCAGAAATATCCCACTGCGGCGCAGTGGGAGTGTTTCCACCCCACTGCGGCGCAGTGGGGAAGTTTGGTCGTCTGCTTCCGTAACTTCCCACTGCGGCGCAGTGGGAGGTGTACACCTCCACTGCGGCGCAGTGGGGGCTTATAAAAAAAAATAAAAAAAAAATTATCTTATTTTCCTAAAATGAGTTCGGGTTCTTTCACATATATGGGATGAGGTTGGGTATTGTAAAACAAGTATTAAAGTAAAACAAATAGGACAAGATCATGACCCTTAGATCATGGTTAAATTGATGCACGAAGATTCACGAAGCAATTGATAAACGATGATTTTCATGATGCACGGTGAATTTCAGTGAAGAGAACCTATTGTTTTACTTTAATACTTGTTTTATTTTACCTAAAGAAAAATGATAAACCCTCCTAAAGATTAGCCTAAAAATCCTCCTAAAAATATAAGAAGGTGACATGTGGTATCTACTAATTCTATTTCATAATCTTGCCCCTTGATTTTTTCACATGTCATCATTTCATAGTTAGGAGGATTTTTAGGCTATTTAGATAGGAGGATTAATCATTTCCCTTACCTAAAACCTACATGAGATTACTATCTAATCATTAAGAATTCCATCATCAAAATCTACATCATTAAGGATTCCATCAACTTACATCAACATTGAGGCTTTTACTTTAAAAACTAATATTACTTATATGAATCACTTATTTTTCTGAAATTACAACTTTCGAATAAAATATGTCTTATCATTTAAAACTAAGGATCTATTTAACAAAAATAATTGATTATTTTAAGCGGCTCAATTCATTCATCTTAATCTTAAGTGAGTAGAAAATAAGATAAAACCCCACTATACTTTTAACAACCGGAATTAATGGAAACTAAATTCATATTTGACGAGATTCGAACCGGGCACAATTACAAATGCGCTGATATCATTGTCATATGAGTCACCTACTAACGATACATAAATATTGAATTTGGGCAATTTTAAAGCCAGAAAACGGTGGGCCAAAAAACTTGAAAATGGACCCAAAGATGTCACTTCAAAACGAACTTACGTGGTACTAAAAGAATCAAAATGGACCCACAAATACAATCTCTCTTTAAACTCAGTATACTTCCACTGTCACGTGTCAGCTCCAATCGTCGTTTATCGCCATCTAAAATTGACCTTCATTCCACGTGGCAACATCCCATCATCAAAATCACCGAAGCCCCCAGCCGCCCCCCTTCTTCTTCTTATTCTTCTTCACATATTCTTCGATTCAAACCTACGAAAGAAAAAACATTATGTTTAATTTTATATATATGTTACATTTTTTTTCCTTGTAACAAAATGACAACTTATGTTAATTATGATATTATATTTTGTTACTTGTGATATATATATATTTATAGATATAAATTATGATTTATGAATGACGGGTGTGTATGGTAGTCGAAGAAGCATGTTGCCGATGGAAGAGAAAAGTCGAGAAAGGCGACGTCGAAGAATCGAGATGAGACGAAAAATAAATTCGTCTCAAAAGTTGATGACGTGTGATCAGGCGGCCGAGACCGAGATTCGGGAGGAATACGATGATCAAGAAACGATGGATTTGCCGGAATATGGGTCGATGTCGATCGTGGGTCGAGCGCGTGAAATGGAAGACGAGATATCGGTTCGGTTGAATTTATGTCGACCCGAAATAAATGGTGGAAAACCGGTTCATTATTTTGCTGTGTTTGATGGTCATGGAGGACATCATGTAAGGCACAACGTACTCTCTTTTATTTACATTACATAGAAGTAGATAATAAAATGCACCCAATTAATAGTAAAATTACGCAATATTTTTATCTTTAGATTGTTGAAATATTTATTTTTTACTAATACTTTATACGAACATAAAAAATCTAGTTGATGAAGGTTTTAGATGATTTAAATTAAAGTAAAATAGATACTCGTAAATGATTCTCTGTACGTAGATGAATTTGTTGGAAGTAAACAGTTATTTTGTGACACAATTTCATTGATATTTATTTGGTTTTTTATTCGGGAAAACCAAAGGTAAAGTTTGGTATATCATTTTTGCAGGTGTTTTAGAAAACGTTTGTGACAATATAATGTGACATAATTCTTTAAATATGTGGAAAAGGGGGCCTTGGTTTAGAGGCTATCAAGATATTAATCAACAAAAAAGACTTTCGAGTTTGTGGTAATAATGTTTTAAATATTTGGTTATATTTTCATCAAAAAGACATAGTTTAGTGAGTATCGGGCTATTTGTGTAAGCCAAGCATTTTTTTAAAAAAAGTGTGACTGTTTTTATTTAGCAAGTGAATGTAAAATTGCAAAATATAGAGTAGTAAATAACTAAATAAGAAAGAGTTTGCTGGGCAGGTGTCTACATTATGTAAAGAGAACATGCATATTATTTTAGAAGAAGAGTTGATGCGAGTGAGACTCGCCGCGGCACATTGCAACGAAATGGAAGAGTTATGGAAGAAGGCAATTAACAAAAGTTTTGAGAGGATGGATGAGATGGCTATGAATTTATGTCAATGCAATGGGCCTGCAAGCGTAGAAGTATGCAGACAACATCCACAATTGTCTTTTGCAGGATCGACCGCGGTGGTATTGTTATTGACTCATGAATACATCATAGTCGCAAACTGTGGCGATTCTCGCGCCGTCCTATGTCGTCATGGCAAGCCCATGCCACTTTCGGTTGACCACAAGGTAAACATCAACTTGTTATTTTTAACGACAACTGTTGAATAAAACCTGCCCTTCACCATTCAAAGGTGAGGGCCTGTACTCAAACTAGGGAAGTAGGTAGTCTTAACTGGACTCCGTTACATCCAATGCTCAGTAGTCATATAAGGCCCTCAATCTAAAGGTTACCATGGATCGAATCCTCGCTTGATGTGTAAAATTTAAGGACTTAACCAGCTTCGGTGGTATCATTGTTAAAAATGAAGACATTTTGACATCATTTTTTTAATGTAGGACATGTGGAATATTGATGAAGTCGTTTGAAAGCAATTTTTCAATGTAGGCCATGTGGAATATTGTTACCTATATAGGTGTTATGTGGGGTCCATAGTTTGTTAGCACATTAACAATTAACATATGCTAGGAAATCACAACAAAAGTTTGTACATTTCTTTGACATTTGAGATGTTACAATAATTAACATAGAGAAAAAGAATTCACTACATGATTAATTTTTACTGGTACAATCAGGAATAATTTTAGGTTTATGGTAATTTTTCTACAAGTAAATATTCGTTTATTACCAGCCTGATCGGGAAGACGAACGTGCAAGAATTGAAGGTTTGGGAGGCCGGGTTTTGTTTGCAGGTAGTGGAACACAAGTTGAAGGTGTACTGGCTATGTCTCGGGCTATAGGTTATATTCTACTCTACTATACTTTCATAGAAATAGTTTGATTAGATAAGATACATGAATTTTGATCAAATTGTTATTATTTGTTCAAACAGGCGATAGATTTTTGAAACAAGTGGTAACATCAGAACCAGAGTACTTGTTCACAAAACGCGAATTAGGGGACATGAGCGTAATATTAGCTAGTGATGGATTGTGGGATGTTTTGTCGAGTGAATTGACTTGCGAGGTTGTTTTTAAGTGCAAACAAGAAGATAATACGGTGATGGTAACAGAAAGAGCAGGTCGGGGCGGAGGGGGGTCATTGTGTCTATCCAGGGGTGCAACGGGAGTGACAGCTGCTTTACTTGTTTGACTTGCAATGGGACGACGGAGTACAGATAACATCAGTGTCATAATAGTTGATTTGAGGAACTGAAGTGGGTGTATTGTGCAGGTGATATTAGGTAGCCTGATATATATTTTCGACTTTTGTAAGTGTTTGATAATTTGATTTGTATGTTTGGGATTTTTACAGTATTGCGTGTTAATAGTGTTATTCGTGCATCCTTTTGAAAAAAGTACTTGACCATATCGAATTATATTCGATTTGAATTCCAGTTGAATATGAGGTTAGAGACTGTTTCGATGTGATACAAAGTGGATTATAAATTACTCCACACTATTGGGACATATTTAGGGGGAAGGGAGTCATGTAGCTACATTTTCCATCCCTCCCAAATTCCACCAATCAAATACCTCAAACTCAATTTTCCTTTTCAACCCTCCCAACCATTTTCAATGGCGGCGGTGTGCAGCCAGCGGCTTGGCCAACCCGCCAGGCATGCCGCTGCCACTCCCTTTCCCCCTTAGCGACACATTGAGATTTGAGATTCTATGATGTCTCCGACATATTTTGCAACAAAAAGAATTGAATGCTTCATTAATAGCTGGATGAGATTGAATAAGGAAAGATCAAAACAACCTGATTATCCTTTTAACTATTTCTTCACGTCCTAAATGTAATCCACTATTTCTTTTTCATAATGTCATTTATTTCTTATAATGTCATCTATTTCATTATTCGTACATGATAAGTGTAATCCATCATACTTTTTCTATTCTAGTATCATCCTTTTGATTATAACAAGTGTCATTATCAAGAAGTTAGGAAAATTTTTGGGTTGATTTGTCTAATCAAAACTACGAGGAATTTGATAGTGTCCGGTGCAGCTCATTAGGGATATGAAACACAACCAAAGCACTACATTTTCATCTCAGGGAATATAGTTTAATCGGGTAAATGGATAAGCTTTCTTTTATTTTTGTTACTCGAGCTAGACTGGGTATTTATGATTCAGGTGGATGCTGCCTAACTATCGTTCTTCAGAACCATTTCCAGCCATACCAAATTGTGTTTATCGAGAAAATCCAAGACCTCGTATAAGGATCACAGGTATTAAAATTACTAATACAATTTGCTTCTATTATTGAAGGTATCAAATCCAGCTATTAACTAAAGAAAGCTGTGTTTGACCCCTAATTAATCATGTTACCGGTCTCGTGTCAATATGTCATGAATATCAGCAAGTTATGTTACTAATTTGTTCTATAAAAGTACTAACAATAACAATAGTAACTATATTTATTAATTTTTGTTATTATTATTAGTATTATTATTATTATTAAAACGAAAATTTTAGACTAGTTGTAGACTTGCAGAGTTGCAGTGGTTGACTGGTTGTATACTTATATATGTTGTGTGGGCTATAATAGTATGGGCCTGAGCAAAACATCTATGTAAAGGACTGGGCTTCATAGAGTTTTCAAGAATTCAAAGTGCATGTTTTGTTCCTAACTAGTTGATTAACCCGGGCGTTGTCCCGGGAAACATAACGATACATAAAATTTGCAAAGTTATATAGTAAGTGACACATACATAACAATAAACATTGTTAAAATAAACGAACCAAATTTACATGACAAAAACATATTAGAAAGCTAAAAAAGGTAGAACACGAAATTACTAATGAGCTCAAAAAACAACGCTACAGAAATAAACAAACCAAATGGACCAATCTTACAATTACTCTTCTATATTAGAACATATGATAAGTATAGTTCGTATCATTGTAAGGTTATGTTGATAAATCATTTCATTAAACACATTATAAAGTTTATATACATGTGTGTTTATTTGATATTATAAATTACATTTTTAAATGCATTATGTATTTTTATCTTAAGCTTTGTAATAAAAGTGGCACATGCATTCTCTGACTCAAGAACGGTTTATGTATTTGTATTTTTGTTTTTAAGCATCGTATACGTGTAATATATATGTATGATTTATTCTCTGACTCAAGAATACATATCACTTTTGACTAGTTGTAGACTTGCAGAGTTGCAGTGGTTGACTGGTTGTATTACTTATATATAAAAACATGCACTTTGAATTCTTGAAAACTCTATGAAGCCCAGTCCTTCAATATGTCATGAATATCAGCAAGTTATGTTACTAATTTGTTCTATAAAAGTACTAACAATAACAATAGTAACTATATTTATTAATTTTTGTTATTATTATTAGTATTATTATTATTATTAAAACGAAAATTTTAGACTAGTTGTAGACTTGCAGAGTTGCAGTGGTTGACTGGTTGTATTACTTATATATAAAAACATGCACTTTGAATTCTTGAAAACTCTATGAAGCCCAGTCCTTCAATATGTCATGAATATCAGCAAGTTATGTTACTAATTTGTTCTATAAAAGTACTAACAATAACAATAGTAACTATATTTATTAATTTTTGTTATTATTATTAGTATTATTATTATTATTAAAACGAAAATTTTAGACTAGTTGTAGACTTGCAGAGTTGCAGTGGTTGACTGGTTGTATACTTATATATGTTGTGTGGGCTATAATAGTATGGGCCTGAGCAAAACATCTATGTAAAGGACTGGGCTTCATAGAGTTTTCAAGAATTCAAAGTGCATGTTTTGTTCCTAACTAGTTGATTAACCCGGGCGTTGTCCCGGGAAACATAACGATACATAAAATTTGCAAAGTTTATAGTTATGTGACACATACATAACAATAAACATTGTTAAAATAAACGAACCAAATTTACATGACAAAAACATATTAGAAAGCTAAAAAAGGTAGAACACGAAATTACTAATGAGCTCAAAAAACAACGCTACAGAAATAAACAAACCAAATGGACCAATCTTACAATTACTCTTCTATATTAGAACATATGATAAGTATAGTTCGTATCATTGTAAGGTTATGTTGATAAATCATTTCATTAAACACATTATAAAGTTTATATACATGTGTGTTTATTTGATATTATAAATTACATTTTTAAATGCATTATGTATTTTTATCTTAAGCTTTGTAATAAAAGTGGCACATGCATTCTCTGACTCAAGAACGGTTTATGTATTTTGTATTTGGTTAATTCTAAATTTTTTAACTATTTCTTTTTTGATGTCTAGCATTTTGCTTGATGTTCAATTTATATTAATACACATTTTGGCCGTCAAAAGAAAGAGGGAAAAAAAACACACCCTAAATGTCATCTAACTTTTAAGCGTCAAAAAAGGGTATCCGACTTTCAATTGATGCCAGTGACACAAAATTCAACCAAATTGGTTAAACTTAATAAAGTACTTGCAATAGTAATTTATGTTGCGGTCAAGAGTAAGGCTCAAGAGTCGAGACAAAACTTTTGATGCTCAAAAGGAAAGGCGCGTGGTGACCTGACCAGTAAACTGGTATCTCGACCTGACTATTTGCAGCGATTATCGCTGCAAATAGTCGTGTACTTATCCGTACACTGTTGACTATGACAGTCAACAGTGTGTTTTGTCCTTCTCGACTATTTGCAGCGATTATCGCCGCAAATAGTTTGATAAGGACAAAACTCCTTTTTGCTTTTATGCTATATATGTATGATGCAGGATTCATTCATCGCATTCATTCATCGCATTTTTCTTTCATTTTCATTCATTCTGCATTTTCCTTTCATTTTCAGGAACTCGTTATCGCTGCATTTTGCTTTCATCTTCGCATTAAGTGTACGTCCTTTTTGGTTTCATTCTTTCATTTTCAGTATATGTATATATGTTTAAATATAGTTTTGCTTTCATTATTTCATTTTCGGTATATGTATATATGTTTAAATATAGTAGGTATATATATAGGTATATATATATATATGTTTATTAAAATTTTCAAACCGTTTATGTATATGTATATATATTTCAGATGGATTTTGAGTGTTTATGGGGAGAAATGGTGCGGAAGATTTTGAGTTTCACTTAGAAGAACCTGATGAAGAATTTGAGACGCCGGAGGCGGCCCCTCATTTTGACTACGACGCTAGGGCTTTCCACACCGATGAGGTATAATTAAAGGGATTTTATATGTGTTTCGTTGTTAAACAGTTTAATATGTGTTAGTACTATTTAATATGTGTTTGGTTGTTAAATTGATTGCATATGTAAAATGTTAGATATTTATAAGTATATAATTTAATGATAACTTAAAAAATAACTATTTTAGGTGTTCGATTCACACGAAGAATTGTTCAAAAAAAAAAAAAAAAAAAAAAAAAAAAAAAAAAAAAAAAAAAAAAAAAAAAAAAAAAAAAAAAAAAAAAAAAAAAAAAAAAAAAAAAAAAAAAAAAAAAAAAAAAAAAAAAAAAAAAAAAAAAAAAAAAAAAAAAAAAAAAAAAAAAAAAAAAAAAAAAAAAAAAAAAAAAAAAAAAAAAAAAAAAAAAAAAAAAAAAAAAAAAAAAAAAAAAAAAAAAAAAAAAAAAAAAAAAAAAAAAAAAAAAAAAAAAAAAAAAAAAAAAAAAAAAAAAAAAAAAAAAAAAAAAAAAAAAAAAAAAAAAAAAAAAAAAAAAAAAAAAAAAAAAAAAAAAAAAAAAAAAAAAAAAAAAAAAAAAAAAAAAAAAAAAAAAAAAAAAAAAAAAAAAAAAAAAAAAAAAAAAAAAAAAAAAAAAAAAAAAAAAAAAAAAAAAAAAAAAAAAAAAAAAAAAAAAAAAAAAAAAAAAAAAAAAAAAAAAAAAAAAAAAAAAAAAAAAAAAAAAAAAAAAAAAAAAAAAAAAAAAAAAAAAAAAAAAAAAAAAAAAAAAAAAAAAAAAAAAAAAAAAAAAAAAAAAAAAAAAAAAAAAAAAAAAAAAAAAAAAAAAAAAAAAAAAAAAAAAAAAAAAAAAAAAAAAAAAAAAAAAAAAAAAAAAAAAAAAAAAAAAAAAAAAAAAAAAAAAAAAAAAAAAAAAAAAAAAAAAAAAAAAAAAAAAAAAAAAAAAAAAAAAAAAAAAAAAAAAAAAAAAAAAAAAAAAAAAAAAAAAAAAAAAAAAAAAAAAAAAAAAAAAAAAAAAAAAAAAAAAAAAAAAAAAAAAAAAAAAAAAAAAAAAAAAAAAAAAAAAAAAAAAAAAAAAAAAAAAAAAAAAAAAAAAAAAAAAAAAAAAAAAAAAAAAAAAAAAAAAAAAAAAAAAAAAAAAAAAAAAAAAAAAAAAAAAAAAAAAAAAAAAAAAAAAAAAAAAAAAAAAAAAAAAAAAAAAAAAAAAAAAAAAAAAAAAAAAAAAAAAAAAAAAAAAAAAAAAAAAAAAAAAAAAAAAAAAAAAAAAAAAAAAAAAAAAAAAAAAAAAAAAAAAAAAAAAAAAAAAAAAAAAAAAAAAAAAAAAAAAAAAAAAAAAAAAAAAAAAAAAAAAAAAAAAAAAAAAAAAAAAAAAAAAAAAAAAAAAAAAAAAAAAAAAAAAAAAAAAAAAAAAAAAAAAAAAAAAAAAAAAAAAAAAAAAAAAAAAAAAAAAAAAAAAAAAAAAAAAAAAAAAAAAAAAAAAAAAAAAAAAAAAAAAAAAAAAAAAAAAAAAAAAAAAAAAAAAAAAAAAAAAAAAAAAAAAAAAAAAAAAAAAAAAAAAAAAAAAAAAAAAAAAAAAAAAAAAAAAAAAAAAAAAAAAAAAAAAAAAAAAAAAAAAAAAAAAAAAAAAAAAAAAAAAAAAAAAAAAAAAAAAAAAAAAAAAAAAAAAAAAAAAAAAAAAAAAAAAAAAAAAAAAAAAAAAAAAAAAAAAAAAAAAAAAAAAAAAAAAAAAAAAAAAAAAAAAAAAAAAAAAAAAAAAAAAAAAAAAAAAAAAAAAAAAAAAAAAAAAAAAAAAAAAAAAAAAAAAAAAAAAAAAAAAAAAAAAAAAAAAAAAAAAAAAAAAAAAAAAAAAAAAAAAAAAAAAAAAAAAAAAAAAAAAAAAAAAAAAAAAAAAAAAAAAAAAAAAAAAAAAAAAAAAAAAAAAAAAAAAAAAAAAAAAAAAAAAAAAAAAAAAAAAAAAAAAAAAAAAAAAAAAAAAAAAAAAAAAAAAAAAAAAGGACCTTCAGCATATCATATGCGTTTATCGTAAGCGAACAGGAGCATAATTATAGATGGGTGTTGGAGTGTTTGAAGTCGACCCTAGGTGAAGGGTTTGCTGTGCGCGTGGTACTCACGGACAGGGATCTGGCACTAATGAAAGCATGCAAAACCGTTATGCCAGAAGCATACCATTTACTGTGTAGAGTCCACATATGGAGGAACATAGAAAAATTTAGCATGCCATCGTTAAAAGGGGCAGGGAAATGGGGGCCTTTTTACGGATGGTGGAAAAAACTTTATGAGTCGCGCACACTAGAAGAGTACACCAAAAATGAAAAAGATTTAAAAGAGAAGATGGGAAAAGATTTAGACAGTATGTGAAGTGCACATGAATTTTTTTTAATTTTTGGTAAATCACATATATCCACACATCCTAACCCAATGTTAAATTTACAGAGGTTTACAAGTACCTGCAGAAGGAGTGGCTTTCCCCGTACAAGGAAAAGTTTGTGTCCTTTTGGGTCGATCAACATCTCAACTACCGTAACTACACTACCAACAGAGTTGAGGCTGAGCATTCACTCCTGAAGTCCGAGTTGAAGGGGAGATGTACATTTCACAGAATAATTGAATGTGTTAATGATATCCTCCTCGGACAAGATACAGAAATCAAGGGCCAACTGGAGGAGAGCAGGATTTTTAGAGCTGGTAAACACAACTACCCATGTTTGAAAGACCTGCTTTGTGTTGTATCTGTGACAGCTCTGGATATAATGGTCGACGAAATTAAACGATTCAAAAGTGAGATCGTAAAGACTTGAGAAAGTGCGGGTGTAAGGTTTGGATTAGTTGTGGGCTTCCATGTGCATGCCGTCTAGCTGCGTACATGCATTACAGTAAGTTTATCTGAATATAATCAATTGATGTTTTTTTGGGTAAATGAAAAAAAATTATACATATTTTTCAAAAATGTAGGCAAACGTGTTGAGGTGCATAACATAAATGACTTTTGGAGAAAGCTAGACTTGACACCGTCGACGTGCCTACCGGACAATGATCATCGAAAAGACTCCGACGATGACGAAGCTATCGACGATTTAGTAGAGGATGTTAAGGTCCAGTTTAAGCAACAATCGAAGGCCCAGAGGAAAAACTGGATATCAAAAATTAAAGACATCGTCTATCCGGGGAGAACCAAAATTAAGGACCCTTCCGTTATTACAAATAAACGTGGAAGACCAATCGGGTCAAAGAAAAAAATACCTCAAGTACGTCCAATCATAATTCGAAGTATAGTTAAATGATTTTGTTATGTAAGTGCACTCTATTTGTTAGTTTACTTCGAAATCTAATTAACTGATTTATTATTTGTTGCAGGTGCCCGACATTAACAAACCAGCGGCAAATACAGCACCTTCTGGTCTTCAAAAATCCAAGTCCGTTCAATTTGCCCGACCGACTTTTCAGGATACCCAGTCCATGGGTGGGTTTTCTGATCGTTTTTCGCATGCGTCATTATTTGGAGAGGGCCAGTACGGGAGACACAGTGAATACATGAGCACACAATCACGTTTATTCGACGAACCTGAAAGCCAACCACATTGGCCTGACAGTGGGAGACAGAGTGAATATGTAGGCACCAGTTCAATTTTCGCAGACACTTCTAGTTTATTCGAAGAACCTCAAAGCCAACCACAATGGCCTGACAGTGGGAGACAGAGTGAATATGTGGACACCGAAGGACGTATCCCAGACACTACAATTTTCTTTGACGAACCTTATAACCAACCACAGTGTGGTCAGTATGGGAGACATAGTGAGTATGTGGTAAGCGAATCACGATTCGCAGACACACAAAGTTTTTTCGGAGAACCGAATAACCAAACGCAAGGAGAAACGTCCAGCTTTGTTGATCAACTATTTGGGGGATCACATACACAGAACTTCTCTGAACCGTTTACACACAACTTCTTCGACACGGAGTCAACATGGACTGACATGAGAACATACCTTCATCAACTCCCTTTTTACTTTCAACGTTACGTTGTGGATATCAAAAATGTTTCATCTGATGGTAACTGTGGATTTCGGGCACTAGCCGTTGCTTTGGGTGAATCTGAGGAAAAGTTCGAGTGGATTCGCAAACTAATGCTAGAGGAGTATGAGTCCAAAGTAGGATATTATAAGGTTGCATTCGGTGGTGAAGCAACACATATACATACTTTGCTTCAATTGTCTTATCCCGGTGGTCGCCCATTTAAATACTGGATGATGAATCCATATTGCGCTATGCTACTGTCCAATGCTCTGGGTCTTATAATTATATGTTTAAGTGTCAAAGAAAACATCACATGTTTCCCTTTTTGGAAGGGGCCAGGCCAGCTATACCGTGACGAGCCGATATGCATTGCCCTGGTATCCGGAGATTCACATTTTGTTACGGTTTATTTAGACAATAACTGCCCATTGCCTTACCCCTCAGCTTGGGGATTTGATAAACCTGCATCGCGGGCCTGGGCAGAAGATGCGAAGTACAAAGACCGTTTGGCTGAGTACGACAGACACATTCAAGCGACTAAACTACCTCCGGGATTTCAGCAGATTGATTAGTTGACTTTATTATACTTGGTTTGTATTTTTTGAACGTTTGTTAGTTGATGTATTTTTTTACTTATATTTGTTATTATGATTACTAATAATAGTTCATAAGTAAACAAAACATGATATATTGTTCATAACCACAAAATACTAATACATATCAACATTGTCCTCATCATCATCATCATCCAAGTTGACATGATACGATCCACCAGAGAAATGAGAGTCTGTGGCCGACTGCGCGCCCGGCTGAGGAGGAAGAGGAGCCTGTGCATAACTATCATAGTTAAATAAGTCTTCGACCCAGGAGGATTGGCTACCAGCTGCATCGATGTTCAGGTCGAGATCTGGACGTGGCTGGCCTGTCCCATGGGCCTGATGAGGCTGGGCACCCTGTCCCTGTGTTAGATGCGTATAGTCATACGCCTGGGTACCTATCTGCCTGATGACCCGCCCTATGCCGCGGCCGGGATCCAAGTTCGTCCATCAAAATTTGATCCTCCGGAGTTGGATTAGGTTCCCGTTCAGCCTCCTCTTTCTTCTTCTTCCAGGTTGGCCTGAATCACGTTACAATACAATATATATAAGGTTGATTATATGGACATTTAATAATAACAAATATATTCGCTTAAAATTAAGAGACACTTACATGTATTTGTTCAGCCACGGGGTGTTCCCAAGGTCGCCCATCAGCTTTTTTCTTGTGCCTTTCTTCGTACAAATCCACCAAGTCTACGTCTCTGTTTTTATGAACCTGTAAACACATCAATTTATTATAAGAATACTTTATTTAACCAATATTTCTAAAAACAAGTATTTATATATCACACAAGTATATATTTGATAACAATAACAGACCTTTTCTTGGTGGACGTACTGAGAGTAGGATTGTCGTCCATGGGTCCCTGCAAGAACTTGCTTGCCCCTGTTCGTCTTGTTTGTCGCCGACAACTTCACCCGGTCTTCCCGCTGGTAGTACCTCAACAGCGCCCTCCAGTCCTCCGCCGACAAATCCTCTAGAGGAGGAGCTTGCTCCAACTGTGGAACAGCTTTCAGGCCCCCCTTGGATTCAAAGTGTTTTCTCTTGAACTGGCTCTTTCTGCCCCGATACTCAGCTTTGCAGTCGGCCTCGACAGCCAGTCTGAACCCCTGTCTGACAGGGTCTAGGGGGTCAGGGGTGTCAATGAAGTGGTCCAACTTGAACCTAGTCTGCAATTTTAAAGTAGTAGTTAGCGAAATTAAATATTTATACAAACATAAAATCACAAATTCAAAATTATGATGAGGCGTACGTTTAGAGTCGGGATAACAAATGCCTTTCTCTCCTGAGGCACATGGTCCCATGAGTCGTAAGTCTGCGGGACGGTTCGGATCAGGGTGCCAATCAGGCTCTTGTACATGGGGGCGTTATCACCGATCGCCTGCCACGTCTTAAAATGGGTCGTGTCAAAGTCTATGCTTAGACGACCTCTTCGCGAATTCCTCCTCTAAGTTCAGGTTCTGACCGGGCCCCCGCCCCTTTCCCTTTCGTGGGGCTAAAACAAAAAAAACACAAAATTAGTAAATAAACCTAATTAATTAAAAAAGGAACTATAAACAACCATTTTTCTTACCGCCACTCCCTTTGCAGCCCCAGCCTTTCCTCCACCATGGTCTACGAGGGTCTTCATTACCACCATCACCGCCGTGATATGTAGCCATTTATACTGCAAAATACAAAACAAATTATACACATTTTTAAATTACATACAACAAAATGATCAATGTTAAGAAAGATCCAAAATTCTCACATATGTATTTTTTCTAACTTATTTTTGTACGAAGTCTTTAATTCTTCAATTTTTAATATTAATTCTTTTTTACTAAATTTTTAATACGTAATCTTTATTACAACTTTTGTTTTATATTTAGTTTTATCTATATTTTTGTTACACTTATTATTTATACATTTTAAGTAGTTTATTTTAATCAATTTTTTACATAATCTTTGATTATTACTTCTATACATATATTTTTATGGTTATAATTTTATATACTTTTTAAAACTTGTATTATGCTTATATGAAGTTTTTAAACCTTTTAAATGTCGTTTTTGTATGTACTTTTTATACAAACTTGTTTATTTAGTTTTATATTTTTTTCCTAAATTTTTTACTTATTTCTATAATACTTTTTGAAAGTGTTTTTTATTTTTACTTTTATACTTTATTTAATACTTATTTTGAAAGTTTTATAGAAACTTGTTTTTTATACTAATATAGTTTACTTATTAGTTTTAACTTACTTTTTACACTTATTTATATATATCTTTTCTTACACTAAATTTTGTACTAGAGACATGATACGTAATATTTCATCTAACTTAACAAATTACATACAAATATAATAATACAAATCACTAACTTAACAATACTAACAAACCTATAATACAAATCACTAACCTAACAATACTAACAAACCTATAATACAAATCACTAACTTATCAACAAAAACTAAAACTAACAATACAAACAAACTTATTAAAATCCAAAAATTAACTATCAATCCTAACAAAACTAATAAAACCAAAAACAATACTAACATATCAATATTATTAATTAACAAAACTATCAAAACACAAATAATAACAATCAAAAAGGGATAATATGGCCGGAAAATACATACCAAAAGAGATGGCCGGAAAAAACTAACGGGGGAGGAGAGCCGCTGCACTTGCCGCAAAATTGGCCGGTAAATCCACTAACACGGCGGTGATGGCCGGAAAATCGCTGCTAATACTTTGAAAAATAAGAAAAAGAGATGAAAATCGCTGCTAATACTTTGGAAAAAAAAAAGAGCTGAAAATCGTAAGGAGAGGGGGAGTGTTTGTTCAAAGTATGGAATGAAAGAGACGGACGGAAGGGAGAGCTTTTATTCAATTTTTGGCCCCACTCAAGTATTTGCGGCGATTATCGCTGCAAATACTTGAGTCAAACGGTCAGCGCAATTATGGCGGTGGTTAGTGGATTGCTGACGTGGCACAACTATTTGCAGCGATTATCGCCGCAAATAGTTTAGGTCGAGACACCACAATTAAATGGTCGGGATCCTCCGGGCGAAAGGAAAAGTAAGCCTATAAATTCTTTATTCTCTTTTTGTATGAAAATAATATGGCAAGTAGGAAGGATAGATTTTCATCGTAAATTGAGAACCGGAAGTGTTGGGATGTTACAGGTACATTGCCAAACATTGACAATTTTTGGCTTCCTTCATAGCCAATGAAATCTTGCCATGTGTTTTGTTCGTTTTTTTGCCAATTTTTGCCAAAAAGAGCCAAAATTGAGGGTGTCATGCCAATTCTTATCAAAACTTGCCAAACAAATAATTTACCAAATAAACCCTAAACTAAGAAATTGAAAAATATACTTCCTTAAAATTCGAAAGTGTAAATTAAAATTACAAATCCTAAAACAGAAATTACAAGTTAGTGCCAAC
This sequence comes from Erigeron breviscapus, assembly GCA_034093135.1. Taxonomy (NCBI): domain Eukaryota; kingdom Viridiplantae; phylum Streptophyta; class Magnoliopsida; order Asterales; family Asteraceae; genus Erigeron; species Erigeron breviscapus. Next base: position 91,131,839 of record CM067168.1, on the reverse strand, counting down.
CAAATTGCGAATCGGTAGAGTCCACGTCACTGTCACCGTCATTGCGATGGATGTATTCATAGTGTTCACCGTCATTAGGGTTTGACCCAGCCGGGTCAGTCGCGTATTCCTTTCTCGGGTCTACTTCGCCGACACTACCTTGCCAAAATTCCGTGTGTTGAAGCGTCCTCGCTAATGTGGCTTCGACAGCAGTAAGCTGCTGAAGGGTTTGGTCCAACCAGACGACCTTCTATTGCAGGCATGTAACGTATTGGACGTCGAGCTCGTTATGGTGCGCTCGTCGTTCCTCAATTTTGTCAAGGTGAGCAGACTTTTGAGTATGTATGTCGTTAATCAGAGACCTGACATCGGTTTTATGTTTGTCATCGTCAAGCATGTGGTGCTGCATCGAGTTTTTAACTTCGAAGAGAGTCATAGCTGGCCTGTAGTTTGCCATGGTTGATATGTTGATAGTTTATATTGTATGTTGTATGTGGTTTGTTTGATGAATATGTATGTATTTTGATAGTTTATATAGAAGTTAAAAAGGAAAAAGAAAAAGAAAAAAAAACACGCTCCTAACGTTCAAAAATTAAAAAAAAAAGGTCATACGCCACGTGCCCACGCTCCCAACGTTCACTAGCATCGGCCAAAAGGAGCCGATGGAAGGAGCCGATGCTTGTTACCGATACTTGCCGATGAAGAGGGTGTAATGGAGCCGACGAGCCGATACTTGTCGATGAAGGAGCCGATGCAAGGTGCCGACTGCACCTTTGCCCACTTTTAATTATTTTTGTTATTAATAAAAACGTGTACATAACACTACCCTGAATTAGTTTTATAGCTTTACACTTGAATAACACAAGTCCCTGTATATAAAACCAACTTAAACATTTGAAAACAACCTAGACACTTGCATTTTGGATTTGTGGCACAAAGCAACATAAAATCTACTATTCTTTTCTATTTGCGTTGCAAACTTGCAACAGTTTATGCACTCGTATTGCAATTAAGAGAGACCATTATGGTTTTTGTTGACCTTGTTTGCAACCATAACCTTGAGTTAGCATACATGTTATATACCGTTTTGTAGACATATATTCAAACATACTTTCAAAATCAACTCTTTTTCATTTTAAAAACAAATATACAACTACATCTACATGGTTATAACGATTCTTAGTTAAAAATCTGTTTTGCAAACCTTGTCCAAAAACGTGCGTACTTATAACCAAAACCATATCCAATAACCATCACAAATTCGAAATTGAATTCCTTAATTATATGACATAACTCATGGCAAAGCGGTAATCTGGGTCTCATTGATTCGTTTTTGGGTAAACATGTGAATTTTGGCTTGCTCTGCCACTGAAATGAAAGTTTTCAAAACTAAAAAAGCATAAATATTAATTTATTATAAGTGACATCATGAGTAGTATATATTTGACATGAAGACTTTTAGTAATGACGTTATGACTAGCATGACTCAATTTTAAATGACATCAACTTTTAATTGTAAACGGTAAATCGAAGACCTCGTCAGATTTGTGACACTTTTGGCACCGCTTAATCGGTTTCCTCATCAATTTGGGTACTTCAGTTAAGTGACGAAGGAGCTGAGCCTTTGGTGAGATCTTTTGGTGAAATGTTTATAAAAAAGAAAATAGTGTGTTTTATCTTAATAATAATCAAAAGTTTTGAATAAAATGATTTAGGAGGTTTTATGCATTAAGTATGTATGTCATTATGTCTATATATGTGTAAAATAAAATGATGAGTAAATTACATTTTTGTCTCAAGTTGGCACGATTTGCAGTTACTCCCCTTATGTGAAAAGATTACAATTTTTGCCCTGAAGTGGGTCAATTTTTCAATTGACACTCCACAACCAGATGCCGTCTATTTGGTCCGTTAAGTAAGAGGCAAACCGTCGCTTGATTTCTAGTGAGATGGATTAAATGGATAAATGGATGTGTGTGTATATTTTCTTGTGTTGATTTGCAAAAATTGCCATGAATTATAAGAGCTTTGAGTGGGAAATAGATTTTTTTATTATTATTGGTTGGTGTATATCTCTTAAAAGAATAAGAAGAAAAAAAAAACACATTGTAAAATGACGAATTTGCCCCTTACTTAATGGACCAAATAGACGGCGTCTAGTCGCGGAGTGTCAATCGAAAAAATTGACTCACTTCAGGGCAAAAATTGTAATTTTTTTAACTTAAGGGCAATAACTGCACATCATGTTAACTTGAGGAACCAAAAATGTAATTTTTTCTAAAATGATTAAGAAAGTACAAATGTATTGTTAACAAAGGTGTATTAGTTTTAAAAGAAAATGAGAAAATGTTAATTTAACATAACTGATAAAGGAAATGTAGAGGTTATTGTTGGCTAAAACTAATTCAAAAGGACAAACTTTTCTTTTAATAGCTAATTATTAAGCATTTGATTGGGCTAAGAGTGGTAACTTTAAAAATATGTCTGGTGTGGTATCAAGATATGTAATTAGGTGATACTCGACCGACATGTATGACTACCAAAGTTTTTATACTATTTTACTTTTCATTTGGCCGGAGGTTCTTATAGAATAGTCTCTTTACAATTGTGTAGAGACAAGACTGTCTACATCTCACCTCCCCATACCCTACGCACAAAGATTGGGTCCTGTTGTTGTTGGTATGAAGATACGAGAATAGATCAATGAGTACGAAAGTAATTCTAGTTTGTTTTTTTTTGAAAGTTGTGGATCATTTGCTCGTAACAGGGGATATAGCTTACGTTGTCTTAACCGGATCCGCGCTAGAGAGCCCCATCACCCTCAATACCTAGTAGGAGGAGAAACCCCTAACTAAACCGCCCGAAAGCATGACATTTAGTTGTTTGTTTTAATGGTTATGAGTTTTGAGAAATCCCTTAGATATAAGTTGTATAAAATTTAGTATAATAAAAGTGTTAAAAAAAATCTAACTACTCGCATTCTAATCTACCAATATACTAAAACAAGATTGTGTATTTTTTTGATCGACACTTGGTGCATTCCTTACACGACATGTGTCACTTTTAGTGTTATTAAAAAAAAAATCCTAATTCATAATTACCTAATTGTAATCAAATACTAATTTTTAGTTTTAATATAAAAAAGGTTTTTGATCGACACTTGGCGCATTCCTTGCACGACATGTGTCACTTTGGTGTAACTAAAAAAAGATTCCTAATTCATAATTACCTAATTGTAATCAAATACTAATTTTTAGTTTTAATATAAAAAAGGTTTTTGATCGACACTTGGCGCATTCCTTGCACGACATGTGTCACTTTGGTGTAACTAAAAAAAGAATCCTAATTCATAATTACTAATTGTAATCAAATACTAATTTTTAGTTTTAATATAAAAAAGGTTTTTGATCAACACTTGGTGTATTACTTGCACGACATGTGTCACTTTTGGTGTTATTAAAAAAGATTCTTAATTCATAATTACCTAATTGTAATCAAATACTAATTTTTAGTTTTAATATAAAAAAGGTTTTTGATCGACACTTGGCGCATTCCTTGCACGACATGTGTCACTTTGGTGTAATAAAAAAAAAATCCTAATTCATAATTACTAATTGTAATCAAATACTAATTTTTAGTTTTAATATAAAAAAGGTTTTTGATCAACACTTGGTGCATTCCTTGCACGACATGTGTCATTTTGGTGTATAAAAAAAAAGATTCCTAATTCATAATTACTAATTGTAATCAAATACTAATTTTTAGTTTTAATATAAAAAAGGTTTTTGATCAACACTTGGTGCATTCCTTGCACGACATGTGTCACTTTTGTGTTATTAAAAAAAAAATCCTAATTCATAATTACCTAATTGTAATCAAATACTAATTTTTAGTTTTAATATAAAAAAGGTTTTTGATCGACACTTGGCGCATTCCTTGCACGACATGTGTCACTTTTGGTGTAAAAAAAAAAGATTCCTAATTCATAATTACTAATTGTAATCAAATACTAATTTTTAGTTTTAATATAAAAAAGGTTTTTGATCAACACTTGGTGCATTCCTTGCACGACATGTGTCATTTTGGTGTAATAAAAAAAGATTTTTAATTCATAATTACCTAATTGTAATCAAATACTAATTTTTAGTTTTAATATAAAAAAGGTTTTTGATCGACACTTGGCGCATTCCTTGCACGACATGTGTCACTTTGGTGTAATAAAAAAAAAATCCTAATTCATAATTACTAATTGTAATCAAATACTAATTTTTAGTTTTAATATAAAAAAGGTTTTTGATCAACACTTGGTGCATTCCTTGCACGACATGTGTTACTTTTGTGTTATTAAAAAAGATTCTTAATTCATAATTACCTAATTGTAATCAAATACTAATTTTTAGTTTTAATATAAAAAAGGTTTTTGATCGACACTTGGCGCATTCCTTGCACGACATGTGTCACTTTTGTGTTATTAAAAAAAAAATCCTAATTCATAATTACCTAATTGTAATCAAATACTAATTTTTAGTTTTAATATAAAAAAGGTTTTTGATCAACACTTGGTGCATTCCTTGCACGACATGTGTCACTTTTAGTGTTATTAAAAAAAAAATCCTAATTCATAATTACCTAATTGTAATCAAATACTAATTTTTAGTTTTAATATAAAAAAGGTTTTTGATCGACACTTGGCGCATTCCTTGCACGACATGTGTCACTTTGGTGTAATAAAAAAAAAATCCTAATTCATAATTACTAATTGTAATCAAATACTAATTTTTAGTTTTAATATAAAAAAGGTTTTTGATCAACACTTGGTGCATTCCTTGCACGACATGTGTCATTTTGGTGTATAAAAAAAAAGATTCCTAATTCATAATTACTAATTGTAATCAAATACTAATTTTTAGTTTTAATATAAAAAAGGTTTTTGATCAACACTTGGTGCATTCCTTGCACGACATGTGTCACTTTTGTGTTATTAAAAAAAAAATCCTAATTCATAATTACCTAATTGTAATCAAATACTAATTTTTAGTTTTAATATAAAAAAGGTTTTTGATCGACACTTGGCGCATTCCTTGCACGACATGTGTCACTTTTGGTGTATAAAAAAAAAGATTCCTAATTCATAATTACTAATTGTAATCAAATACTAATTTTTAGTTTTAATATAAAAAAGGTTTTTGATCAACACTTGGTGCATTCCTTGCACGACATGTGTCACTTTTGTGTTATTAAAAAAAAAATCCTAATTCATAATTACCTAATTGTAATCAAATACTAATTTTTAGTTTTAATATAAAAAAGGTTTTTGATCGACACTTGGCGCATTCCTTGCACGACATGTGTCACTTTTGTGTAACTAAAAAAAATTCCTAATTCATAATTACCTAATTGTAATCAAATACTAATCTTTAGATTTTATATATATCTCATTATATATTTTATTATTATCTTGATGCAAGGCTCAAGAACATGATCATCAGCACTCTTCCTTCTGATATCATGAAAGTCGTCATCAGATATCCTTCTTCTAAAGAAGTGTGGGATAGGCTATGTAGCATGTATGAAGGCTCTGCTGCTACCATTGCCACTAAAAGAATAGACCTTAAAAGAGCCTATGAAAAATTCTTTTCTCTCCCCAACGAAGGTCTTAACGGCACTTATACCCGATTTAAAGGGTTGCTGAACGACATGACCACTGTTGGCATCACTCATGACAACTTTGAGGTATGCCACAAATTTCTTGATAGTTTACCTATCAAGTGGCAAGGTCTAAGACAAATCCTCAGGACCACAGAGCGTCTTAATGGGCTTGATCTTGAGTCTCTCTTCGGTATTCTTCAATTTGAGGAGAGAGCTCTTGCTCAAACTCTAAGAGCCGCTGCTGACGCACAACATCGTGCTGGTCCCTCCTCTTCTTCTTCTTCAACCTCTTCTGCTTACACCGCTACTGACCCCCTTGCCCTTGTCTCTGCTGAGCCCATTAATTTTAATAATGGTGCCAGCTCTTCTCATCTCCCACCTCCTATTCAGTCTCTTGTTAATGATCTCGACGCTGATGAGAAACAAGAGATGTTCAGCAACTTTATGGACTTTGCCTTAGTCGCTGGTAAGAGGTACTCTCGAAAATGGAACAACCGTAAGTCGGTTGCTCCATACAAGCCTCCTGTTGACAAATCTCAAGAGGAGTGCTGGAGATGTGGTAGAAAGGGACACTACCAAAAGGAGTGCAGAGTTGCTTTCCCAACTCCAGCTGCTCCTAAAACTAACCCTTCCAAACCTGCTGATGAGTACAGGAACAAATACTATCAGCTAAAAGCCAAGGTTGCTGAACGACATGACCACTGTTGGCATCACTCATGACAACTTTGAGGTATGCCACAAATTTCTTGATAGTTTACCTATCAAGTGGCAAGGTCTAAGACAAATCCTCAGGACCACAGAGCGTCTTAATGGGCTTGATCTTGAGTCTCTCTTCGGTATTCTTCAATTTGAGGAGAGAGCTCTTGCTCAAACTCTAAGAGCCGCTGCTGACGCACAACATCGTGCTGGTCCCTCCTCTTCTTCTTCTTCAACCTCTTCTGCTTACACCGCTACTGACCCCCTTGCCCTTGTCTCTGCTGAGCCCATTAATTTTAATAATGGTGCCAGCTCTTCTCATCTCCCACCTCCTATTCAGTCTCTTGTTAATGATCTCGACGCTGATGAGAAACAAGAGATGTTCAGCAACTTTATGGACTTTGCCTTAGTCGCTGGTAAGAGGTACTCTCGAAAATGGAACAACCGTAAGTCGGTTGCTCCATACAAGCCTCCTGTTGACAAATCTCAAGAGGAGTGCTGGAGATGTGGTAGAAAGGGACACTACCAAAAGGAGTGCAGAGTTGCTTTCCCAACTCCAGCTGCTCCTAAAACTAACCCTTCCAAACCTGCTGATGAGTACAGGAACAAATACTATCAGCTAAAAGCCAAGGTTGCTGAAATGGAAGATGCAAAAACTCCAGCAAAAGGGCTGGTAGCTGAAGAGCACGACTGGGCTGAATCAGATGATTCAGACAGTGAAGAATACGTCGATGCCATGTGTCTTATGGCACTCGCTGATGGTGATGCTCTGACTAAAGACCAAGTTTCTTCCAGTCAGTGGGTAAACGTCACCATTAAAAAGGTATGTGCTCATTCTTCTGCCTCTGACGAAGATAAACCTAAAATCTTCGAATCTCTTCTTTGTGATATCCAGTTCGTTGAATCTATACGAGCTGATATCCAATCCAAACTCGACTCTGTCTGTTCAGAGTTGAGTGAAAAATCTGAAAAACTCAATGAGTTGAGAAATGTTCACGTTGAACTTCAATCTCATGAGTTGTTGGCACAAAAGGTTCAACTTGAGAATGAAAAACTCAAGCTTGAAGTTGCCAACCTTAAGAAGATTGTGACCTCCTGGTCAAAAGCTTCCAGGTTTCACCACCAGTGCCTAAACGAACAAGTCCCTGCCCAAGTACAGGCAGTAATAGGCGGTGACTTTAATGCTGCTGCCTCTCTCTCTGACTTGTTTAATGATGAGGTGAAGCCTGAAATTTCTATTCCTCCATCTGCTGTCATCTCTCCTGAAGAGATGAAGAAATGGTATTTTGTTAGGGGTCTTAACGATTACCACAATGAAATGGAAGCTGGTACTACCTCTTCTACTACCAGCGACCCATCTAATCCTGCTGAGGAAAATGGTGCGGGCTCCTCAGCAAGCACCAGCAACCCCTATCCTCATCTTCCCATTGTTGGCATGATGCCAAACGAAGGAAGAGTTCAATACTCTTCTGGGGAATCTTATGAAGGGGATATTGGTAGTGATGGTGTTAAACCCATCGCTCCTCAGCAGCTCACCATCAGACCTTCTGAACCATTCAGAAGAAGTAAGGTTGCTGTCCCCTATGACTATAGCAAACCTCTGCTAGCTAATGCTGTCAGTCAGCAACCTCAACCTATTGTTCAACCCTCTTCTTCTTCATCTTCTCAGCAAGCTCCTGCCCATGCTGACAGTAAAACTGTTCAGGATGATCGTGTCATGAAAAGACGCGTCAGGTTCGAAGACGCTGGATATCAGCAAGTTGGACCTTCTAAGGCCCGACCTGCTGATAGACATGTCCACCAACAGGCACCTCAATCGATGCCTACCCCTATTTTGAGACATAAAACTCCCCAAAAGGAGAGAATGTCTCACACCCAAAATAGGCCTATTACTCCTCAAAGAGGACACTTGCCCCATCAGCAAGTTAGGCCTATCACTCCTCAAAGAGGACACTTGCCCCATCAGCAAGTTAGGCCTATCACTCCTCAAAGAGGACACTTGCCCCATCAGCAAGTGAGATCAATAACTCCTAATAGGCAGTACCTACCTCATCGGTAAATGAGGTCTGCTACTCCTAATCAGAAACCTAGATCGATCACTCCCAAAAGAGTGCATCCATCTCAGCAGGGTCCTTCTTCTTCTTCTCACCCTGCTGTTAATCTAGCATGGAGTGTAGTCAAGGGATCAAAAATCCCCTCTACCTCTCAAATTGAGGATCTAAAAGGAAAATCCATTTTGGGTCCTGCTCCTAAGATGCCTCAGCTTACACTTAAGCATAAGCAAAAGTCTAAGCAAAAGAAAAAGGCATCTTCCTCCGTTGACCCTAAAATTAACGAGCTAGCTCAGCAAGTTAATGATCTTTCCTCCCAACTGAAGGAATTCTTCCTTCAAAATCAAAAAGGCAGCACCTCTGTTAAAAAATGCTACATATGTGGCAGCAGAGGTCATGTAGCTTTTGATTGTGACAACTCCAGGGATGCTCCTGAAGTTGACATTCAACCTAATCCTTCTTCTTCAGCGGCTGTTCCCTCCTCCACTATAGTCAGCGAAAGTTCTTCTTCTGCTGATCATATAAATAGTGTAGGAGAGTCAACCGATCTCACTGAGGAGAACATCGCTGACTTCATTGCTGCTCAGCGAATCTCCTTTCCCCTCTCTCAAGAGATAATTACTAATGGTCGTGGTAGCATTCTGGTTGAGTATGGGAACAACAATCAAGTTAGCAACTTGACTGTTCTAGATACTGGAACCACTGTCACCTCTGCTGATCAATATTACACCTATGTGATTGATGGTGACATGTCTCCTGCTCATCATCTTGTTGATAACTCTCCAAGTGATGAGAATACTGACCATAATGCTCTTCTTCCTCTCTCTACTGATGACACTGTCAGCAGAGAAGAATCCTCTGAGTCTCCCATCTTTAATCCTGCTGACATGTCCGTCAGTGAGTTCAACAGTGAACCCATCTAAATCCTTCTGTTAAATCCATGCAGGGCTCGCTGGGAAAAGGTGTGTGGTACTTGGACAATGGCTGTTCAAAATACATGACTAGCTCAAAGACCCTGCTGGATAACTACGTAGAGGCTGTTGGCCCTACTGTAGTGTTTGGTGATAACTCCACTGGGCAAACTGAAGGTTATGGTCTTCTCTCCAATGGACTCATTAAGTTCAACAAGGTCGCTTATGTCAATGGATTAAAACATAATCTCATCAGCATAAGTCAACTTTGTGATGCTGACTACAAAGTGATTCTTGATAAACATCAAGGCACTGTGGTAAATATAAACAAGGAAGTAGTCTTGGTTGCTCCAAGAAAACGAGATGTATATCTGGTTTACTTCACTCCTATCAAGACTGATAGTGAAACTTGTTTCTTTGCTAAGTCGGCTGATGAACTAAACTGGTTATGGCACAAGCGTATGTCGCATGTGAATTTCAAAACCATCAACTCTCTGGCCAAAAAGAACCTTGTTCGTGGCCTCCCTCATCTTTCATTTGAAAAGGATAGACTCTGTGGTGCTTGTGAAAAAGGTAAAAGCCACAGAGCAACTTTCAAAACCAAGCAGACCAATTCTATCTCTGGCTGCTTTCATCTTCTTCACATGGACCTTTTTGGTCCAGTGAATGTCCAAAGTCTAAAGGGTAGCAGATACACTTTAGTAATCGTGGATGAATACACACGATACACTTGGACTATCTTTATTCATTCCAAGAGTGATGCTGCTGAAGAGATTATAAATTTCATCAAGAAAATGGAAAATCTCAACAGCATAAGGGTGAAAGAACTTAGGAGTGATCATGGTACTGAGTTCAGAAACCACACTCTTGAAGCTTTTTGTGCTGATCAAGGGATCTCACAAAATTTCTCTTCCACCAGAACTCCTGAGCAAAATGGTGTCGCTGAAAGGAGAAATAGAACTCTCATCAAAGCAGCACGCACCATGCTCAGTGAGTCTTCTTTGCCTAGTAAATTCTGGGCTGAAGCTGTCAACACTGCTTGTCATACTCAAAATAGATGTCTAATAGTTAAAAGACATGACAAGACAGCGTATGAGGTGTTGAAAGGTAAGAAACCTCAAATCAAATACTTCCATGTATTTGGATGTCCTGTCTTCATCTTAAACAACAAGGATCACCTAGGTAAATTTGATCCTAAAGCTGATGATGGATACTTTCTTGGGTATTCGTCCATCAGCAAGGCATTCAGAGTATTCAATACTCGCCTTCAGAAGGTTGATGAATCCATTCATGTTACTTTTGATGAAAGTTCATCAGCACTAAAGGACATTCAATCTTCTTCATCTGAGGTCATTTTTAATGAGCTAGCTGACCCTCTCACTAAGGAAGCTGACTTATTTGCTGATGCTTCTTGCTCGCTGCCTGATACTATTCAGCATATCACAAAGAATAGTTCAGCTGATGTTGAACTAGAGCAAGTTGCTGCTCATATCTACTCGATTGAGCCAGTTAAGCCTATCTTAAGATAAATCCATGCAGCATCAGCCAAACCTAGATCACTGGCTGATGACGTGCATGCTGATGACTCTACTGAGGAGGAGTGTCATGATGCTTCAGCAAATGCTGAAGAAATGGAGTCTGCTGAAGACTCCACCATCAATGATAACTCAAATCAGTCGAATGGCTCTGCTGATCATTCTCCTGAACCCATTCTTACCATTGACCTCTCTACTTATAATACTCTTGCTGATCCCATCGCTCCAATTTCCGCTGCCACTCAACTTGGTGTCTCAAGTGCTCCTGCACTTAAGTGGACGTCTAGTCATCCAGCTCACCAAATCATCGGTGATCCTCAGCAGGGGATTATTACTCGATCAGCGACAAGAAATACATGTCTGTATGTAAACTTCTTGTCTATGATCACTCCCAAAAAATATAGGAGAAGCAATGGTTGATCCCTCATGGGTTGCTGCCATGCAAGAGGAACTCACCCAATTCAAAAGACAGAATGTCTGGTTTTTGGTTCCTCTACCTCCTGGAAAAGAACCCATTGGAACTAAATGGGTTTATAGGAATAAAATGGACGAAGATGGTGTTGTTACTCGTAACAAGGCTAGGCTGGTTGCATAAGGATACCTTCAAGAAGAAGGTGTTGATTACGATGAAACCTTTGCACCAGTGGCCCGATTAGAAGCAATTCGCTTATTCTTGGCACATGCTGCTTACAGAAACTTCACAGTATATCAAATGGATGTAAAGAGTGCTTTCCTAAATGGAAAACTCGATGAGGAAGTTTATGTTGAGCAACCACCTGGTTTTGAAGATCCAGCCAAGCCACACCATGTCTATCGCCTCTATAAGGCACTCTATGGTCTTAAACAAGCTCCCAGAGCTTGGTATGATACTCTCTCTGAATTTCTTCTTTCTAATAAGTTTCAGCGAGGATCCATTGACAGCACCCTCTTCATTTATAGAAAGGGTGCTGATGTCCTATATGTTCAGATATATGTAGATGACATCATTTTTGGGTCCTCCAGCAAGAAACTTTGTACCAAGTTCAGCTCACTGATGTCCTCTCATTTTGAGATGAGCATGATGGGTGAGCTGACCTTCTTTCTTGGTCTTCAAATTCGTCAACTTCCAAATGGGATTTTCCTTAATCAGGAAAAGTACATTCGAGACATGCTGGCCAAGTTTGACATGTCTAATGTCACTACTAAGGCCACTCCCATGTCTCCTCCCAATAATCTCATGCTGATCCTGATGGCAAGCATGTGAACCCCACTCTCTATCGGGGAATGATTGGCTCGCTGATGTATCTCACAGCGAGTCGTCCTGATTTCATGTTTGCTACTTGCTTATGTGCAAGATATCAAGCCTCTCTTAGGGAGTCCCATCTTCTCGCTGTAAAGCGAATTTTGAAGTATCTAAAAGGTACTTCAACATTGGGTCTCTGGTATCCCAAAGACTCCAATTTTGACCTAGTTGCATATTCTGACTCTGACTATGCTGGTTGCATGTTAGATAGGAAAAGTACCAGTGGTGGATGTCAACTGTTGGGGGGGGAAGCTGACTAGTTGGTCTAGTAAGAAACAGCATACAGTATCCATCTCCACTGCTGAAGCAGAATATGTATCTGCAGCGAGTTGCTGTGCACAAGTCCTGTGGATGAAAAACCAACTCGCTGACTATGACTTAGAATTCTCTAAGATTCCCATTATGTGTGACAATACTAGTGCTATTGCAATCACACATAATCCTGTTCAGCATTCTAAGACCAAACACATAGACATTAGGTACCATTTCATTCGTGACCATGTCATGAAAGGGGATGTTGAAATCTACTTCATCCCCACTGATGACCAACTTGCTGACATTTTCACAAAACCCTTAGATGAATCCAGATTCAAGTATCTGGTCAGTAAGTTGGGAATGCTGAATGGTGAATCAGCAACATGACTTGTCATGTCTGCTGATGCTTCAACATACATCTCTCTTATATGTTGAAAAGTGACCTTATAGTCAAAAATATCCTTCAGCGAGCTCAAGAGTATCTTACTTGCTGAACCTAAAAAGCAATGGAGAGCTAAAAAGTCTCCATCTAGTCCAGCAGCAAACGGCTGCTGGTAAAGACTTCTCAAAACCGTTGATCCCTGTTGCTTTGGGAAAAAGCAAAACAAAAGCAATAGAGAGCTAAAAGTCTCTATCTAGTCCAGCAGCAAACGGCTGCTGGTAAAGACTTCTCAAAACCGTTGATCCCTGTTGCTTTGGGAAAAAGCAAAACAAAAGCAATAGAGAGCTAAAAGTCTCTATCTAGTCCAGCAGCAAACGGCTGCTGGTAAAGACTTTTCAAATCCGTTGATCCCTGTTGCTTTGGGAAAAAGCAAAACAAAAGCAATAGAGAGCTAAAAGTCTCTATCTAGTCCAGCAGCAAACGGCTGCTGGTAAAGACTTTTCAAATCCGTTGATCCCTGTTGTTTTGGGAAAAAGCAAATAAAAGTTATAGAGAGCTAAAAGTCTCTATCTAGTCCAGCAGCAAACGGCTGCTGGTAAAGACATATCAAATCCGTTGATAGCTGACAATTTGCTAAAAATTGTACTCCTTAACTCATCAGCGACCAACGCTTAGACGAAAAGTCGCTGATTAAAATTTGCTTTCTTAAAGAGGTAACCAGATTTTCTAACTTTGTCAGCGGATATACTTAGATCTCAACTTTTCTTTCACTTGAGCATATCCGCTAAACCATTTATAATAATATTTTAATAAGAATATCAAACGGTTACCTCGATTTTCTCCCAAACAGACAACTTGTACATTGTATCCGCCGTAAAACTCGAGTACTTTTGAAATAAGGGTACAAGTTGTCACATCAACCCACTTTTATACGTTACTCAGATACGTATATGTAGATGTACATATTACGTATGAAAGAGAGTATTGGTGACAATCCACTATCATAGTTATGGGGCCCATATCCATGCTATATAAATTCAAATCTTTTTCTATCACCATTTTTCATACTCTCATAATTCTCCTTCTTTCTCTTACTCTCCAAATCTCTCAAACTTCTCAAAATTCTTCTATCTCTTCTCACTGTTCATCTTCCTCTTCCCATTTCTAAATCTCAAACTAAAATGGCTTCTTCATCAAAAAATCCACCTCAATCTCCAACACATGTTGAGTTTCCTGATGATCTGGCTACTCAAAAGGCTCTTAAAAATGTTCCCCTCTACATGCATTCGAAAACTTTTGATCCTGAAAAAATTGCTCCCTCTTCCAAAGCTAAGTTTCAAGCCCATACAATCTCAATCAAACCTAATAATTATTTGGGGTCCATTGAAGTTCCATCTGGTATCACTGGATATCAACAAATGCTGGACTTTATAAAGGCATGTCCTGCAAGCAGTGCTATTTATGCTGACCCAGAAGATATGTATGTCTATCTTCTTAGAGAATTTTGGTGGACGTGTGATTATCACGTAAGTATCGGTGCTATTTCTGGCACCATTAAAAAGAAGCAGGTACGCATATCTATAACACCCAAGATTCTTCGAACTGCTCTTGGTCTACCTGACCAGTCAAAAGAAAAACCGTTTGTAACTCCGGCAACAGTTGAACAATGGAAAGAGTGGTTGCCAACCATTGGGTATGGTACGAACTTGGAAAAACCAGAAGTTGTTCCCATCAACCCCACCAAGAAAAATCTCCCTGGTATATGGAGATTACTTTTTTCTCATGTTATACAATGCTTGGGAGGCAATTCTGGATCTCATGATCAAGCCACAGCTGCAAATATGCAAATTATTCATGCATTAGCCACGGGAAGGTTTATTGATTTTGCCTCGGTCATTTTTGAGATACGTATATGTAGATGTACATATTACGTATGAAAGAGAGTATTGGTGACAATCCACTATCATAGTTATGGGGCCCATATCCATGCTATATAAATTCAAATCTTTTTCTATCACCATTTTTCATACTCTCATAATTCTCCTTCTTTCTCTTACTCTCCAAATCTCTCAAACTTCTCAAAATTCTTCTATCTCTTCTCACTGTTCATCTTCCTCTTCCCATTTCTAAATCTCAAACTAAAATGGCTTCTTCATCAAAAAATCCACCTCAATCTCCAACACATGTTGAGTTTCCTGATGATCTGGCTACTCAAAAGGCTCTTAAAAATGTTCCCCTCTACATGCATTCGAAAACTTTTGATCCTGAAAAAATTGCTCCCTCTTCCAAAGCTAAGTTTCAAGCCCATACAATCTCAATCAAACCTAATAATTATTTGGGGTCCATTGAAGTTCCATCTGGTATCACTGGATATCAACAAATGCTGGACTTTATAAAGGCATGTCCTGCAAGCAGTGCTATTTATGCTGACCCAGAAGATATGTATGTCTATCTTCTTAGAGAATTTTGGTGGACGTGTGATTATCACGTAAGTATCGGTGCTATTTCTGGCACCATTAAAAAGAAGCAGGTACGCATATCTATAACACCCAAGATTCTTCGAACTGCTCTTGGTCTACCTGACCAGTCAAAAGAAAAACCGTTTGTAACTCCGGCAACAGTTGAACAATGGAAAGAGTGGTTGCCAACCATTGGGTATGGTACGAACTTGGAAAAACCAGAAGTTGTTCCCAGCAACCCCACCAAGAAAAATCTCCCTGGTATATGGAGATTACTTTTTTCTCATGTTATACAATGCTTGGGAGGCAATTCTGGATCTCATGATCAAGCCACAGCTGCAAATATGCAAATTATTCATGCATTAGCCACGGGAAGGTTTATTGATTTTGCCTCGGTCATTTTTGAGATACGTATATGTAGATGTACATATTACGTATGAAAGAGAGTATTGGTGACAATCCACTATCATAGTTATGGGGCCCATATCCATGCTATATAAATTCAAATCTTTTTCTATCACCATTTTTCATACTCTCATAATTCTCCTTCTTTCTCTTACTCTCCAAATCTCTCAAACTTCTCAAAATTCTTCTATCTCTTCTCACTGTTCATCTTCCTCTTCCCATTTCTAAATCTCAAACTAAAATGGCTTCTTCATCAAAAAATCCACCTCAATCTCCAACACATGTTGAGTTTCCTGATGATCTGGCTACTCAAAAGGCTCTTAAAAATGTTCCCCTCTACATGCATTCGAAAACTTTTGATCCTAAAAAAATTGCTCCCTCTTCCAAAGCTAAGTTTCAAGCCCATACAATCTCAATCAAACCTAATAATTATTTGGGGTCCATTGAAGTTCCATCTGGTATCACTGGATATCAACAAATGCTGGACTTTATAAAGGCATGTCCTGCAAGCAGTGCTATTTATGCTGACCCAGAAGATATGTATTTCTATCTTCTTAGAGAATTTTGGTGGACGTGTGATTATCACGTAAGTATTGGTGCTATTTCTGGCACCATTAAAAAGAAGCAGGTACGCATATCTATAACACCCAAGATTCTTCGAACTGCTCTTGGTCTACCTGACCAGTCAAAAGAAAAACCGTTTGTAACTCCGGCAACAGTTGAACAATGGAAAGAGTGGTTGCCAACCATTGGGTATGGTACGAACTTGGAAAAACCAGAAGTTGTTCCCAGCAACCCCACCAAGAAAAATCTCCCTGGTATATGGAGATTACTTTTTTCTCATGTTATACAATGCTTGGGAGGCAATTCTGGATCTCATGATCAAGCCACAGCTGCAAATATGCAAATTATTCATGCATTAGCCACGGGAAGGTTTATTGATTTTGCCCATGTCATTTTTAAAGACATGAAGGCTAAAGTCCAAGCAAGCAATCGTTCCTATACAGTTCCATTCACAAGATTCTTTTCTCTAATATTCAAACAAGAGTTGAAAGAAAAGTACAATCAATTTGGTGCTACTATCTGCAGAGCACCAAGAATAGGTCCCTCAGTTTACAAACAGCCAGCCTGTGATAGCAATCTTTTTGATAGCAAGTTTGCCAATCTCACTCCTCAAATGAAAGAAGTTCTATTCTCTGCTTATCCCTTTATGTATAAAAAGGTTGGTGGCAGTGAGACTGCACCATCCTCCTTTGTGATCACTGACACTAGTGCAAACACACCAAAGAAGAAAAGAACCAAGCTCACCAAATCCGCTGCTCCATCCTCATCCGCTGCCGATGCTCCAAAAAGGAAGAAGAAAACAGCGAAAGGTGTGTTGATTAAGGGGTTGGAATCCTCTCATCTGTCTCTCATTGATGAGGAGGAAACCCCTGCTGCTATTGAAAACATAGAGCAGCAACAAACTAAACAGAAGCTCTTCAATCCCCCAACCCAATCAGCTTCTCTATTGCTGAACGGGACGCAACTACTGCTGATATGTCTGAAGTGCAAGTTACTGGGGGTGAAAATGTAACTGAATTGGCTGAACAGAATGTTGGTGATGTTGAAATTGAATGTGTTGAAGAAAGAAATGTGGAACGTGATGTTGAAGAAGAAGAAGCTGATGATGAAAGTGATCTTGACCTGGATGATTTTGTTGCTGACGATTTTCAGCTTGATTCTTACAATCATGCTGATGAAATTGAAGCAAGTGACATGGAGGCTGATGAAAAAGATGATGCTGCTGCTGGTGAAAATGCAGCAGCGACTGGCGAAAGTATTGTAGAAACTTCTGAGGCAGTTACTCTTACTGCAAGACCCAAAACCCATCCAATACGACCAGTGAACACCATGCTGTCTCTTGGCATGCCTTCTTCCTTCTCAAGTGTTCCTGGCTGCTCATCCTCATCCGCTGCCGATGCTCCAAAAAGGAAGAAGAAAACAGCGAAAGGTGTGTTGATTAAGGGGTTGGAATCCTCTCATCTGTCTCTCATTGATGAGGAGGAAACCCCTGCTGCTATTGAAAACATAGAGCAGCAACAAACTAAACAGAAGCTCTTCAATCCCCCAACCCAATCAGCTTCTCTATTGCTGAACGGGACGCAACTACTGCTGATATGTCTGAAGTGCAAGTTACTGGGGGTGAAAATGTAACTGAATTGGCTGAACAGAATGTTGGTGATGTTGAAATTGAATGTGTTGAAGAAGAAGAAGCTGATGATGAAAGTGATCTTGACCTGGATGATTTTGTTGCTGACGATTTTCAGCTTGATTCTTACAATCATGCTGATGAAATTGAAGCAAGTGACATGGAGGCTGATTAAAAAGATGATGCTGCTGCTGGTGTCAAGAAGCTAAGTGGTCCCATTCCTCTTCTGACCACTCAAGTAGAAAATAACACTAAGGCAATTCATGCCTTACAAAAACAAGTGGCTGATCTTCCTATTCCTCAAGTTTCTTTCACTGAGGAGGATCGCCAGCGGCAAGTTAAGCTGGAGAAGGAGATTGATGAAATTAAGAAATTGTTGGCGCAACTTGTGAACCAACAACCTAAACAGCCAGCAACTGTGGAAGTTGTTATTAACACTACAACTTCCAAGGGGGAGAAAGTTGATACTGCTATTTTAGATCTGGTAACTGAAGCAGTTAACAAGGCAGTTGCCCAAATCTATGAAGACTCTGCTGAAGGAGTACTAGAAATGAATACTGCTGATGATGTTCCCCCTGCTGGTGTTGAGGGGGAGACTGAAAAAGAGGCGAATGTTGTAATTCCCCCTGCTGGTGTTGAGGGGGAGATTGAAAAAGATGGAAATGTTGTAATTCCCCCTGCTGGTGTTGAGGGGGAGACTGAAAAAGAGGTGAATGTTGTAATTCCCCCTGCTGGTGTTGAGGGGGAGACTGAAAAAGAGGTGAATGTTGTAATTCCCCCTGCTGGTGTTGAGGGGGAGACTGAAAAAGAGGTGAATGTTGTAATTCCCCCTGCTGGTGTTGAGGGGGAGACTGAAAAAGAGGTGAATGTTGTAATTCCCCCTGCTGGTGTTGAGGGGGAGACTGAAAAAGAGGTGAATGTTGTAATTCCCCCTGCTGGTGTTGAGGGGGAGACTGAAAAAGAGGTGAATGTTGTAATTCCCCCTGCTGGTGTTGAGGGGGAGACTGAAAAAGAGGTGAATGTTGTAATTCCCCCTGCTGGTGTTGAGGGGGAGACTGAAAAAGAGGTGAATGTTGTAATTCCCCCTGCTGGTGTTGAGGGGGAGACTGAAAAAGAGGTGAATGTTGTAATTCCCCCTGCTGGTGTTGAGGGGGAGACTGAAAAAGAGGTGAATGTTGTAATTCCCCCTGCTGGTGTTGAGGGGGAGACTGAAAAAGAGGTGAATGTTGTAATTCCCCCTGCTGGTGTTGAGGGGGAGACTGAAAAAGAGGTGAATGTTGTAATTCCCCCTGCTGGTGTTGAGGGGGAGACTGAAAAAGAGGTGAATGTTGTAATTCCCCCTGCTGGTGTTGAGGGGGAGACTGAAAAAGAGGTGAATGTTGTAATTCCCCCTGCTGGTGTTGAGGGGGAGACTGAAAAAGAGGTGAATGTTGTAATTCCCCCTGCTGGTGTTGAGGGGGAGACTGAAAAAGAGGTGAATGTTGTAATTCCCCCTGCTGGTGTTGAGGGGGAGACTGAAAAAGAGGTGAATGTTGTAATTCCCCCTGCTGGTGTTGAGGGGGAGACTGAAAAAGAGGTGAATGTTGTAATTCCCCCTGCTGGTGTTGAGGGGGAGACTGAAAAAGAGGTGAATGTTGTAATTCCCCCTGCTGGTGTTGAGGGGGAGACTGAAAAAGAGGTGAATGTTGTAATTCCCCCTGCTGGTGTTGAGGGGGAGACTGAAAAAGAGGTGAATGTTGTAATTCCCCCTGCTGGTGTTGAGGGGGAGACTGAAAAAGAGGTGAATGTTGTAATTCCCCCTGCTGGTGTTGAGGGGGAGACTGAAAAAGAGGTGAATGTTGTAATTCCCCCTGCTGGTGTTGAGGGGGAGACTGAAAAAGAGGTGAATGTTGTAATTCCCCCTGCTGGTGTTGAGGGGGAGACTGAAAAAGAGGTGAATGTTGTAATTCCCCCTGCTGGTGTTGAGGGGGAGACTGAAAAAGAGGTGAATGTTGTAATTCCCCCTGCTGGTGTTGAGGGGGAGACTGAAAAAGAGGTGAATGTTGTAATTCCCCCTGCTGGTGTTGAGGGGGAGACTGAAAAAGAGGTGAATGTTGTAATTCCCCCTGCTGGTGTTGAGGGGGAGACTGAAAAAGAGGTGAATGTTGTAATTCCCCCTGCTGGTGTTGAGGGGGAGACTGAAAAAGAGGTGAATGTTGTAATTCCCCCTGCTGGTGTTGAGGGGGAGACTGAAAAAGAGGTGAATGTTGTAATTCCCCCTGCTGGTGTTGAGGGGGAGACTGAAAAAGAGGTGAATGTTGTAATTCCCCCTGCTGGTGTTGAGGGGGAGACTGAAAAAGAGGCGAATGTTGTAATTCCCCCTGCTGGTGTTGAGGGGAGATTGAGAAAGATGGAAATGATGAAGCTCCCCCAGCTGGTATTGAGGGGGAGCAACAAATTGTTATATTTAATGCACCTCCTGCTGCCCCCCCCCCCCCCCCCCCCCCCCCAAGTCCTGCTGGCATCTTCTTCACAAACTTCCAGAACAATCAACTGTTCTTTCGCTTGGATGAACTTGAAAAAGCTACCACTGGGTTCATCTTAAGCATAAGAAGAAGGCCCCCCCCCCCCCCCCCCCCCCCCCCCCCCCCCCCCCCCCCCCCCCCCCCCCCCCCCCCCCCCCCCCCCCCCCCCCCCCCCCCCCCCCCCCCCCCCCCCCCCCCCCCCCCCCCCCCCCCCCCCCCCCCCCCCCCCCCCCCCCCCCCCCCCCCCCCCCCCCCCCCCCCCCCCCCCCCCCCCCCCCCCCCCCCCCCCCCCCCCCCCCCCCCCCCCCCCCCCCCCCCCCCCCCCCCCCCCCCCCCCCCCCCCCCCCCCCCCCCCCCCCCCCCCCCCCCCCCCCCCCCCCCCCCCCCCCCCCCCCCCCCCCCCCCCCCCCCCCCCCCCCCCCCCCCCCCCCCCCCCCCCCCCCCCCCCCCCCCCCCCCCCCCCCCCCCCCCCCCCCCCCCCCCCCCCCCCCCCCCCCCCCCCCCCCCCCCCCCCCCCCCCCCCCCCCCCCCCCCCCCCCCCCCCCCCCCCCCCCCCCCCCCCCCCCCCCCCCCCCCCCCCCCCCCCCCCCCCCCCCCCCCCCCCCCCCCCCCCCCCCCCCCCCCCCCCCCCCCCCCCCCCCCCCCCCCCCCCCCCCCCCCCCCCCCCCCCCCCCCCCCCCCCCCCCCCCCCCCCCCCCCCCCCCCCCCCCCCCCCCCCCCCCCCCCCCCCCCCCCCCCCCCCCCCCCCCCCCCCCCCCCCCCCCCCCCCCCCCCCCCCCCCCCCCCCCCCCCCCCCCCCCCCCCCCCCCCCCCCCCCCCCCCCCCCCCCCCCCCCCCCCCCCCCCCCCCCCCCCCCCCCCCCCCCCCCCCCCCCCCCCCCCCCCCCCCCCCCCCCCCCCCCCCCCCCCCCCCCCCCCCCCCCCCCCCCCCCCCCCCCCCCCCCCCCCCCCCCCCCCCCCCCCCCCCCCCCCCCCCCCTCCTGCTGGCATCTTCTTCACAAACTTCCAGAACAATCAACTGTTCTTTCGCTTGGATGAACTTGAAAAAGCTACCACTGGGTTCATCTTAAGCATAAGAAGAAGGTGTGCTGAAACATAAAACAACAGATGGTTCATCAACAAGTTGGATGAAGAATTGATAAAGCCTCATAGAAGGGATGACCCAGCGATCAGAATGGCCAAGCAAGAGGAAGCTTGGGAATTTGAAGCTGCCAACTTATAGATATCTTAAAATGTAAATGCTGAATATGTCAGCTTGTAATATTTAAAGATGATATATATAAGACATCTTTTCATCATTCCTTATTCTTATCAAGTCTAGTCTACTCAGCAAGTCTTCTCAGCGAATAGGGGGAGATTGTTGAGTCAAGGATTCGCTGACCAGACTTGGTCGCTGGCGTGAGTCACCAGCAAGTGATCAGCGAGTCAATGACTCTTGTCAGCGGGTGGCTTACTTCCCAAGTTGTGTGTCAAGGCGGGAAGTTTTCAAACCATAAGAAGACAAGAAGTCACATGGTGGTTCTTCCAACTGAATATTACCGTATATGGCAAAGGTACAGTTGGGACCAAAACAAGGGTTTCTCTCTTTCATACCCGTTTTGGTAAAGAAGACAAAGGCTCCTGGATCAAAGTACAATGAGCCTATGAGAAGTCGACAACCACCATTCTATCACTATCATTGTAAGGCTGTGTTGCCCTAATTCCTCCCCTATATAATGCAACACAGCCGCATCATTTATACTTTGTGTTTTGTCACCACAAAGTGTGTGTCACTTTATTTTCTCTCTTGTAATTGCTTAAGTTTATAGTGTGTCTAGACTTAGCAATTATTTAGTTCATTTGTATTCTTGTAAGACAGGTTGTAATATCGACCATGTATTCATCGTTTAATCAATGAAACATATGATTATACTTGCTTAGATATTTGCATTTGAACTTATTCTTGTTCATGTTCTTTACTTTCTATTCTTAACTTTCTTGTCTAGATAAAACAAATATAAGTGTGCAAATTGTGGACTGTCAAAAAGTTTACTTTTTTTAAAGAGTTATTGACACAAATAGTCCCTGTGGTTTACCAAAATAGTCATGTTTCATCCTTAAAGATCAAAAACCTCAAGGACAGTCCTTTATAGGAGGATAAGGTTTGTGTTTAGTCCTTTGACTCGTTGACCGTCATCTCCCCTCCGTTAAACCCCCATGTGCCTCCCACGTAAGGGGTATTTCAGTCATTTCAAATAACTAAAGGACTATTAGTGATTTTTTTTTCTTGTTATTGTCTTTCTCTTACTACCTGCAAACCTAAGATATATGTACATATATATATATCATTACATATATATCAAAATCAAAGAGACAACAAAAAAATATAAAAGCAACATACATAATTACATATGGATATACATACATTACATATGCATATACATACATACATAGATTTGTAATAACAAACACCTCGATACACATATGAAAATTTCATATTCATATATAAAAAAGATAAACTCAAATCAAAGATCTATTATCATATATGAAAGTTTGTTGCATGTTTGTTAGTTTGGTTTGTAGCCTAAGATGGATTGGTGGCTACAGTCTTATGAATTTTTTAAATAAGGATTTGTATTGGTGGTGAGGGGTGGCTACGGTGGGGAAGCAGCGGAAGACGGCGGTCAGAAAAATGGATAGGAAGGGAAGTAGTGGTGGTGAGGAAGGAGATGGAAAACCGACACCAGTCACACCAATCACACCACTATTGCTAGATCTATGTGTGTATAGATCTGTGTCTGAAAACCGCCACCAGTCACACCACTATTGCTCACATCGCCGCCGCCAAACCTCCACAGAACCGCCACCACTCCCCACATCATCTCCTTCATCATCAAAAACCCAAACACATCTCTTCTCTTTTTTTAAACAATTCGACCCACCAAAACCGCTGCCATTTTCCATTACTACCACCGTGCCACCCCACAGCCGCCACCACCCCACAGCCGCCACACAACATGACAGAGAAAAGAGAGATGGTCGGAAGCCGGCGGTGTGATGGTCGGATTTTATTGATATGGAGATATAGAGATGGTCGGAGAACCCACTGTTTTCGATGATCTGATCGAGAGGCGGTGGCCAAAAAATTCAGAGAGATGGGTCATCATCTAGATCCATATCAGAGTGTGTATGATAGATATATTAAGAGGAATGGGTGAGTATGTATATGCTGATGTATATATGTATTGATATATAGTTAGAAAAATAGATATAGATAGATCTAGATGTGTATATCCATATCCATCCATATGTATGATAGATATATGTTTATAGAAAGATGGGCCGATGGGGTTTCAACTAGGAATATTTGGAAAAGCAGGAGAAGACTTTATTTAGTTTTAGAAAAATTATTATTTGGATAAGAGTTATCGACACAAATCATCCATGTGGTTTACCAAAATAGTCATGTTTCATCCTTAAAGATCAAAAACCTCAAGGACAGTCTTTTATAGGAGGATAAGGTTCGTGTTTAGTCCTTTGACTCGCTGACCGTCATCTCCTCTCCGTTAAACCCCGCACGTGCCTCCCATGTAAGGGGTATTTCAGTCATTTTAACCCTAAAGGACTATTAGTGACTATTATTTTCTTTATCAATTTTATTCTTTCTATTTACAAAGATCAAAAGTTTAATTATAATTATCCAAATAATATTTTTTCTAAAACTAAATAAAGTCTTCTCCTGCTTTTCCAAATATTCCTAGTTGAAACCCCATCGGCCCATCTTTCTATAAACATATATCTATCATACATATGGATGGATATGGATATACACATCTAGATCTATCTATATCTATTTTTCTAATTATATATCAATACATATACACATCAGCATATACATACTCACCCATTCCTCTTAATATATCTATCATACACACTCTGATATGGATCTAGATGATGACCCATCTCTCTGAATTTTTTGGCCACCACCTCTCGATCAGATCATCGAAAACAGTGGTGTTAATGGCAGTGGGTTCTCCGACCATCTCTATATCTCCATATCAATAAAATCCGACCATCACACCGCCGGCTTCCGACCATCTCTCTTTTCTCTGTCATGTTGTGTGGCGGCTGTGGGGTGGTGGCGGCTGTGGGGTGGCAAGGTGATAGTAATGGAAAATGGCAGCGGTTTTGGTGGGTCGAATTGTTTAAAAAAAGAGAAGAGATGTATTTGGGTTTTTGATGATGAAGGAGATGATGTGGGGAGTGGTGGCGGTTCTGTGGAGGTTTGGCGGCGGCGATGTGAGCAATAGTGGTGTGACTGGTGTCGGTTTCAGACACAGATCTATACACACATAGATCCAGCAATAGTGGTGTGATTGTTGTGACTGGTGTCGGTTTTCCATCTCCTTCCTCACCACCACTACTTCCCTTCCTATCCATTTTTCCGGCGCCGTCTTCCGCTGCTTCCCCACCGTAGCCACCCCTCACCACCAATACAAATCCCTATTTAAAAAATTCATAAGACCGTAGTCACCAATCCATCTTAGGCTACAAACCAAACTAACAAACAAGCAACAAACTTTCATATATGATAATAGATCTTTGATTTGAGTTTATCTTTTTTATATATGAATATGAAATTTTCATATGTGTATCGAGGTGTTTGTTATTACAAATCTGTATGTATGTATATGCATATGTAATGTATGTATATCCATATGTAATTATGTATGTTGCTTTTATATTTTTTTGTTGTCTCTTTGATTTTGATATATATGTAATGATATATATATGTACATATATCTTAGGTTTGTAGGTAGTAAGAGAAAGACAATAACAAGAAAAAAAAATCACTGATAGTCCTTTAATTATTTGAAATGACTGCAATACCCCTTATGTGGGAGGCACGTGGGAGGCACGTGTGAGGTTTAACGGAGATGAGATGACGGTCAACGAGTCAAAGGACTAAACACGAACCTTATCCTCCTATAAAGGACTGTCCTTGAGGTTTTTGATCTTTTAGGATGAAACATGACTATTTTGGTAAACCACAGGGACTATTTGTGTCGATAACTCTTTGGATAATTATAATTAAACTTTTGATCTTTGTAAATAGAAAGAATAAAATTGATAAAGAAAATAATAGTCACTAATAGCCCTTCAGGGTTAAAATGACTGAAATACCCCTCACGTGGGAGGCACGTGGGAGGCACGTGTGAGGTTTAACGGAGATGAGATGACGGTCAACGAGTCAAAGGACTAAACACGAACCTTATCCTCCTATAAAGGACTGTCCTTGAGGTTTTTGATCTTTAGGATGAAACATGACTATTTTGGTAAACCACAGGGATGATTTGTGTCGATAACTCTTTTTTAAATGAAAATTGTTGTATATTATGAAAATCTTCGTGCATCAATTTATACATTTGTGTTTTATGAATCTTCATGTATCAATTTTATCATTGATCTAATGGTTAACTGTCATATTTATTTTAAGGGTAAATTACAATTTTCGTCCCTGTGGTTTGTACCCACTTTCACGTTTCATCCCTAGGTTTACGAAATTACATTTTTCATCCCTAAGTTTGGAACTCCGTTATCAATTTTGGTCCATGCCACTAACAGACGTTAAAAATCACGTCACATGACCTGCACACTAAAGGTATAATAGTCATTTGTGTATATCATATATCTAAAGTGTAATTAACTCCTTTTTGTATATATATATCTGTATTTATCATATCATCAAACAAACCTTTTAATCCAGTTCCAATTATTATTATCATTATTCATTACCTAAAACAATTTCAATCACATTTATCATCAAATCTAAACCCATAAAATCAAAAACACAAACTTAATCTAAAATTTATGTTCATATCTCGGCCCAAAATTCATATTCATCATTCACAAGAAAAGCTTTGTAACGATGTTGGGACTTGGGATTGTTGCAAGTATTTTGTTTTTAGTGTTTGTAACAGTAGCAAAAGTTGTCAATATATTATATCTACTTTCATGTGATATTATACATCTTGCAAGAAATACATAGAGAATAACCACCACCACCTCCTCCATCACTCCGAAATCAGATCTCAAAACAACCATCATTCCGCCACCAGTTCCTACCACCACCCAACTGCCGCACGCCATCCTTCATATTCTTCCATCAGTGTATAGATGTGGTGTTTGAGGTTGGTTGCGGTCGTGGGTGGTGTTTGACCGGAGGTAGTATGTATCCAGCGGTCGTATAGATCCGCCGCACATCACTCTCTTTCTCTCTTCTTAGATCTGTGTATGTTTACAGATCCTCCATTCTCCCCCAGCCGCCAGCGTCGCCTTACTGTCGCCCTTCTCTTTCCCACTCTTCTCAAATACGTGCGCGTGTGTGATTTTTTTATAGATCTGCGGGTATGTGTGTTTATTAGCACCGCTATGGAAAATGAAAAAATGGATGCCATCACTGTTTGGATGATTGATATTTGTTCTTTGAGAGATGGGTTTTTATGTGTGTACCTTCATTTCCTAAGTAGAAAACTATTGGTAGTTCTTTGTGTGATGATGATTGATATATTGTTTATGTATTAATTATTTATTATTATGTTTATATAATATTTACGATTGGGTGGCTTATTATTATTATGTATATGTATAAATATAGATGAAGATAAAGTTTGGAATTAGATAGTAAGATGATCCTGATGATGATGAAGGTAGGTGTTATTGTGGTTGATTTCAAGAGCGTGATTATGAATATGATGGATGTGTTCTATGATGATGAAGAAGATGGATGATATATATTATGTTGATTAAAAAAATTTATTATATACATCTTGCAAGAAATACATAGAGAATAACCACCACCACCTCCTCCATCACTCCGAAATCAGATCTCAAAACAACCATCATTCCGCCACCAGTTCCTACCACCACCCAACTGCCGCACGCCATCCTTCATTTTCTTCCCTCAGTGTATAGATGTGGTGTTTGAGGTTGGTTGCGGTCGTGGGTGGTGTTTGACCGGAGGTAGTATGTATCCAGCGGTCGTATAGATCCGCCGCACATCACTCTCTTTCTCTCTTCTTAGATCTGTGTATGTTTACAGATCCTCCATTCTCCCCCAGCCGCCAGCGTCGCCTTACTGTCGCCCTTCTCTTTCCCACTCTTCTCAAATACGTGCGCGCGTGTGATTTTTTTATAGATCTGCAGGTATGTGTGTTTATTAGCACCGCTATGGAAAATGAAAAAATGGATGCCATCACTGTTTGGATGATTGATATTTGTTCTTTGAGAGATGGGTTTTTATGTGTGTACCTTCATTTCCTAATGTAGAAAACGATTGGTAGTTCTTTGTGTGATGATGATTGATATTTGTTCTTTGAGAGATGGGTTTTTATGTGTGTACCTTCATTTCCTAATGTAGAAAACGATTGGTAGTTCTTTGTGTGATGATGATTGATATTTGTTCTTTGAGAGATGGGTTTTTATATGTGTACCTTCATTTCCTAAGGTAGAAAACTATTGGTAGTTCTTTGTGTGATGATGATTGATATATTGTTTATGTATTAATTATTTATTATATTTATATATATAATATCATTGAAACTAACTTCGGTCGTCCATCATTGTTCAACAGCCGCCACCGAAAACCTTCGGTGTACACTTTCATGAGCTCTTCTTCTTCATTGAGATCTGTTAACAATAATAACATCCTTGATGTTTAACGATACAATACAAGGCTCTCATTATATAGATCTAGATCTATAATTTCATTATGGGGGGGGGGGGGGGGGGGGGGGGGGGGGGGGGGGGGGGGGGGGGGGGGGGGGGGGGGGGGGGGGGGGGGGGGGGGGGGGGGGGGGGGGGGGGGGGGGGGGGGGGGGGGGGGGGGGGGGGGGGGGGGGGGGGGGGGGGGGGGGGGGGGGGGGGGGGGGGGGGGGGGGGGGGGGGGGGGGGGGGGGGGGGGGGGGGGGGGGGGGGGGGGGGGGGGGGGGGGGGGGGGGGGGGGGGGGGGGGGGGGGGGGGGGGGGGGGGGGGGGGGGGGGGGGGGGGGGGGGGGGGGGGGGGGGGGGGGGGGGGGGGGGGGGGGGGGGGGGGGGGGGGGGGGGGGGGGGGGGGGGGGGGGGGGGGGGGGGGGGGGGGGGGGGGGGGGGGGGGGGGGGGGGGGGGGGGGGGGGGGGGGGGGGGGGGGGGGGGGGGGGGGGGGGGGGGGGGGGGGGGGGGGGGGGGGGGGGGGGGGGGGGGGGGGGGGGGGGGGGGGGGGGGGGGGGGGGGGGGGGGGGGGGGGGGGGGGGGGGGGGGGGGGGGGGGGGGGGGGGGGGGGGGGGGGGGGGGGGGGGGGGGGGGGGGGGGGGGGGGGGGGGGGGGGGGGGGGGGGGGGGGGGGGGGGGGGGGGGGGGGGGGGGGGGGGGGGGGGGGGGGGGGGGGGGGGGGGGGGGGGGGGGGGGGGGGGGGGGGGGGGGGGGGGGGGGGGGGGGGGGGGGGGGGGGGGGGGGGGGGGGGGGGGGGGGGGGGGGGGGGGGGGGGGGGGGGGGGGGGGGGGGGGGGGGGGGGGGGGGGGGGGGGGGGGGGGGGGGGGGGGGGGGGGGGGGGGGGGGGGGGGGGGGGGGGGGGGGGGGGGGGGGGGGGGGGGGGGGGGGGGGGGGGGGGGGGGGGGGGGGGGGGGGGGGGGGGGGGGGGGGGGGGGGGGGGGGGGGGGGGGGGGGGGGGGGGGGGGGGGGGGGGGGGGGGGGGGGGGGGGGGGGGGGGGGGGGGGGGGGGGGGGGGGGGGGGGGGGGGGGGGGGGGGGGGGGGGGGGGGGGGGGGGGGGGGGGGGGGGGGGGGGGGGGGGGGGGGGGGGGGGGGGGGGGGGGGGGGGGGGGGGGGGGGGGGGGGGGGGGGGGGGGGGGGGGGGGGGGGGGGGGGGGGGGGGGGGGGGGGGGGGGGGGGGGGGGGGGGGGGGGGGGGGGGGGGGGGGGGGGGGGGGGGGGGGGGGGGGGGGGGGGGGGGGGGGGGGGGGGGGGGGGGGGGGGGGGGGGGGGGGGGGGGGGGGGGGGGGGGGGGGGGGGGGGGGGGGGGGGGGGGGGGGGGGGGGGGGGGGGGGGGGGGGGGGGGGGGGGGGGGGGGGGGGGGGGGGGGGGGGGGGGGGGGGGGGGGGGGGGGGGGGGGGGGGGGGGGGGGGGGGGGGGGGACCATTCTTGCATTTAACTCTAAACGTGGTTAGGTGTAAAATACATAAATGCCCATCACGTGTTGCTCACGTGATGGGCTTAACGGCTTAAATCAAACGGATCCGTCAAGAGGGACCATGGTTGCAAGTGAAACATGCCTCCAGGGACTATCCATGCAAAAAAAAGATGAGAGGGACTGCCGATGCAAAATTTGATAAACCACAGGGACCAAAAATGCATTTAACTCTAATTTTAAATATACACTGTCATGGATCTTTCTCTCCTATTTTTCTTTCATATCTGTATCTATTAATTATCAAACCCATACTAAAACCAAACGTCACCTAATGGTGCTTAAAGAAAACCCATATTTTAGAGTGAAGATCCTTATACTCGTGCACTTGATATAAAATAGCGAAGTAGTTCATCCTCCAATATTTTAGACAGAATCTTCGTGTGGCCTAATCATATATTTTTGTTCAACTAAGTTTTATAGAACAAATTGATTGTGGCTCACATGTTTTTATAATTATTAAGATGCTAATTCTCAAGGTTAAATGACCTACTACAAGATCGAGGGGATCAAACCACATGATGGTAAGGCTTAACCTCTTTAGGTGTTAGGCAACTTAAACTTTAAATAATTTATTACTCGTAAAAAAAATGTTTTTTGATGATGAACAATTACCGTAAATAATGTTTTTCTCAAAATAGATTGACTTTATTTCAATCTCATAATAGATTGTCGTAAATAATGTTACCATTTAATACGAGCCAAATGCTCGTTTCGAGATAACTAGACATATATCTGCGTGATGCGACGGCGATGGTGGTAACGTCAGCGGTGTGGTGGTAGAGGCGACGGGTAGTGGCGGTGGCGGTGTCAGGTGGTGGTGTGGTGGTTATTAATATAAAAATACGTAATAGTCTAATTGATGTAAAAAGAAGTAGTGTAGTTTTTTTTTTGTTGAAAAATCTATATTTTAACATAAAGGATAACTTAGGTAAATCATATGTGATGATTGAATACAGTTTAAAGATGAAGAGCAAAAACGTCTTTTCTATTTTATTTTATTTTTTGAAAAGGAAAGGAGGGTTGCCCATTTATTAAATAGTATAGATACTAATAAAACTATAAAATAAGATTGATAATCGAAAATCGATATAAACACACACACATATGGTGAGTTATTAAACCTAATTTTTCAAAAGAACAAGGATATCAATCAGAACTCAAAAGCCTCCATCTTTTACATGTAAATATAATTTATACACGTATAATAAGTTACTCGATTAATATATAAGAGAGATTATATGGTCTGGTGTTGGGCGAGATTGGGAGAAAACTCTTTGCTTCAGCCTTTCTTTTCTTTTATAGGTTAATCAGGTTATCTGTGTAATCTGAAGAGATTCGTTTCCCCTTTCTTATAATTATATACTATAATAAAATCGAAAGTATGAATTTGCGTGCAAAGATTTTTATATATTTGTTTTTTCCACTCCGCTCACACAAGCAAACGTTAGATGGATTTTGCTTATTGACGGATATAACATTTTATTGTATTAATGTAGTTTTATGCTTTATTTAGTTTACTCTTATCTATTTTTTTTATATATATTATTATACTTTATAAAACTTTATATCCACTATTATGCCGTGATTATTGT
>CM067168.1:91083248-91093248 GCA_034093135.1 Erigeron breviscapus | reverse complement strand
AAAACAACGTTCGGCTTGCATGTGTATGTTAGAAGGAGTTAAACCAATAATTATGAAAATTACTTCATATATTAGTACCTTTTGGTATGTAAATTAAATTTAGAAGACAAATTGTAAACGGAGAATATAAAAAGTGTGAAAATGCAATTTAGTTAAAGATGGAAGTTATTAAAAATAATAGAGTAAATTACAAATTTGGTCCCTGTCGTGGGTCAAAAATTACCATTTTCGTCCCTACCTTTCATATATTACCGTTTTGGTCCAAAAAACTTTGGTCCGTCAACGCTTTTAGTCCAATTCTCTAAACGGACGTTAAACACCCATCACGTGATCTGCACGTGATGGGTATTTTAGTCTTTTCATTAGCACAAGGACGAAAACGGTAATTTTTGATCCACTACAGGGACCAAAACTGTAATTTACTCTTTATTTTATTTTTTGTTTTCAATCAATATCTATATCTATCAGTATATAAATCTATATCCATATAAATATTTCTATGTTCTTATTTCTTTTCCAAAATTCTTCAAATCTCTTTTATCTTCAAACAATTGGGGATAAACATTTATGCACAGTTTATTATTATTGTTTAAATATTTCTGGATTCCATCTTAGGGTATGTTTTAGGTGTCAATGTGCATATTTTTGGATTCCTCTTTTATATAGTCTTTTGAAGTCCTTATATATATATATATAGTCACATGTCCACTTTATGCCGATATTATGACAATTAAGATTCGATTTTGTACATAATCCGATTTGACTAGATCATAATTTAACTTTGACCAAGAAACCTTAATTTTTACCTTGACCAGAAACCCTAATTTTGACTTTGTCAAATCTTAAATCAATTTTGACCACTAAAAATCCAAATTAAACCCAAATACCCTAAAAACCTAATTTTGACAAAAAATATCATTTGAATCTGCCATTGACCGGCGTTGACCAACTTTGACCGACGAAGACACGACTCCCAAAACTAGATCCAAACACAATTCCAAACTGAAATCGATTTTAGAAGCCAAAAATGTATATTTCGGTCGGTTTGGCCGGCGTTGACTGACCCAAATCCAAGGACAAATCTAGATCCGGTTACAAGGATGAAGTTACAGCACGATTTCAAAGTCACACACACGAATACATCTCGGATCTAGGCTAGATCTAACCGAAAACAACCAAAAAATCACCTTTATTCCCGTTTGTTTTAATATTTCAGTTTGTATATACATCAACAAGAACCAAAAATCAAATAACATCAATCTTACCAAGAATAAAGATTTCGGACCAAAAGGTTTCGGATTTAGAGGATTTCGGACTCATTGTTTCCGGATTTCATGGATTTCGGTTCATTATTCTCGGATTCAGAGATATCGGGCATAAACATACACTTACACACTTAGACAACCGAAATACATATATATTTATGAAAAGATTTCGGATCTTAAAGGTTTTTGGCTCAAACATCTCGGATCTAAAGGATTTCGCATATATACATATACATATACTCATATACAACCGAAAACATATGTATTTTGTCAAAGAATTCGGATTTAAAGATATATATACTCAAACACAATCCGAAAATATATATATATGAGCAAATCTCAAGAAAAACGGGTTTAAATACATATATTTGTAAAGATTTTCGGATCTATATATATATATATATATACATAGCCGAGATTTATAAGAAAATATGAAAGAAGATTCGTGATTTTGATGATCAACAATCAATACTTACCCAAATGTAAAAGAATAAGAAGAAAAGATGAAGAATTATGAAGGTAGATGGTGGTTTGTGGCGGCGGCCGGCCGGAATATGTGGTGGTTGGCGGCGGCCGGTTGGTGGTTGATGGTGGTTGTTCTTGGCCGAAATTAGAGAGAAAAAGGGGAAGGGGGCGGCTGCCAAAGAGAGGGAGGAGGGAGGAGTGTGAGAAATGAGATTAGGGTTAGGTTTATTTTTGTTTTTATACCCCCCTTTCGTGGGTCAAAAATTACAATTTTGGTCCCTGTCGTGGGTCAAAAATTACCGTTTTCGTCCCTGTGCTAATGAAAAGACTAAAATATCCATCACGTGCAGATCACGTGATGGGTGTTTAACGTCCGTTTAGAAAATTGGACCAAAAGCGTTGACGGACCAAAGTTTTTTGGACCAAAACGGTAATATATGAAAGGTAGGGACGAAAACGGTAATTTTTGACCCACGACAGGGACCAAATTTGTAATTTACTCAAAATAATAATATGAGAAAATCACATGAACCCATTTTTTTTAAAAAAAATATCAATTTAGTGAAGTTTTTATAGATTTTAACAAAATATCCAAAAAAACTGCAATAAAAAGGAAAATCTCAATGAGATTTAGAAAATCGCAATGAGATTTCGTAAAATCGCATAGAAATTTTGGAAATCTTATAGAGATTCTGTAGAATCACATAAAGATTTTAAAATTTTCATAGAGATTTTGCATTTATTTATTTTAACTTTTTTGATATTTTGATTGAGATTTTGACTTTTGCATTACGTTTTTTAAATCTTAATTGATTAAAATTTCAAAAAACGAAATGCAAAAATCAAAATCCCAATAAAAAGTCAAAATTTAAAAAAAAATCAAAATCAGAAAAAGTCAAAATTTTTATGAGATTCTTAAAATCTCTATACGATTTTAAAATCTCTATACGATTTTAAAATCTCATTACGATTTTGCAAACTTTCATTGTGATTTTCTAAATCTCATTGCGATTTCCAATATCTACTTGCAATTTTGAAGATCTCATTACGATTGTTCCATTTTAATGCGATTTTGTTGGATATTTTATGAAAATCCAAAAAAAACTTCGCTAAATTACTTTATCTTTAAAAAATTTGAGTATTCATCTTATTTTATCAAATAATATATGTAATGGGCTTAAATGGTAATGGATGCATCTTCATCAAAATAGATGGATGCATCCAACAAAAAACGTGATTTTTTCGATTTGACGGATCAATGTGTTGTTAAACACTTAAATAATGATAATTAGTTATACACTATGTTAGTTTTATGGACTTTTAATGCATCAAAATGATGTTTTTAAGTGTTATTACCGTGTTCTCATTTTAAAGGTGTTCTTATTTGATTGGCCCCCATATAGTTGTATAAAAGTTAAATCTAAATATAAATAGGATGTGCGCCTCATATAGTCATATTGTTGCTGATGAATTCAGATGAGGCCATGAGCCCATGAGGGTCTTTCTTTGGCACTTTAGAGAGTTTCCGTTTCCCTTTGTAAGGGCCAAGGGGGACGTATTTGAAATCAAACTTTAACATTAATTAATGTATCATATAATTGGATGGACTCATTTTGGCTATAAAATATTCCAAAGATCTTGGTATAAGATCATATATGAGAAATTTCGTGAATATATATTTAGCACATAATCAATCTCAATCTCACTAGTATCACCATTTTTTGTACTTTGAATAGAAAAACATTGTACTTTGTTAAGACAACCCGAGATGGAATGTTTAGTTGATTTTATATGGAGCAATATAATAGAGTAGGCCCTTTATCTTTAGAATATTTTAATTCTAGTAGAATTATTGTCTTTTGATTTTCATCATTTCCCTCAATATTTTATTAATTTCTAAGATAACGTAAAAGAAAAAAAAAAAAAAAAAAAAAAAAAAAAAAAAAAAAAAAAAAAAAAAAAAAAAAAAAAAAAAAAAAAAAAAAAAAAAAAAAAAAAAAAAAAAAAAAAAAAAAAAAAAAAAAAAAAAAAAAAAAAAAAAAAAAAAAAAAAAAAAAAAAAAAAAAAAAAAAAAAAAAAAAAAAAAAAAAAAAAAAAAAAAAAAAAAAAAAAAAAAAAAAAAAAAAAAAAAAAAAAAAAAAAAAAAAAAAAAAAAAAAAAAAAAAAAAAAAAAAAAAAAAAAAAAAAAAAAAAAAAAAAAAAAAAAAAAAAAAAAAAAAAAAAAAAAAAAAAAAAAAAAAAAAAAAAAAAAAAAAAAAAAAAAAAAAAAAAAAAAAAAAAAAAAAAAAAAAAAAAAAAAAAAAAAAAAAAAAAAAAAAAAAAAAAAAAAAAAAAAAAAAAAAAAAAAAAAAAAAAAAAAAAAAAAAAAAAAAAAAAAAAAAAAAAAAAAAAAAAAAAAAAAAAAAAAAAAAAAAAAAAAAAAAAAAAAAAAAAAAAAAAAAAAAAAAAAAAAAAAAAAAAAAAAAAAAAAAAAAAAAAAAAAAAAAAAAAAAAAAAAAAAAAAAAAAAAAAAAAAAAAAAAAAAAAAAAAAAAAAAAAAAAAAAAAAAAAAAAAAAAAAAAAAAAAAAAAAAAAAAAAAAAAAAAAAAAAAAAAAAAAAAAAAAAAAAAAAAAAAAAAAAAAAAAAAAAAAAAAAAAAAAAAAAAAAAAAAAAAAAAAAAAAAAAAAAAAAAAAAAAAAAAAAAAAAAAAAAAAAAAAAAAAAAAAAAAAAAAAAAAAAAAAAAAAAAAAAAAAAAAAAAAAAAAAAAAAAAAAAAAAAAAAAAAAAAAAAAAAAAAAAAAAAAAAAAAAAAAAAAAAAAAAAAAAAAAAAAAAAAAAAAAAAAAAAAAAAAAAAAAAAAAAAAAAAAAAAAAAAAAAAAAAAAAAAAAAAAAAAAAAAAAAAAAAAAAAAAAAAAAAAAAAAAAAAAAAAAAAAAAAAAAAAAAAAAAAAAAAAAAAAAAAAAAAAAAAAAAAAAAAAAAAAAAAAAAAAAAAAAAAAAAAAAAAAAAAAAAAAAAAAAAAAAAAAAAAAAAAAAAAAAAAAAAAAAAAAGAAAGTGATATATCATAAAAAAAAAAATTTAACTTTAAGATCATGACACTTGACAAAAATCAAAAGATGAGATAAAGAAAACGAGTTAATGGAAACTACATATTATGTTTGGTGGTTTTAGAAGGATTAATCATTTTTCAATTACTAAACATAGAAATTACAGACCAACAAAAAAAATTATATTCACAAGTGTTGCTTTTTATAAGAGAGAAGAGAGGCAACATCTTTGACGCTTGGATGTTGGTGTGAGAGTAGTTGTCAACATTTCATGGGTGAAAGTCTAGAAAGTCTTATTGTTTGCTTTTCATTTAAGGTGAAAGAGAAAACGTTGTAATGAGTAATTATACACATATTGTTCCGCTTTTTCCCAAACAGAATAAAGGAAGTCACATAGTCATGTCATGTGATCATTTGGGATCAAGTTTTTTCTTTCAGTACTTTCTCGCCCACATGATCATTCGACTCACAAAATATAATTTTGCGTGTATATACAAAACTAAAATCCAGTACTATAACGATATTGGAAGTCTAAGTGTTTATATATTGAATTTATACACGCACATATAAACACTATATCTATTTAATATGAAAACATACATCTATGGCCGGTGGTTCCTATGTATAGATGGACAAGATTTTCCTTAAATTTTCTAAAAAGCATCCCGTTTGAAGCCTAAATTAATATTCATGTTCATAATGAATTATTGTTCCAACATGCTTCATTAGAAAAATAAGCAATTTGACCTTTCTTTAACGTATTTTCCAGGTGTTTTAAGGAAGAAATTAAAAAAAGTCAATAGTTACTATGTTAAACTGGATTCCGGCCTAATGTGAAAACATATGGATTTATATATATACTGGTTGCTTTTGTAGTTTGTACAAAACTATAGTACATCACTTGAAATAATAATAAAACTTCTAGAATCAAAAGGAGAACATATATTCGGCTGGTGGAACTCATGTACTTAAACAATATTTATTTGCAAAACAAATTAAAACCCTTCTTAATAAAGATTACAAAAAATCTTGGAGATCTAAATTAAAATATGGATTCACCAAACACAACACATAATCAAATAATGTTCTCTTTACAGCAAGGTGGCGATTTTGTGGATCACGACAAATCTTGTTTGATTTCTTTTCAACAAGAAGAAGATCATTCACCCGATTTTCATGGACAAGATTCCATGTTGAATGACATGGGTGATCAAAATCGTCCCGAAAGCAGCACCAGAAAAAGGGCTGGAAACCGCACATCGAATAAACCCAATTTGGGTAGTGGTGGCTCAGTAGGAGATGGAGAAGATGATAAGAAGAAAATGGCTCATAGAGAGATCGAAAAACAACGAAGGAAAGACATGGCTAAATTGTATGCTACTCTTAGAGATTTACTTCCTCTTGAACTCGTCAGGGTAACCAGTTAATAGAGTAGTTTTTTTTTCCATTCAATTTACAAGTTCTTTTAATGAAAATTGAAAATGGAATAAGGAGGATTTTAAAACCCTAGATAGCTAGCTAGATGATGTTTATTGTATGTGTTTAATATATTAGGGAAAGCGGTCAATATCGGATCATATGCACCAGGCAGTAGATTACATCAAACAATTAGAAGAAAATGTTAAAGGGCTCGGTATGAAGAGAGATCAGCTCAAAAAATATTCAGATAGTAATGAAAGCAGCTCATCAATGATAAATAATCTCCCTAATACGGTCTCAGCAAGCTTTTGCAATGGGGGAGTCGAGATTTTGATCAACAGTTGCTCGATAGGGGACGGGTTCAGCCTTTCAGGAGTATTAACAACTCTTCTTGAAGGTGGACTAAGTGTGACAAACTGCATTTTAACTAAAGTAAATGATAGGTTCCTTCACTCTATTCAGTGTGAGGTATGTATGTACCATATATATCTACACCACCTTAATTATTCTTTACTTAAATATTGTCAATTGTCCATTAGTAATAATTCAAGAGCCTTAAGGTTTAAGCATACTTCATCGGTTTGTCATTATTCGTGCAGGCTAGTGATCTGTCAGTGATTGATTTATCAATGTTGCAACAAAGACTCGTATTCGTAGCCAATACTACTCAGCCACACTTCATCTAAGAATGCATGTACTTCTTATCAAAATTAAGGTAATTACATTTGCATCATTATTGAGCTTGCAGTATAGAGTCTAATCCACATTCATTTGTATTTTTTTCAGGCTTTCAATTCGTTTTACTTAATGTCTGAAGTTGAGTGCACATGCATTCAGCTTGTTTCATCATGTTGTTCTTTTAAACTTCTGGTGTGGCATGCGATAAATGTTCTTGGCATCGTATCATATTGCTATTTAGCTCCCACATCAAAGTATTGACGACGAACCCTCGTTTTGTGAAAAGTTGATCTACCAAGGATTGATATAAACATGTTTGCAGCAGGAATTACTCGTCACGGTACAACGTGAACTTAACAAATATGGATCTAGCTCGAAGAGTTGCAAATGTGTATTTTCCGTGTTCTTTACTATTTCTTACTGAAGATTTCCAATGGTAAGTTTTAATTAGCTTGTAATGATTGTTGAGTATATATTCCATGTCTTGTTTCTTCTTAGAGAGTCATGTATCCATGAATTTCTAAATTACAAGGAGTTAACACTTCAATTATCAGAGCGGTTCTAGTGCTAATCTGTTCCATATATAACTTTGTACTTGAACTTTACTCTTGTTCTTGTTCTTTACTTTATGCAATTACTTTCTTGTCTTAATTAATTACATAAGTGTGCAAATCGCGGACTGTCAGTATATTAAAAGGGAAATAAATTAAAATGAAGCTAAAAATCATATAAGAATGGAAAAGTCCTAAACGTAGGAAGATTAGGACAAACGGCCAAACCCTCTTTGACACTTTCCATTGCATTCTGCTGCCGCAAGCTTGTTGTAGATACTCGTATTTGTCAGCGCTAGCCACCCCTAACTCTTTTAATTTTTGAATTCATATATGAGCTTTTGAAATTTAAGCCTAGTGGTTAACATGCATGCTGAACCTCTTTACAAGATATCTCAGGTTCGAACCCCCCATTAGGTACTATCTTGGAACGGTCACCGAATTCCCCTGTTAGGCCGTGTACATCTGAGTCACGTAGGCCTTTTCCGAGTAATTAAGCTGAATAAGCAGGAAACCTTCACCAGCATCTGTTTAATTAGCTTTTAAAATTTGTTTTTGCAAGTACATACATTTGTCATACTTAATTTGATCACTGTTTCATAAATGAGTTCACTAAATTTTTTAAAATATTATCCACGCTATTATATATATTGGCCTCTTTGACTCAACCATAACAAATTTGTAGTAATTAAGTGTTTTAATTTCCCGGTGATGCTTTGTATCTATCCTGTATGGAAAGTGAAGCCCTGCATGAGATAGAGGGATCGTTTGCAAAGAACGGTTGATGCTGCGCTTTCATTGAGTGAAGCCACGGTCTAGCGTTAGAGCAAACGGTATGAGCAAAGATAGGCCGGGCCATCGATGAGGGTATGCAAAGTGTGCGACCATACGGCCTCCAAATTTTATTATTTATGTGTATGTATATATTACTCTCATAGAGTGATATGAAAAATTAAGTTGAATTGGTAGAAACTAAGTTAGCTACTGCACACATAGTTTTTGGTTCCCTCATTGAATTTTCATTTTTTTTTATATGTATAAAATCATAAATTATCGTTATTATTGTTACGTGACGTTGTTAAAGTTTATCCAATTATCGGTCCATGCATCTATTTAATTAATGTTTCAATAATTATATATGTTCATAGGATCTGGGCGTCACCATATAATAGAAACTTACAATAATTGAAAACAATATCTTATAAAAATATATATAGTGCAACCGATAAAAAAAAAAAAAAAAAAAAAAAAAAAAAAAAAAAAAAAAAAAAAAAAAAAAAAAAAAAAAAAAAAAAAAAAAAAAAAAAAAAAAAAAAAAAAAAAAAAAAAAAAAAAAAAAAAAAAAAAAAAAAAAAAAAAAAAAAAAAAAAAAAAAAAAAAAAAAAAAAAAAAAAAAAAAAAAAAAAAAAAAAAAAAAAAAAAAAAAAAAAAAAAAAAAAAAAAAAAAAAAAAAAAAAAAAAAAAAAAAAAAAAAAAAAAAAAAAAAAAAAAAAAAAAAAAAAAAAAAAAAAAAAAAAAAAAAAAAAAAAAAAAAAAAAAAAAAAAAAAAAAAAAAAAAAAAAAAAAAAAAAAAAAAAAAAAAAAAAAAAAAAAAAAAAAAAAAAAAAAAAAAAAAAAAAAAAAAAAAAAAAAAAAAAAAAAAAAAAAAAAAAAAAAAAAAAAAAAAAAAAAAAAAAAAAAAAAAAAAAAAAAAAAAAAAAAAAAAAAAAAAAAAAAAAAAAAAAAAAAAAAAAAAAAAAAAAAAAAAAAAAAAAAAAAAAAAAAAAAAAAAAAAAAAAAAAAAAAAAAAAAAAAAAAAAAAAAAAAAAAAAAAAAAAAAAAAAAAAAAAAAAAAAAAAAAAAAAAAAAAAAAAAAAAAAAAAAAAAAAAAAAAAAAAAAAAAAAAAAAAAAAAAAAAAAAAAAAAAAAAAAAAAAAAAAAAAAAAAAAAAAAAAAAAAAAAAAAAAAAAAAAAAAAAAAAAAAAAAAAAAAAAAAAAAAAAAAAAAAAAAAAAAAAAAAAAAAAAAAAAAAAAAAAAAAAAAAAAAAAAAAAAAAAAAAAAAAAAAAAAAAAAAAAAAAAAAAAAAAAAAAAAAAAAAAAAAAAAAAAAAAAAAAAAAAAAAAAAAAAAAAAAAAAAAAAAAAAAAAAAAAAAAAAAAAAAAAAAAAAAAAAAAAAAAAAAAAAAAAAAAAAAAAAAAAAAAAAAAAAAAAAAAAAAAAAAAAAAAAAAAAAAAAAAAAAAAAAAAAAAAAAAAAAAAAAAAAAAAAAAAAAAAAAAAAAAAAAAAAAAAAAAAAAAAAAAAAAAAAAAAAAAAAAAAAAAAAAAAAAAAAAAAAAAAAAAAAAAAAAAAAAAAAAAAAAAAAAAAAAAAAAAAAAAAAAAAAAAAAAAAAAAAAAAAAAAAAAAAAAAAAAAAAAAAAAAAAAAAAAAAAAAAAAAAAAAAAAAAAAAAAAAAAAAAAAAAAAAAAAAAAAAAAAAAAAAAAAAAAAAAAAAAAAAAAAAAAAAAAAAAAAAAAAAAAAAAAAAAAAAAAAAAAAAAAAAAAAAAAAAAAAAAAAAAAAAAAAAAAAAAAAAAAAAAAAAAAAAAAAAAAAAAAAAAAAAAAAAAAAAAAAAA
>CM067168.1:91048248-91080748 GCA_034093135.1 Erigeron breviscapus | reverse complement strand
TACCTTATATATACTCTAAGAAATACTATTGTCATGATTTGAATCCTGGTTTTCTCGCTAAGAAGCCAAAGTCTCTATCAGGTGGGTTAATCATACCTTGATGCCGAATGCGCGCTATATATACTTCAATCATATAATTAATTGATTTGCTAATTGATGGCCAGTAATTAGTTTGAACATTGAAGCCCACAATGAAAATGTCTCTATTACAAACGTGTTTTTTTTTTTTTTTTTTTTTTTTTTTTTTTTTTTTTTTTTTTTTTTTTTTTTTTTTTTTTTTTTTTTTTTTTTTTTTTTTTTTTTTTTTTTTTTTTTTTTTTTTTTTTTTTTTTTTTTTTTTTTTTTTTTTTTTTTTTTTTTTTTTTTTTTTTTTTTTTTTTTTTTTTTTTTTTTTTTTTTTTTTTTTTTTTTTTTTTTTTTTTTTTTTTTTTTTTTTTTTTTTTTTTTTTTTTTTTTTTTTTTTTTTTTTTTTTTTTTTTTTTTTTTTTTTTTTTTTTTTTTTTTTTTTTTTTTTTTTTTTTTTTTTTTTTTTTTTTTTTTTTTTTTTTTTTTTTTTTTTTTTTTTTTTTTTTTTTTTTTTTTTTTTTTTTTTTTTTTTTTTTTTTTTTTTTTTTTTTTTTTTTTTTTTTTTTTTTTTTTTTTTTTTTTTTTTTTTTTTTTTTTTTTTTTTTTTTTTTTTTTTTTTTTTTTTTTTTTTTTTTTTTTTTTTTTTTTTTTTTTTTTTTTTTTTTTTTTTTTTTTTTTTTTTTTTTTTTTTTTTTTTTTTTTTTTTTTTTTTTTTTTTTTTTTTTTTTTTTTTTTTTTTTTTTTTTTTTTTTTTTTTTTTTTTTTTTTTTTTTTTTTTTTTTTTTTTTTTTTTTTTTTTTTTTTTTTTTTTTTTTTTTTTTTTTTTTTTTTTTTTTTTTTTTTTTTTTTTTTTTTTTTTTTTTTTTTTTTTTTTTTTTTTTTTTTTTTTTTTTTTTTTTTTTTTTTTTTTTTTTTTTTTTTTTTTTTTTTTTTTTTTTTTTTTTTTTTTTTTTTTTTTTTTTTTTTTTTTTTTTTTTTTTTTTTTTTTTTTTTTTTTTTTTTTTTTTTTTTTTTTTTTTTTTTTTTTTTTTTTTTTTTTTTTTTTTTTTTTTTTTTTTTTTTTTTTTTTTTTTTTTTTTTTTTTTTTTTTTTTTTTTTTTTTTTTTTTTTTTTTTTTTTTTTTTTTTTTTTTTTTTTTTTTTTTTTTTTTTTTTTTTTTTTTTTTTTTTTTTTTTTTTTTTTTTTTTTTTTTTTTTTTTTTTTTTTTTTTTTTTTTTTTTTTTTTTTTTTTTTTTTTTTTTTTTTTTTTTTTTTTTTTTTTTTTTTTTTTTTTTTTTTTTTTTTTTTTTTTTTTTTTTTTTTTTTTTTTTTTTTTTTTTTTTTTTTTTTTTTTTTTTTTTTTTTTTTTTTTTTTTTTTTTTTTTTTTTTTTTTTTTTTTTTTTTTTTTTTTTTTTTTTTTTTTTTTTTTTTTTTTTTTTTTTTTTTTTTTTTTTTTTTTTTTTTTTTTTTTTTTTTTTTTTTTTTTTTTTTTTTTTTTTTTTTTTTTTTTTTTTTTTTTTTTTTTTTTTTTTTTTTTTTTTTTTTTTTTTTTTTTTTTTTTTTTTTTTTTTTTTTTTTTTTTTTTTTTTTTTTTTTTTTTTTTTTTTTTTTTTTTTTTTTTTTTTTTTTTTTTTTTTTTTTTTTTTTTTTTTTTTTTTTTTTTTTTTTTTTTTTTTTTTTTTTTTTTTTTTTTTTT
Organism: Erigeron breviscapus; assembly: GCA_034093135.1. Classification (NCBI taxonomy): domain Eukaryota; kingdom Viridiplantae; phylum Streptophyta; class Magnoliopsida; order Asterales; family Asteraceae; genus Erigeron; species Erigeron breviscapus. The sequence goes on along the minus strand of CM067168.1, from coordinate 91,079,006 downwards.
TTTTTTTTTTTTTTTTTTTTTTTTTTTTTTTTTTTTTTTTTTTTTTTTTTTTTTTTTTTTTTTTTTTTTTTTTTTTTTTTTTTTTTTTTTTTTTTTTTTTTTTTTTTTTTTTTTTTTTTTTTTTTTTTTTTTTTTTTTTTTTTTTTTTTTTTTTTTTTTTTTTTTTTTTTTTTTTTTTTTTTTTTTTTTTTTGGTTTACTTTATAAGTTTATATTTGGGTAAGGAGAAAAATATATAGATTTTGGTATAAAAGCAAGAGCTAGATCCATGGCATTGCGTTTAAAGAGAAGATGTTTTCTTTCACATCCGCGCGTTACATTGAAAATAATTATATCACCGTAAAACAAAAAAGAATTGAAAATAATTAACATACTTGACAATTTGACATACATAGAAATCTAAAAAGAACAACCAAACACATACTAGATGCTTGAGAAAAATATATAGAAATCATCCAACTTTTAACGTCAAACATATATGCATAACTAATGAATAAACGGGAAACAAAATATATATGTTTTCCTTATTCAAATTACCCAAGATGGCGAATTTTTTTTACTCTGATGTACGCAGCTTAACCTGAGTATCTCATGACTGTTTCAAAACCTTTCCCTAGGCACCTCCAAAATGGTACATAGCGGGATTCAAATAAGAGACCTCTTGTAAAGAGGTCCAGGCTTAGAGGTGGTTGCATAACCAATGATGAGCGTTGATATTAAAAGACTAATTAAGGTTGTTCAACTTATAATCCTCTTGATCGATATCATTTGAATTCATATTCAAGATTTCGCTTGAAACATAAATCCATTTGAAACTTCAGTTTAAATTTGAATCCATTCGATTTTCAATTAATTAATTCATTTTGTCTGAATTGAACGACGGTTTGTATAACAACTAGCTAGCTAGCTCGCCTTGTAAGGCGCCAGGAAAACTAAACTTAATTGCATAATGGTGAATTAGATGGGATCGATTTGGGCTACTAATCTATCAAGTTGATCAGATCAACAAAATATTCGCTTTACTTACCAGTCATCCAAATAAAAGAATGATGTCTTTAAATCATGAGATTGTAGGTGATTCTAATATTGAATTTGGTACGTGATCTTTAATCTTGTTTAGGGAAACCGTTCGATATCAGATCATATGCACCAGGCAGTGCATTACATTAAACAAATGGAGGAAAACATAAAAGATCTATCTACGAAGAGAGACGAGCTCAAGAAATCCTCAGATCCTAATAACGAAAGCTCAATGAATTACCTTCCTAATACGGTTTCAGTCAAATTTTGTGAAGGGGGAATCGAGATTCTAATCAACAGTTGCTCGATACAGGATGGGTTCACGCTTTCAAGAGTACTAAAGGCGCTTCTAGTAGAAGGTTTTAGTGTTACAAGTTGCACTCTTACTGAAGTAAACAACCGGTTACTTCATTCTATTCAGTCTGAGGTACCATATATGTTGGGTTATATAACAATTTATCAAATCAAATCACAAAGCACGCAACGGAAGACAAGATCTATGTAATCAATTAATCAACCAAGATAGAAAACGTGTACCTTAAATTGAAGAAAATAAAGCTAGAAACTTTATGAAAAGTTTAAAATAAACTTCTCTACGATTGCACACACAACGTTGGAATGTATGTATGCTAGTGCTTGATCACGAACTTGCAACGTTTGCTTTATCTCTTAATCTTGTCAAACAACTAAACCGGTTTTGCTTTTCTTGTTTATGGAGCTCGGCCGAATTAAGAGAGAAAAGGAGGAGGAAGAAGAGGTATGGGGGAAGCTATGCTTTTCCCTTTTTATAATCACTCTAAACCCAATTCGTGTTTGACACAAATTAGGATTTAGTATTTGATATAGATTAGGATTATGAAAACAAGTTAAGTTAATGAGTTAAAACTCATTAACAAAACCGGCCCCTAGAACATTCTAGAGCCTTCATTTAGTGTTTCCTAATTGTATTCAAATTACAATTAATCCTTCTTCCGTTAACACCGTTAGTTATTTTCCGTTAACTATTAACATTTAACAAACGGTCGTTAGTTCAATTCGTGGTCTAATTAATTAATAAACTACATTTAATATATTAATCAATTATAATTACATTCACGTTGAGGTGTGACCCCGTAGGCTTAAATCATTTCTGAACATACGTTCATTTTTACGTGATCATACACTAACAGCTCCCACTTGAGCTCGTAACAAATGAAGGTAATAACATTGGTTAGCGTCTAGCAACACGCCAATGCTCCCAGAAATATTTAAGTATAGTTTCTTAAAGTATATTTAAATGGTTTAGGCATTTACTATCCCTTTGTTCAAATACCGTGTTAAACATGAATACGGATCAATGTCATTTCATGATTTAACGATTTTGTTTCTCATTCCATAACTAATTAATGATTACCAAATATAATCGAGAACCATCTGGATTTATTTGGGCACGGCCATGCAAACATCTTAATTAGTCCTAATGAGGGCGCCAATGGTATCATACTTCAACTTTTAAGTTGAAGGAACAAATCCTGTATTGACTACACGTGTCAGTCATCATACTTCAATACACTTTCTGAAAATAGCCCTTTATGTACTCCCTTATTCAGGAGAGTTAGAACTATATCAAGTAAGTGCAATCCATACATGCTGACCTGCTTGTATCTCAAGTCAAAGGATCAATAAAAGTAACCATTTACGAATTTCACTTAATGACGCTGATCCATAAAGTGATAAATTCGTTAGTGGGGTAGTCCGATATGCATCAACTATGGATATCATCTGAGTTTGGTGGGAACCATCCATTATATATTCCAAGAATATAACCAATCACTCAGATATGTCTTAGTTTAATTATACTCCCATATAATTAATCGACAATGGACAATTTAGAATATCAATAAAATATTCAAGGATTAAACATGCAAATATAGGACACAATTTAATATTGAATGAAATCAAACATATCAAGTACTTTATTTCATTATGGAAATATAAATTGTTTAACATCCCTTATCCAAATACCGAAACAACAGATTTACATGAAATAACTAGCTAATTTAAGTCCTATGCCCTGGGCATGCCTTTCAAGCTTGGGCCTAGACAAAGCTTTTGTGAAAGGATCAGCTAAGTTAAAATCTGTGTGAACTTTGAGTAATTTGATCTCCCCTTGTTCGATCTGCTCTCGAACATAGTGATATCGTCTAGCATAATGTCTGGCACCTTTCTGAACTCCGGGTTCGTTGGCAATGATTAATGCACCAGTATTATCACAGTACATATCAATAGGTAAGTTACTTGAGGGGATCACGTCAAGCCCGCTAATAAACTTCCTTATCCAGACTGCTTCCATTGCAGCTTCTGAGGCGGCAATGTACTCAGATTCTGTTGCAGACATGGCAATTGTTTTCTGTTTATTGCTTTTCCATAATCACTCTAAACCCAATTCGTGTTTGACACAAATTAGGATTTAGTATTTGATATAGATTAGGATTATGAAAACAAGTTAAGTTAATGAGTTAAAACTCATTAACAAAACCGGCCCCTAGAACATTCTAGAGCCTTCATTTAGTGTTTCCTAATTGTATTCAAATTACAATTAATCCTTCTTCCGTTAACACCGTTAGTTATTTTCCGTTAACTATTAACATTTAACAAACGGTCGTTAGTTCAATTCGTGGTCTAATTAATTAATAAACTACATTTAATATATTAATCAATTATAATTACATTCACGTTGAGGTGTGACCCCGTAGGCTTAAATCATTTCTGAACATACGTTCATTTTTACGTGATCATACACTAACAGCTCCCACTTGAGCTCGTAACAAATGAAGGTAATAACATTGGTTAGCGTCTAGCAACACGCCAATGCTCCCAGAAATATTTAAGTATAGTTTCTTAAAGTATATTTAAATGGTTTAGGCATTTACTATCCCTTTGTTCAAATACCGTGTTAAACATGAATACGGATCAATGTCATTTCATGATTTAACGATTTTGTTTCTCATTCCATAACTAATTAATGATTACCAAATATAATCGAGAACCATCTGGATTTATTTGGGCACGGCCATGCAAACATCTTAATTAGTCCTAATGAGGGCGCCAATGGTATCATACTTCAACTTTTAAGTTGAAGGAACAAATCCTGTATTGACTACACGTGTCAGTCATCATACTTCAATACACTTTCTGAAAATAGCCCTTTATGTACTCCCTTATTCAGGAGAGTTAGAACTATATCAAGTAAGTGCAATCCATACATGCTGACCTGCTTGTATCTCAAGTCAAAGGATCAATAAAAGTAACCATTTAAGAAGGCAGTCTTAACATCCATTTGCCATATCTCAAAGTCATAGTACGCAGCTATGGCTAAGAGAATCCTAATAGCTCTAATGTCCGCAACTGGAGAAAAGGTCTCATCATAGTCAACACCGAAACGTTGAGTATAACCTTTCGCCACGAGACGAGCTTTATAGGTGTGTACATTTCCATCCATGTCCGTCTTCTTTTTGAAGATCCACTTACACCCAACAGTTTGAGCATTTTGTGGAAGATCAACCAAGCTCCAGACTTGATTGTCTTTCATGGATTTCATTTCCACCTTCGTAGCTTCAAGCCATTTGTCAGATTCCGGATCTGATAATGCAGCTTTGAAATTCGGAGGCTCATCGAGATCTCCTAAAACGTCTTCTTCTACCATTAGACATAGTCTTTCAGTAGGACGTCTTGTCCTTTCGGACCTACGAAGTGGAATCGCTTCATCATCATCAACTTGAGGTTCATCACTTTGAACATTTTCCCCCCCAAGTTGATGATTGCTAGGAGCTTCAGAAGGTGACACATCTTCCTCTTGAATCTGATCAAGTTCTACAATCCTCCCACTGTTCTCTTGAACTAATTTCTTTTCAAAGAATTCAGCATATCGAGCAACGCGAACAGTATTTGTGACAGAATTATAGAAGTCGTAACCCATCGTTTCCTTAGGGTATCCGACAAAGATGCACTTAGTAGTTCTGGGTTCAAGTTTGTCAGGCGTATCACGCTTCACAAGTGCCTCACATCCCCAGACTCTTAAGTAAGACAGATTAGGAACATTTCCATGCCATAATTCATATGGTGTCTTGTCAACCTTCTTGGTTGGAACCATATTGAGAATGCGTACAGCAGTCTCAAGAGCATAATCCCAAAATGAAAATGGGAGAGTTGTACGGGTCATCATTGATCTTACCATGTCTAGCAAGGTTCGATTTCTCCTTTCAGACACTCCATTATGTTGAGGAGTGTATGGAGGAGTAAGCTGTTGGACAATTCCACACGCTTTCAGATAATCCTTAAACTCTTGGCTTAAGTATTCACCACCTCGATCCGAACGAAGAATCTTGATGGTCTTTCCGAGTTGATTTTCTACTTCATTTTTAAACTCTTTGAATGTTTCAAACACTTCATGTTTATGTTTAAGCAAGTAAACATAACCATAACGACTGAAATCATCCGTGAAAGTTATGAAGTAGCTAGCTCCTTTTCTTGACACATGTCTAAATGGGCCGCAAACATCGGTATGAATGAGTCCAAGAAGATCTTTAGCCCTTTCCGGTTTATGCGAAAAAGGTTTTCTTGTCATCTTGCCAGAAATACATGACTCGCATTTATCAAATGATTCATCATTTAATTGTAAGATCCCTTCACGTTGAAGTCTTTCAATGCGATTTTTGCCAATGTGTGCAAGACGACAGTGCCACAGATAGGAAGAGTCCAAGTCAGTCTTGGCTCTTTTGCTAACATTATACATTGAATTATTTGAAACACAACCACGCATATCAATTTCATAAATACCATCATAAGCAATAGCATCAAAATAATGAACATTATTTTTAGAAACTGAAATACCAATATCATTAAAAACATTAATGAATCCGTTGTCTCTCAACAATGAAACTGAAACAACCACGCATATCAATTTCATAAATACCATCATAAGCAATAGCATCAAAATAATGAACATTATTTTTAGAAACTGAAATACCAATATCATTAAAAACATTAATGAATCCGTTGTCTCTCAACAATGAAACTGAAACAACACCACTAGTAATAGATGGTGCATAATGACAATTGTCTAAAACAATAATTAAACCGGAAGGAAGAACTAAATGATATTCTCCAATAGCTTCAACAGGTGCTGGTAGACCATTGCCTACGACCAACTGCAAAGCTCCGTGCTTCAGTTTCCTCCTTTTCCTAAGCCCCTGTAATTCATTACAGATATGAGTTCCACAGCCAGTGTCATAAACCCATCGTTTACGCTTAGTTAAGGAAAATAATTCAATAGTGAAGATACCTGAAGTACTAGCAACGCTTGCTTGCTTCTTCTTCACATTCAACTCGGCAAGATACTTGGGACAGTTCCTCTTCCAGTGCCCGACTTCATTACAATGATGACAGCTCTGGTCTTTAGCCGGATGCTCTTTCTTAGCCGGAGGGGTTTTCTTTGATTTCTCCTTTCAGACACTCCATTATGTTGAGGAGTGTATGGAGGAGTAAGCTGTTGGACAATTCCACACGCTTTCAGATAATCCTTAAACTCTTGGCTTAAGTATTCACCACCTCGATCCGAACGAAGAATCTTGATGGTCTTTCCGAGTTGATTTTCTACTTCATTTTTAAACTCTTTGAATGTTTCAAACACTTCATGTTTATGTTTAAGCAAGTAAACATAACCATAACGACTGAAATCATCCGTGAAAGTTATGAAGTAGCTAGCTCCTTTTCTTGACACATGTCTAAATGGGCCGCAAACATCGGTATGAATGAGTCCAAGAAGATCTTTAGCCCTTTCCGGTTTATGCGAAAAAGGTTTTCTTGTCATCTTGCCAGAAATACATGACTCGCATTTATCAAATGATTCATCATTTAATTGTAAGATCCCTTCACGTTGAAGTCTTTCAATGCGATTTTTGCCAATGTGTGCAAGACGACAGTGCCACAGATAGGAAGAGTCCAAGTCAGTCTTGGCTCTTTTGCTAACATTATACATTGAATTATTTGAAACACAACCACGCATATCAATTTCATAAATACCATCATAAGCAATAGCATCAAAATAATGAACATTATTTTTAGAAACTGAAATACCAATATCATTAAAAACATTAATGAATCCGTTGTCTCTCAACAATGAAACTGAAACAACACCACTAGTAATAGATGGTGCATAATGACAATTGTCTAAAACAATAATTAAACCGGAAGGAAGAACTAAATGATATTCTCCAATAGCTTCAACAGGTGCTGGTAGACCATTGCCTACGACCAACTGCAAAGCTCCGTGCTTCAGTTTCCTCCTTTTCCTAAGCCCCTGTAATTCATTACAGATATGAGTTCCACAGCCAGTGTCATAAACCCATCGTTTACGCTTAGTTAAGGAAAATAATTCAATAGTGAAGATACCTGAAGTACTAGCAACGCTTGCTTGCTTCTTCTTCACATTCAACTCGGCAAGATACTTGGGACAGTTCCTCTTCCAGTGCCCGACTTCATTACAATGATGACAGCTCTGGTCTTTAGCCGGATGCTCTTTCTTAGCCGGAGGGGTTTTCTTTGGTTTAGGAGCATAAGCAACTTGCTTACCCTTGCCTTTACCATCAAACTTCCCTTTAGCTTGTTGCGATTTCTTAGCTTTCTGGATCCGACCCCCTTTGATCATAAGAACATTTGGGTCATTGGCCTTCCTTGGAATCGTTTTCTCATATTCAATGAGCATAGCATGGAGTTCATTGATGCTCTTTTTCATAGAGTGCATGTTATAATTTTGCACAAAACCCTCAAATTCCTTAGGAAGGGATTTGAGAATCATGCCAACTTTAACATCCTTATGATAAGCATAATCCATCGAGTCCATTTTGTCAAAAATGCTCTTCATCTTGAGCACATGACTACTTACCGGCTTACTAGATTCAAGTTTCATGTCATGGAGTTCCACAACAAGGTCGAATAGTTCCACTCCAGCTTGTTTTTCATACAAGGATTTTAGCTCTCTGATCATATCATATGGAGTGTAAAGTTCGAATTGTTTCTGGAGCTCGGGAGACATGCTCGCAAGCATTAAACAACAAACTTCATTGAATCTAGTGTACTGAATCCTATATTCAGCTTTTTCAGCTTGTGAAGCTGTATCAGCCGGTTCGTTTGGCCATTGCCTTTCAATGACATCAGTACGTTCTTCAACTCGCAGAACAATTCGTAGTTGACGATACCAGTCATTGAAATTCGATCCATTAAGCTTTTCTCTTTCAAACATTTGCCGAAAAGCATTGGTGTTTGTGGAAGGATTCATTGCCATCTACAAAACAGATTAAGTTCAAAAATCAGTATTTTCGATAATAAATTCTTAAGAAATTAATTACCCAATGTTTATAAAATAAACAATTAATTTCGTTAAGGCTAGGATCCAATTGACATACAACCATTTCATCAGTTGATCTGCTAGAAATGATTGCACTCAAAAGGTAAGTGACGAGCAATAATTGCATTACTAGTGCAATTCCTAGTGAGTATGGGACCTACATTTAATGCGATTCATCGCTTATGATTCCAACTTGATTCATCAAGGGATCATTATGTAGTCATGTTTTGTCCCATCTTTTGCCACGGGTCAAGGTCTCACCGCTTAACTCGCTTTAAGTCGTCCAACTAAGAACGCACAAAATTGACCACCACTGTGTACCAGTGAATGGGTTTCGCCATGGAGACCGCCATTTCACCACTGTGTACCAGTGAGTAAAACAACAGCCCCATGTGTTCTTGACAAATTGGATGGCAAATGACTTAAGTTTATTGGGTCAATCAATTTGATGTGTGATCAAAAAGTTATGTTTGAAGATTCATGCATATCTTCTAAACATAATATGTTTATAAAACTCATTTTTATTGCCTTTAAATACAAAAGAGCTCGGTAGCTCCATTCGAACGCACAAAGAAGCGCAAGGGCAAAGGTATGCGATAAACGCGATTTAAAAACCCGCCCTTTTAGGAGGCTAGCGCACTCCGACTTATACCTCTCTTAGAGTTTGTTCAAATGGGTGAGCCGGTGTATCTTTTGATTTTAGGGCACCAATTTTATAAACAAAATCATTATTTCGATAATTATTAGTCAAGTTTATTTTTCCAAAAACTATTTTGCACACAATTTTCATAAAAAGCAAAATCAAACTTACTAAAACAACTTAACTTTTAAGCATGCAATAAGTTATGGTGAGCCACCTAAACATGTTACTATGGCTTATGATTCCAACTTGATTCATCAAGGGATCATTATGTAGTCATGTTTTGTCCCATCTTTTGCCACGGGTCAAGGTCTCACCGCTTAACTCGCTTTAAGTCGTCCAACTAAGAACGCACAAAATTGACCACCACTGTGTACCAGTGAATGGGTTTCGCCATGGAGACCGCCATTTCACCACTGTGTACCAGTGAGTAAAACAACAGCCCCATGTGTTCTTGACAAATTGGATGGCAAATGACTTAAGTTTATTGGGTCAATCAATTTGATGTGTGATCAAAAAGTTATGTTTGAAGATTCATGCATATCTTCTAAACATAATATGTTTATAAAACTCATTTTTTATTGCCTTTAAATACAAAAGAGCTCGGTAGCTCCATTCGAACGCACAAAGAAGCGCAAGGGCAAAGGTATGCGATAAACGCGATTTAAAAACCCGCCCTTTTAGGAGGCTAGCGCACTCCGACTTATACCTCTCTTAGAGTTTGTTCAAATGGGTGAGCCGGTGTATCTTTTGATTTTAGGGCACCAATTTTATAAACAAAATCATTATTTCGATAATTATTAGTCAAGTTTATTTTTCCAAAAACTATTTTGCACACAATTTTCATAAAAAGCAAAATCAAACTTACTAAAACAACTTAACTTTTAAGCATGCAATAAGTTATGGTGAGCCACCTAAACATGTTACTATGGTTTGATTATGTTCAAATCGGCTCCCCCTTCAAAGAAAAGGACCACATACATCAAGTTGCCTTGATTGCGTAAGCCTTGAACATATATTAAACAAACAATTATCATATAAGCACATAGTTGCTGTCTGGAAATTTCCAGCAGCTTCACGACATGTTTAGACATGTTTCTGGTCCGATTCAGACTTCGACCAGAACTACAAAGTTTTAGCCCTATGTGTTGAGCATCTACAGTTCAAAGCACGACCTCTAACTCATTACGGTTGATTTGTTATGATTTTTTTAGTGAACAGGTGTCAAACAGAAACTTTCACAAAACATAATCACATTGTCACACAATTAATTATTCAATTATCTAGCATAATTAACCCTTATAATCAAGATTTCATATCAATATATCTAAGTAATAATCATGAATAATTTGCATGAAAAATTCATGATTTTTACTTCTATTTAACAATTAAATAATTAAAGGTACACCATATATACATGCAATTTATCACATAAACATGTAATTAATCAAAACTTGGATTAGGAACCCTAAAAAAAACAAATTTTTTTTTTTTTTTTTTTTTTATTTTCTGGAAAATTTCGAACTATATATATATTAATAATATAAATATTATTTGTTTCTTATTTAAATAATGTAATTTAAATTACAAAACAATTTAAATATATATATATATATATCCGAAAATTTTGAAGATCAAAACCCTAACCCCCCTTCAAGTTTTGATTTAATTGGTAATTAAAAAATATACATATATATATATATATATATATATATATATATATATATATATATATATATATATATATATATATATATATATATATATATATATATATATATATATATATATATATATATATATATATATATATATATATATATATATATATATATATATAATATATATATATTATTTGTTTCTTATTTAAATAATGTAATTAAATTACAAAAACAATTTAAATATATATATATATATATCCGAAAATTTGAAGATCAAAACCCTAACCCCCCTTCAAGTTTTGATTTAATTGGTAATTAAAAAATATACATAGTAGGCTCGTGATACCACTGTTGGGTTATATAACAATTTATCAAATCAAATCACAAAGCACGCAACGGAAGACAAGATCTATGTAATCAATTAATCAACCAAGATAGAAAACGTGTACCTTAAATTGAAGAAAATAAAGCTAGAAACTTTATGAAAAGTTTAAAATAAACTTCTCTACGATTGCACACACAACGTTGGAATGTATGTATGCTAGTGCTTGATCACGAACTTGCAACGTTTGCTTTATCTCTTAATCTTGTCAAACAACTAAACCGGTTTTGCTTTTCTTGTTTATGGAGCTCGGCCGAATTAAGAGAGAAAAGGAGGAGGAAGAAGAGGTATGGGGGAAGCTATGCTTTTCCCTTTTTATAATCACTCTAAACCCAATTCGTGTTTGACACAAATTAGGATTTAGTATTTGATATAGATTAGGATTATGAAAACAAGTTAAGTTAATGAGTTAAAACTCATTAACAAAAACCGGCCCCTAGAACATTCTAGAGCCTTCATTTAGTGTTTCCTAATTGTATTCAAATTACAATAAATTTAAACTTGAAGTCATGCATATATAATTTTTGCAGGCAAGTGATCTGGCGCTTGTTGATCTATCAATGTTGCAACAAAGACTCTTCTCCGCGGCCAATACTCAGACAAACTTTGAATAAGAATGTACCTTTTTTTCCCCTTAAAAACTATATATGGTAGCATTGCTTCTCGGAGCTTGGTGTATAGATACAGTAAACCACATTCACTTGTATTTTATTTCTTTTGTATTTTGCAGGTTTAATTTTAGTATCTGTGTGACAGTCTACATGATTCTTAATTGTGGCAACTTCTGTTTTCTTTAATTCACTTCTTTTGGAAATGTGTGGACTCTTACTCTCTTACAGTACTCTCTAGCTAATGGTCTGCATTCGTCGTACTTGGTATCCTGTTATTCTCTAAAAATTTATCAAACAACATTAGAAAGGGCACCATATATAGTTTCTTGAACAACATTAATCTAGCTACTTTCAATATGACTGTTAAATAATGACACACTAGCTAGCTCTTTTTGGACATTATTACCGCTTTCAGTTGGTCCTTGCTCAGCAAAAAACTTGGTAAATTGGCTATAACACCTCGCTAGAACTAACTACCGTTTCAATTCTAATTAATGAAGGTACTTAAGTTCCTGTGCTATTAAACAAAAAAAGTTGGCACTTAATCTACACTAGCTAGGCTTGTGGAGTTGTGGTGATTAATTGAAATGAATTTAGTCTCTTGTGGTTTCTGGAAAATCCTTAAACATCAGTTTTTAGTGCAATGAAACTACAAAACAACATAGATTATATTTGATTATTGTGGACACAAGTGTTATAAATTCGGTTATGTATCCATGCATACGCATACTAATAAAGAATTGATCGGTCATATAACACTGATTGGTTATGGCTGCACCACGATTTGATAACATATAAATTCGGTCTGAAGTTCGGTTATTTTGTTTTATTTGGTGGAATTTGATCCGAAACGTACGTATCAAATAACTTTTTGGACCATGCAAAATGGATTTCGCACTAGAGGTTTGCATACATATGTTTTTGTCATACTTTAGTTCTTAAAACACTGGCCTTTGTGGCTTGTTCATTTTTCTACTTAATAACTAAAATTTCGTTTCTCTATTGATAGCGCTTAGGGCTGTCGATTAAAAATTCACAAAATCAGACATTTACGTACGAAATCATTGACTACAGAGTCGATGGGCATCCAAGATCTAGAAGAGATGGATCGCTATAGACTGATCAAATGTTCTATGTTAAGGTAACGACAGGTCGAGAACAAAAAAACCTTTGGGCCTTTTCATGTTAAATTTGTTTATTGGATGCGTCTTACAAGGCTTAGCAAATTTAAAACATGGAAAATCTGTTGATGGGCTTGTTTTGAAGCTTTATAAAGCCATGTACTTATTAAGAGCGGCCCACCTGTGAGTTTCGGGCTAAAAGTAAATGTAAAGTCAGAAGACAAAAGGTAAAGTGGATTGTGAGAATTCAATTTAAAAATTTGCTTAGGGCTTAAAAGTAAATATAAAGTCAAGAAAACAAATTTTGCTCAGGGCTTAAAAGTAGTTTTTCGTGGTCCACCTGTATTATTAGTCCAAGTTTTTTTGTTGTAATCTTTCGGTATCTTGCCTGAAAGTTTCTCTTTATTATTAATAATCTTTGGCTGTTTAAAAAAAAATTGAATTTGGACTTCATTTACTTTTCTTTTTTTCTACCGCTAGCATCTTTGGTAGCTTTTATTATAAATAAAAATTTCACCGCTCTAAAAAAGTTTAACGGTTGGTTATCATGAATGTCGGAAGGTATCCATAATTAGTTTGATATCTATTTTTGTTTTTGAACGGTAGTTATATCTAATTGTTTAAAGTATATATTTTTGCATAGTGTCATTATGAATATAATAAAAGAGGGGTATAATTGTAAATTGATATTTTAATGTAAATTTTTAAGAAATTTAATGTTTAATATTGATTAAGTTTAGGAGGAGTATTTTTGATATTTAATAATGATATTTGTGATATTTTGAAGTCTAATTGGATAGATATGGTATTTATAAGCTCTTCAATAGCATTATATGAAATTTTTACTTATTTTCTTTTGTTTATAATATTTGAGGTATCATGAAATGACATACATGAATTTTCCCTGTTCATTGTATCTAACTACGTATCATTGAATAGATATACGCACTGGAATGTAATAGATAGAGGATTTAAAGTCTAAACTTTATATTCGAAATGGTCATCGCTCCGGCCTTTTGGAATCTCTCTTTGGCATTTACTTTTCATGAATGATAAAATTTGTAATAAATATGTATATGTTTAATTATATATTCATCAACTATTATTATTTTATATATTAAATATTAAATTGCTAAATAGTAAAGTCTTTAAAATCTGTTGCTTGTTTGTTTGCTGTATACATTCATTGTCACTACTAACAAACCACTTTTCAAAGCTCAAAAATGAAAGCAAATTATATTATTTCAAAAGCTTTTTAATAGATTTAGGGACAAGTTCTACAAATTTTAATCTCTTTTCTTTTTGAAAATAGTTAATTAAAAATAAGACAATGGAAATGACCCAATTGACCTTAATAAATTCTCTTTTAAAAAAAACTTATATGCATTTATCCAATTGGCCAATTTGCTTTTAATAAAACGAGGTCTTAAGACCCGTGAGTTGCACGCCGGGATGAATTATATTTGTTTTCGCGTAGTAGTTGTATTTAAAAAGTATTATTTTTATTGTATACATGTGGTTTAAAAATGATTTATAGTAGAATAATGTTGAATTGTGTGTAAGAGTATAGTTATAATATGGACAGACATGTGAAGATAAAATGTAAAGAAGTAATCGACAGTATAATATATAGTTGTGTTGGTTAAAAATTACATGTTGTTGAACGTTGATTAAAAAATGTGTATGAATACATCTATATCACTACAATTAAGTTTAGTAATAATTTTTTTAAAAATATTTGTATGTAGGATAAAAAGTTATGCATCGTTGAGTTGATGTTGTATATGATGAGTTTATTTACTTATTTTTTCACATGTCACAATCTAATAGTTTTAAGGATAATTTTTAAGTTAATTTATAGGGGGATAAATCATTTTCCTTTATATAATGTTTTTTACTTCCATGATATGTACAATATGTTGTTACTAATAATTAATTTAAGTTAATTAGTCTTTATTATGTGTTACTCTAAACATGTAATTTCAATGATTATAATTAAACTTATTTTGTTTTTAAAAAGTATGTAATACGTTAGTTGGGGTATCCATTTACAAACATTATTTTTTTGTAACAGATGGTCGGGAGAAACGTTGTATTTATTAACACATGTATTAGAATATTAGAAATTAGGTTTTGTAACATTTAGTTGCATGACTCCAACAATCTTCGACGCCTTTTATGTTGTCAAGTACGTACTATAGTATATTAGTATGTCACAGTGTCGAACTTCGTATCCATGTTATTATATTTTTTAAAAAGTCAAATAATGATAAACATGTCAAGGTAAACAAATTTGGTAATGCAATTTTATTTTTGCAACCAAATATTATTAGTATGTGACAGTGTCGAAGTTCGTACATATATAAACGAACAGTCATACCAATATAATCATAAAAACATATATACGTTTACATATACATATATATATATATATATAGAATCATAGGAAAATAAAGTAACCATAGCAATTGTGAATTAGTTAGTCTCTTTCACATTCCAATCTTTCAGCTTCCGAATCATCATCAATAGTAAGCCCAATGGAATTCCAAAACTTCTCATTCACACTTACATGGATAATTAATTACTAACTATTCCAATTATGCACATACCCACTAATAAATCACATAACGAATCAAGAATATACTACTCATGCTACATCCATTTGTGAACCATGCAATTAAAGCTATAACAATAATTATGAAGATAGATTATTTTAGTTTTAGAGTTGATTCATAACTCAACTTTTATATTATATAAGGATAAGGATATTTTACACGATACACTCTTATATTACTAAGTTACACCCTAGACCCTTATCTTTTAAAATACCGGCACTACTACTTTTACATCAATAACATTTACATCAACCTACACCACTCGACGACGACGCTATCAGACGGCCGTGACCGCCATCACCTCTGTATTCTGCGGGTACCATGCTAGTAAAAATATGAAAATATTTTTGCATAAATAAGCTCATTTTTAAGTAATTTAATTTAAATAAATATTTTAATGAACCAGTTAAACAAGTAAAGTTAGATCTCGAATACTTTCAATACAAAAACAAAGAGATTAAGTAGAGATATATTTTGGAAACATCTTAGCAACCATATATATGATACAAATAAAAGTCATAAATAATGAGAGTTGAGGGCTTTTATATAAGACAACGTATGGAAACATCTTAGCCACCATATCTTTATTAAACAAGTTCACGTTTTATACGAGTATCATTTTTTTCTAACCAATAAGGTTAGATCAATTAGTTAATACCCACATTTTAGGAGGCAGAGATCAAAAATTCAATCATCGTTTTTTGCAAGACCGAAGTCCTTTTCTTATCATAGATAGAATTTAGAAGCAGGTTTTCTACCTTAAGTAGGGGTAAAATCATTTACATCTCAACCCCTACATACGTAATCATAAACGAAAATGTGATCCAAACCGTATAGTACACGACATTATGGGTTACTTACTCTATCTTTTTCATTTATATCCTGAGTTATAAGATAGTTTAATGCAAAAAATTTATTGATAAAAGTGTTATGTAAGATAGAAATGTAAGTTATTAATAATAAGTAAAATGAAAAAATAAATGTTTTGTATACATATTTAAAAAAAAAAAAAAACTAGCTAATGAAATCCATATGTATTTGGCAAAAGAATGTTTAGTTAGGCTCAACTCTTTATTTATCCAGTTTTATCTCTATAGTTGAATACTTGAATACTTGAATCTATATAATATAAATATAAATTATTACAGTATATGGGTTTAAAATCTGCAATGTCAAAACGTATTTTTTGGTTTTATATTAATTAGTTATATAATATAATGTAGTTTTTCTTTAACAATTATAATTTGGTGAGAAATGTTCATTTGAAACTAAATTTTTCGTGAAAACTTGAAAATTGGCCAAAACATACTGTGATCGGAACTTAACACAATGTGTTTCTAAAAACACATTGTGTTAAGTTTCAAATCACAGTGTGTTTGATCAGTTTTCTGGTTTTCACACACTATCAAATGTGTTAGGTTCAGATCACAGTGTGTTTTGGTCAGTTTTTTTGTTTTCACGAAAATTTTAGTTTTCAAATGATCACAACCCATAATTTGGTATATGTGTTTGTGGCTTCGCGCGATTGATAACTTGATGGACTATTTAACCAGTATATTTATGTACAAAGTTATAGTTTGAATTCCAAATCTCACTACATCTATACTCCTTTATAATAATTATCAACCCTCTACTTTTGGAAAGTGTTAGAAAATGGTTAGATGCAAAAGTACTAAATTACCCTTAATAAACACCCCCTATGGAAAGGGTTATTAGAGATTACCAAATTTGCCCTTAATGAATTAATTTACACTTTAAACCCTTATCTTGCTAATTTACACTCTAAGTCCTTATCTTCTAAAATATTTCCATTATCACCATTACATCAACTTACACGGTTACACCACTCGACACCAATTTGTCGATGTCATCACCACCCGTCACCGACACCACTAAACCGCCGTCGCCGTCACCGCCGCCGCGTTGCGCGGGTACCATGCTAGTTTAAAAGAAACGGTAAATATATTAGCAAAATATGACATCTTGTGAGAAATAAAACTAAAGAAAATGGCATATATAATTAAAGAGTGTTGAGGGAGAAAGCTAGCAAGCTAGCTAAGTGCAAGCAGGCTGTCTAATTATGCTTCAAACCAAGACCATTTCCAATTAAGTTCTTCGCTTAAATCCAATTATATCTTCCATCGGCTTAGTAATCTCCGGAAAATATCACCATCTTCTTGCTGTTTCCACCTGTTTTTTTCTATTCCATAATTCTATCATCAATCCTAGATTAATACTAACTTTACACTATCAACTTAAACTTTCATTATATTATGAAAACCATGAAGAACAACTTGATAAGTTGTTTTTGTTGCACTTCTTATGAAGATCAAGAACCAAAGATCAGGTATATATACTTGCTAGCTTCGAATCAGTTTTTTGCTATCATCTTTTTAATTTGCTATGATATGATCTTGAGTAATCAAATATCAAATCTATCGATCAAACCAGTTATTTTTTTTTATATATATTTTGATTGCTTGTGCAGTCCCCAAAAGAGTAGGGATCAGTACCCATGGAATATGTACACCCTCAAAGAACTTGTACACGCAACAAACAATTTCCATACAGATAACAAGATAGGTGAAGGAGGCTTTGGGAGTGTTTATTGGGGTCGAACAAGTAAAGGCGCTGAGGTAATCTTTCATCCCTTTGAATTGTGTCCTACTTGCTTTGCGAACAGACTAATCCTAAGAGCTGACTCGCTTTGCGTGCTCAGAGTCAGAGCATGTAAGCCTCTGTGGTCACTATGGTATCTTTTTTTTTAAGGCACCAATTTTTGTATCATTATTTTGTGAGATAGGATTACGATGAAACAATAGATCTAGAAAAAATGTTATATAAGGAATAGTTGTATTTATAGTTTGATGATCTTGTAGTTAGCAGTGAAAAGACTCAAATCCATAAACGCAAAAGCGGAAATGGAATTTGCAGTAGAGGTAGAGATTCTTGGAAGAGTTAGACACAAGAATTTGTTGGGGCTAAAAGGATTTTATGCTGGTGGAGATGAAAGGCTTATAGTCTATGATTATATGCCTAACCACAGCTTGCTCACTCACCTCCATGGCCAACTTGCAGCTGATTGTCTTCTAGACTGGCCACGACGAATGAGCATAGCCATCGGTTCAGCCGAAGGGTTAGCGTAAGTTCCCCTAATCGATGAACCATGACTAAAGGTTTCACCTAAGGGTCTAATCATCATTCTACTGTACTTGCTTGTTACTAATTGTGTTTTTTAACCTAAAATTGGAATATAATTGATGATTAGGTACTTGCACCATGAGGTAACACCTCATATAATCCATAGAGACATAAAAGCTAGTAATGTACTTCTAGATTCGGATTTTCAAGCAAAGGTTGCTGATTTTGGGTTCGCAAAACTGATACCAGATGGGGTCACCCATATGACGACACGAGTGAAGGGAACCTTAGGGTATCTTGCACCCGAGTATGCCATGTGGGGAAAAGTCTCAGAAAGTTGTGATGTCTATAGCTTTGGAATATTAGTATTAGAAATCTTGAGTGCAAAAAAGCCATTAGAAAAGCTCCCGGGTGGTATCAAGCGTGATATCATACAATGGGCTACACCATTTGTACAAAAGGACGCGTATGAGCATATAGCTGACCCTAAATTGAAAGGTAGATTTGATCTTACACAACTAAAGGTTGTGGTCAAGATAGCCATGGCTTGTACCGATAGTAATCCAGAGAATCGGCCTAGTATGTTGGAGGTCGTGGCGTGGTTGAAGGGTGGTGTTGGTAGTAGGAGGAAGGAGATACATATTGTTAAAGATCGAGATGATGAAACCGAATATGAAGATGATTTTGGTGACGACGATACTGATTATTATGAAACTTTTGATATGCAGAGGGATTCAGGCAGGGTTCCAAGAATGCCATCAAGAAGAACATAAGTCAAAGCTAGAATTTTGTGAAATAATGCACAAAAAATTTGGTTCTTGATTTTAATGTAACTTTTGATTTGTCATGTAATTAAACTTTTATTATGCGAATTGTTATTCTTGTACTGGATCTGTAAAATTTAATTTTTCGCTATATAATGTCTTCATCATCGTCTTAATTAATTAATTGCGAAGGTTAAACTAAATATTACAAAACTAATTAGCCGGCCTACAAGAAACCTTTCATCAACGGCCACCTTCACAATATAATGTATCCCTATAACTTTAGCATAAAATTCTATTGAACTCTTTGATTATATCCGTAATATATTTAATACTCATAATGAAGTCAGATTTCTGGATCCGCCTCTATGTTACATTAGGTCTGCTTTGTAAAGTAGTGTACGTGTTCAATTTCTAACTTGCAAAATATTTCTGTGCAAGTCGATCTTACACATGTGATTAGTACGTAATTTGATTTACCTACTGGGCTGCTAGAACATTGTGAACAATTTAAAGCTTAATTGGCAAATCGACCAGCCTAAATCTACAATCTCATGTTTTATGTGAGATATAAACTTAATAACTTTTTAATTATAATTACTTGCCTATATATATGTACTCGTCACTTTATATTTTTGCTACGCGTTCTACAACATCTCGATCAGATGACTACAGTATATATCTTTAATCTTTATATATATCTTTAATCTTTATATATATTTGACTATGAATAACTTTATTTCAGACATAATATAATATTACTCTCTTCATTCACAAAGTTTGGTTTAATTATGTTTAATGAACATTGATAAAGACTTGTTATTAGACGACACCTAACAAACGAACCATGACTGTTCAAAACATATATATATACACACACTAAATACTACTACTACTACTAATAATAATATGATAATAACAATAATGATAATAATAATAATAATCTTATTTGCATTATTTATTTTGACTTTTATGCTCAACATTTTTTAGACTTGGTCATAAACATCAAAACATCCCTACTTTTTTGACATATATTAAATATAACGTTTAGACAAACTTATATTTGTAATTATAGTAGAAGTCAGATTACCTCAAGTAGGAAACAACATTCTTTGTAAATTGTAATCGTGTAATTCTTTCAAATTAAACATTAATAATTTCTGAAGAATAATTAATCTCTTTTTATTTTTATTTTTTAAAAAGTAGAAGTGGATTTTTAAATTGTATTAAGTAAATGTATGACCAGGATTAGTTGTTTGAAACTCAATTTTTTTATTAAACTTAAATATTTTTTTTCCAATTAAATATTTCTGGAACATTTTTTATTTACAGTGTTATAAGTGTGATTTGTAACTTCATCTAATAGAGTAATTTTGAAAAGAAAGAAAAAGCATTTGATTAGAGAAGACTGAAGAGGGCCGATAATTGGGTTGCATGTGTTGGGCCGAGTAACAAATAACAAACGGGCTGAACCTAATATCTAAAAGGGCCGTGCGCATGTATATAGTGGCGCTTTTTCCTGTTTGGACCCCTTTTGAGTTTTGACCCAATGACCCCAATGCTAAGAAAACTCACGCTACCCTTTGTACGAGTAAATTGTAAGATTCATTTTAAATGGTAAACTTTTTTGGACTTTAGAGGTAAAACTTAACGGCTCTTCTTAGACCCACTATATTAAGAGGTCATTTGTCCTGAAAAATATAACTTCGGCATCAAAATTATGGAATATTAACAAAATTTTACTACTCCTTCTAAACAAATAAAAAATCATATAGACTTAATTATTCTGGAAGGGACTAGCAATGAATGTTTTTAAGTTGATTGTTACACTACAACAAATTTCACGTACTTATGAGCCCGGTGCTTATTCGAAATTTAGTGATAGTGAAAAGTTGAAAAATAATATTGATTTTGACAACAGAGATGCTATTTATACAATAACTACTTTTGATCATTCACAAGATGACTTCAGATAATTCTATACTTTTGATTGTTATATCTATTTATATTTATTCATTTCATATAAATAAATTAGCCTACTGCTTTTTACCCAAAAAAAAAAGAAAAAAAAAAAAGAGAGAAAAGGGAGATATATTTGATATAGATCCGAAGGCATAGTTGATCCCATTAAAATATTTGAAATCGTTAGACATCCGGATGGCGATTGCCAACTGAGCATCGATCATACAAAAAGCATTCGTGTCACTTGAGATTGAGTCAAGTTATCGTGGAGCACAGTGAAAATTAGATATGTTGACCAATAAATATAATATATGTAAAGTGGGGCATCATTGGCTGACTTGTATCACAAATAAACTCGATCCGTTGGTGGCACTAGTCTTATGCCTAGAAAAAGTTTTACACGTATAGTTTAAAACAAGTGGGCTTCTTTTACATACCGCCAATGCCATCATACTTGTTCTATTGTTCTAACTAATTAATCACTGAGCTACCACCTCATTACGAGTAACAGTTCGACAATTCAAACGGTTCATGATTATGGGTCGGGCATGTGATCATTCAAGGGTTGTGTTCCTTCAGGGTCGTGTTCAAGGTTTGTTGTTCGTCTGAGATGTGTGGTTCATTCACTTCATTGACCCGTTGCTGATGTTTGGTTAAATTGATTTTCCTGAACTGCGCATCATATATATTTGTACAGCATGCAACGAATGTTGTACATTGTTGTAGATTTATCATTTTATGTGGTACATTTATCAATTCCCTATTTTTAAGAGTGTTTTATTTCTATTTTTTCATCATTATTGCAACAGATTTTCCTATTTACTTATTACTTTTTTTTTCTTCATCTTGGTCTCAAATAAAAAAGGCATAATTATCAATGAAGAGATGATTGAAAAGCAGAATAGGATTCAAGAATATAAAAGTGTATGATTGGCCATTGGGCCCATGATATTGACTATGGACACTTGCAATATCCCGACCTACAAGACTATAAAAGAGTAGGCGCTTGGTAACACCACCAGGCAAAAGGTCAACCCGAACAGGGTATTAGTGGCGACGTCTGGTGACGTGACGGACCCCACATGCCAGCAATAATTACCGATAGCGCCGTCATAGGCATTAGCGGCGACATCGCCGCTAATACTCTGTTACAGACGGGGGGCCCACTTATACCCTGCCAGATTAGCCATAACTGACATGGGGGCCCCGCAGCATTAGCGGCGACGTCGCCGCTAATGCCCTGGTCGGGGTTTGACCTTTTTTGCCCTAGTCGTGTTAGCCTTCTCGAAAAGAGTACTATGTGATATTACCTGGATTTCCTTTTAGCATATGTCACAATCGAATATGATTCACAAATCCAAATCTCAATTATCATTTCTAATTTCTTTGTTCGCTAACCTCACCTGTACACCAAAACTTCTATAGGAGTAATTTGCTATATGTAAAATTGCAATTACACCAATATACTTCGTTTTTCTAATGACAAATTTAATTAAGTCAACTTAACAAATACACGGTTTCATCTCAATCTAGTAGAAAAACAGTTAGAGCAAAAGCTCATTAGCTAAATTAAAATAGACAAAACCTCTCATCTCATTTATCTATACTCCTTTATAATAATTATCAACCCCCTATTTTTGGAAAGTGTTAAATAATGGTTAGATGCAAAAGTACTAAATTACCCTTAATAAACAACCCCCTATGTAAATGGTTATTAGAGATTATCAAATTTGCCCTTAATGAATTAATTTACACTTTAAACCCTTATCTTGCTAATTTACACTCTAAGTCCTTATCTTCTAAAATATTTCACTATCACCATTACATCAACTTACACGGTTACACCACTCGACACCAATTGTCGATGTCATCACCACCCGTCACCGACACCACTAAACCGCCGTCGCCGTCACCGCCGCCGCATTGCACGGGTACTATGCTAGTAGACCACTAACAAGAATTCATTGGCTAAACTAAGATACTTGACCGTAATTTTTGCAACAAAAATTCTTGATTATTTAGATAATTGATATTAAAAAAAAACACCCTTTAAGGTATTCTCGCAGATGATTAGATTAATCACATGTATTTGCCATATGCAATGAAATTTTGAAGCTCAAGTATTAAACATTGGTTTGGCTCGGCTAGATACTATATATAATATATTCTACAAATTTACTACTTAAATTTTAGATTAACAATCTATGAGATCTTTATATTACATTATGGATGTATATAATATCAGACACATACTAATATTTTAATATTTATTATATAATGAATAAATGATTAGATATCTTATTTTTTAATGGATTAAAATATGTAAAACTTTAAATATCCAAATGGTGTGAATTTAGATGGTAAACACAAATCGAGCATGGAGTATAAATACACTTCAGTTTTGGATGAAGTCTTCTGTAGAGTCATATTGTTCTTGTTTTTTTATTTTGACTATGGCAATGGTGTTTAATGTTGCCTTGGTTGGGATTCTATGGTGTCTCATACTCGTCCGGATCGATACGAGATATTATAAAAAGAGATTTAGGGTGAAAACCGGTAGCTCGGTTCCTAGTTTCGGGGATTTTTCTTGGGCTTTTTCCAGGTTTTATTTATCCCTTTTAGTAATCTCGCAGTTCTGATCTAGACATAGGTGTTTAATTTTTGTATTTAGCATTGATTACCTTTCTTGTAAATTTCTACTCTTGTATTTAGCATTGATTACCTTTGTCGGATCAAGATCCTCTAAAGTTGGATCAACTTCATAAGTGAAGTTGGTAAGATCTCAACCTTTGGATTTAAATCAAGGGTTAAGATTCAAATATGACATTTGAATCTTAACCCTTTATTTCAATCCAAAGGTTCAAAATTGTCCAACTTCACCTATGAAGTTGATATAACTTTAGAGGATCTTAATCCATTACCTTTATTGTAAAATTTCTCATTTCTTATATATAATAACTAGGAAATTTTCAGCCCCGCAACATCAATTGTCGTGTTAAAACGATTGTGTTATTTAGTATACTTACGTTGAATTAAAAAACATTCTGTCATGGATAGGTTTGTTTAAAAGTTTATCACATCAAATATATATTTAATATATTTATTTAAAGGCAAAACCACAATAGTTTCCGTCTACGCGTTGCGCGGTTTCAATTAGTACGATTACTTTTTGTTATTGATGATTTATGTTTCTAAAAACTTTGACATATAAAATATATACATATTCAAAGACAATACCGCAAAAAAATTATTAAAAGTTTTTAATATATTGTTTGGAAATTTGAAAACGATTATGTTTTGTTATTGATAATGTGTCGCTATATATGTTTGTTAAAATATTTGACATATGAAATGATATTTATTTAAAGGCAATACCACAAAAAAAAATAGTTTTGATATACTATTTGAAAACCCAAAAGAAAAAAAATATTTAAGAAACCAAGAAATAACCCGTAATTTTAAACCTAAAACGGATCCAATGTGGTAAAATCTGAATATTGTTACAAAAAAAGAATAAACATTTTTAATATAATTATTTGAAAACCCGAAAGGAAAAACATATGGAAAAAACCAAGAAGTAACTCGTATATTAGAAAATCTAAACCGGATGCGATTTGACAAAATCCGAATAATGGTGCGGGTTATAACATGGACGAATAGTAACTCGCCACGCAGGCGAGTTACTATTCACAACCTATTCAATTATTATAGTATATATAAAACCGGATGCGATTTGACAAAATCCGAATAATGGTGCGGGTTATAACATGGACGAATAGTAACTCGCCACGCAGGCGAGTTACTATTCACAACCTATTCAATTATTATTATACATAATATAATATAATATAATATAATATAATAATGAACCCCACTTATAGTTGTATTTGTCTCCTAGTAGGAAGCCAGAAATAAGGCACTAAAAAAATTGCAGAGAAAGTCGTTTGGGGCCGCCATGGCAGGCATGCATTTGCGAGGTAAGAAGACTCTACTTTTTCTCCGGTTCGGCCACTGGTTCATGCTTCTCCATATATGTCAAACTATCCCTTAGTCAACACATTTAAAAATAGAACCACATTAATATACACACCAGTCTTTTGCATCTACTAATGTTTTCACATGATTCATTTGATAATATTTGCGATGTAAACTAGCTATCTGGAAATATAGTTCGTAATATTTGCTTGTATTGTACATATAATACAATTATGAATGATAAACATCTTTTAACATCTATAATTATAACAACTTTTAGCCCTTGAATTGAAGTGTTTGGTGGATTCACAATTAGCTACTTACTAATGATATTAGTTATTATAATAAAATATTGTATTAGTTTTATACTATAAGTTGTTTAAGCCTCTGTCAATAAAGTCATCAAATTCTTTGGACTGTGATCAACATCATGTCATTTTTCATTTTCAAAATTTCACCAGAATTTCACCCTAACATTATAGTTTGAATTCATTTACATATCAAAAATATAATTTGAATTCACCACAATATATTATGTATCAATAAACAATTTAAATTCAATTAATTTTAATAACAATAATTAAATTTTGTATTAACAACTTGGACTTTAGCGATATGGGAAACAAAATTATAACAACAACCTGTATGTTAACATGGTTGATTTTTAGGTTAATTTATTATGGTTGAATAGTCATTTTCCTTAAAAAGAATGGAAAGGGGTTGAAAAATAAAAAACAACAAAATAAAAAATTCAAGAAATATAGTCGTTGTATGCAATTGGGACCACATCACTCCAAATTCTCATGTCTTCTTCAAGACATATCGCGAGAATGCAGCCGAGGAAGGCTTGGTGGCAATAACGTTCCAAGAACACGGCTCCAAAATGTACGAGAACGTGAACGAAGCGTGCGGTGACTATAAGATAGGCGAGTTTGCAAGAACGCAAGCTTAGAAGTAGAAGCTTATTGATATCGGCCCTTAGAATGACATTATGAGTTTATTCATTTATCTCGAATCCTAATTTTTATACTGTCACGTTATCTTATCATTAAAAGTTATATTTTATATAAAAATTAAAACCATAAAATAATACTATGTTATCAAACTTTTGGGTTTGGCATTGTATGGGTGGTGAGCGAGTGGTGAGTGGTGACCACTCGTGGAACAGTGTCGCCATCACTTTTTTAAGCATTGAGTGGTGAGTTTGAGTCCAACCACTCGTGAAACACTTTTTTTCCTTTCTTTACTGATGTGTGAAATCGAGTACTAAAATTTATAAACACGAACTACCAAAAGACTGACTACAACACACTCACAGGCAGTGAACCTGATCGTATGCAGTATAGTAAACTTGGTAAATCCGAGGTCGATCACAAGGACTAAAGTAAAACAGTTGCTCAAATTAAGTAGTTCAAGTAAAGAGGGGTTTTGTGACCGAATTGTCACTTTGCAATTAGTTAGAAAATTTGTTAGTAATCCCTCAGGATTAATCGAAAAGAGAGTTTTGTTGTAAACAATAATAAAAGGCGCACCTACTTGGATCAGCTTACATGTCAATCAGAAAGTCTAAATATCACTTGCATTGTTGAACGACTTAAAAGGTAATCAAGATGAACTCTCGTTATACTCGATTCTTTAATTGCACAAAGTATAGTTATCACTCTCGTGAATAATTTCTACTCTAAACAATTAAGCATTAAGAACTTAAGTTGATTTTATGATTTAATCTTGAAAAGCTTTCTCTCGAATGCTTTATTCGCCTAATCAGATCTCTCTAACATAGACGTTTATACACTCAAAATGAATTTAATTGTTTAAATCTTTATCGCTAGTTTCTCTCGAACTCCAACGACTTTTGATTAATTAAAGACCGATTAATCGTTTCATAAACCAATTGACAATGACATAGATTTCTCTCGAACTTCTAATAACAATTATCAATCAATCTATATAAAAGATAAAAACAATTTATAAACTCAAATAAATGCGGATCTTCGATTAAACATAGAAATCATGTTCAACAATTGCAAATAACATCAAACAATCCTATGACATGTTCACTATCCAAGTAGGTGCTGAGAGATTTAGCCTCTCATATTAAATATGAAAGAACAAATCAAAATAGAAGAATTCATCGTTACCGATTACAAATAAATGAAAGGGAATAACGGAAATCGTCCAATCGTCTTCTTGATCTTCAAAGATAATCAAACTGATGAAAATATGCTCAAAAGAGTCTCAAAAACGGCTGGGAAAGTAAAGATAGGGTTTGTGAATGAATTAGCAAGCTATTTATAGTTTCCCAAAAATCTTCAAAAATTCGTCATCAGTTGCGCCGCAACTAGCTAGTTGTGTCGAAACTAACTTTGACCGCGTTTGACTTTTGACATTTATTGACTCGAAGCTGGCTTGGATCTTCATGCGTTGCGACGCAACTAGGGACGTTGCGACGCAACCTATCTATCTGTATTTCAGTTGCGGCGCAACTCATGGTTGCGTCGCAATGTGTCTTCAGTCCGTTTGACTTTCGTTGACCAGACTCCAAATGCAGCCTCGGGACTCGTAAAACTTCCGTAAGCACTTATTTTGCCTCAAAAACGTCGTTTCCTCCAGAATTACGCTCAAGTACCTGTTAATAACCTGAAACACTAACAAATACCATAAACGCACCAAATGTATACGAAAACGACTCAAAAACTATTTAAAAACAACTAAATACATTGTGGGAAATGGGTATAAAATAAGACATATCAAATCCCCCCACACTTAAGCTTTGCTTGTCCTCAAGCAATTCCAAGCTTAAAAACACAAATTACCTTGGTACATCCATGGAAATAACATTTCAGTAATCAAAAAGAAGCTCAACCATAAATGAAAGTGAAAAGAGATGGTTAGGCAGTTTTAATCTTAAATGAAAATTGGAATGTTTCACAATACTTGACTGATACACAAGCCTCAATAACACGACTAAGCACTGAACAATCGAATCAATGATATCTCATCTATCCTACTCCAATAACTTACTTTTGGGGTTGAATATTTGAATAATCACTCAAGGCCTAGTCGTGATGCATAATCTTTTACCATAGGCTTGTACTAGAATCGTTCCTTCACCGCCATGGCGCAAGCACCATAACGTCTATCAGAAGAGGTCTTAAAAGGGTTGTAATGAACTCTGAGGCTAAATAAGGTATTTAAAGGGTATGGAGTCTTTTTTTTTTTTTTTCTTTTTTTTTTTTTTTTTTTTTTCTGTTTTTCAATTCTTTTATTCTTTTTTTTTTTTTTCTGTTTTTCATTCTTTTATTCTTTTTTTTTTTTTTTCTTTTTTCATTTTTTTTATTTTTTTTTTTCTGTTTTTCAATTCTTTTATTTTTTTTTTTCTTTCTGTTTTTCAATTCTTTTATTCTTTTTTTTTTTTTTTTCTGTTTTTCAATTCTTTTATTCTTTTTTTTTTTTTCTTTTTTCAATTTTTTATTTTTTTTTTTTTTTTCTGTTTTTCAATTCTTTTATTCTTTTTTTTTTTTTTTTTTTCATTTTTTCATTTTTTATTTTTTTTTTTTTTTCTGTTTTTCAATTCTTTTATTCTTTTTTTTTTTTTCTGTTTTTCAATTCTTTTATTCTTTTTTTTTTTTTTTTTCTGTTTTTCAATTCTTTTATTCTTTTTTTTTTTTTTGTTTTTCAATTCTTTTATTTTTTTTTTTTTTTCTGTTTTTCAATTCTTTTATTCTTTTTTTTTTTTTTTTTTTTTTCTGTTTTTCAATTCTTTTATTCTTTTTTTTTTTATTCTTTTTTTTTGTGAGCTACTTTTACTCTGACTAATTGGTATTCTCTAAATAATATCGAAACAGTGACAAATCATGAAATGATATGCTAAGATGAACAATCCAGACTTGATCCAAAAATTATGACGAAATCAATCTATTCTCAGTAACCGAGAATATCCCAACCCGACACAATAGGACAACCCCAAACCATTCACTAGCATAGGCAACCAATGACCCACCAGGACTTCGACTATCGGTATGGCTAGGAAAGGTGTATATTTAATGTGGATTTAATAACAAAGAACAGGCTAATGACAACATGTTTTCTATTGTTTCTTGCACTAAAAATGAGTGCAACATAAGGGTTTTAACAGGTGGTTCACTAACCAGTGTAGTTAGCTACTAAGTGTAAAGTCCCTCACACGATGGTTTAACCCACGAGTGTAAAATAACAAGACAAGTATGAACTAGAATCGGACTAGTGTTACTTCAATATAAATATGCAAGAATATAAACAAAGTAATAAATGACTTTAAGCAATATTTAAAAAAGTAAATAAAAGGTGGAACACGAATGTAGTTTTCAAGTGTATTTTCTTTATTGATATGTATAAACAAAATACAAGATCGTTGCGGAACCTAGATATTACACGTATGTAAGTATCTAAACAATCTTTGAATTACAAGTGATCTATACTTGCTAAATAAACTCCTTTGATCGATATACTTAGAGTTGTGAAGTATAGCTGTTTAGATCGAGAGTATTTAAGCAAGTTCACCAATTTGCTAAAAAGTGATTTTCTCAAAGAAATGACTTTGTATTTATAGGCAACAAAATTCTCCAGTGAATTTTGTGCCGTACAAATATGGTTGGATACATTTAATGATCCGACAAGAACATTAAATGTATTGGATAAGGAATAAGGATAAAGTCACATCAAGTGCAAGTGTATCCTTTTATCCAACCACCTTAACACACGTATACTTTGGTAAAGAACAAGTGGGTTGTTATTTGGAAAGTGTGTAAAGGCTTAAAGTCAAATCCTCGATATCAGTGTTCAGATTTGTAAGGTCTAGAACACTGACAATCCTCCAGTGTACAGATCTGGTAAGACTTTCCAGTGGACTCCGCCATTTGATAAGTCTTCTTTCTTCAGACTTCAGTCTTTGACTTCAGTCAGAATGTCTTCAGTAGAGTTGATCTGGACTGGGGTGAAGACCAGTGAGCTAATCTGGAGAATACTCCAGATTCCTATACAAGTATTTGCTCATTAGTCTTCCATTATTTCTGGACAAATCTTTAGAAGGACTCCAGATCCCAAGTCTGGAGTAGGTCCAACAGAACATGTTTTCTGGTCAGATCTTCAGTGAGCTCCAGTAGTCGAGTCTGGAGCGAGTCCAGCAAAACATGTTTCTTGACAAACCTTCAATAAGGTTCCAGTAGTCCAGTCTGGAGCCAGTCCAGTAAGTCTGGACTAAATCTGGACCTAACACTAAGCACATTAACAAAACATGCACATAACAAATTTTTATGAAACAATGGTGAACATACAAGAACAAAGGTTTTAATCCTAAATTTGCCTCTTCCTCATCTAGCTACACGGAACGATCATCAAAGACACTTTTAGCGGTATCAATATGCTGAATAGAAATAGTAGAGTATACTTCAAGACACCACTCCTTACACACAGATTCCCTATCACGAAAAATGTCAAAC
>CM067168.1:91008248-91045748 GCA_034093135.1 Erigeron breviscapus | reverse complement strand
ATCATACCAACCCTCATTGTTCTAATATCAATTAATCACCAATTCGAATTTCAACAAGCAATTTAAGCATAAAATTAGAGAAATCCGAATTGATTATCATGAATTTACCAACATAAAATTAAAAGAAACAAATGAGAGTGGAAGAGGGAATAATAACCTTGCCTTGCCTTGCCATTGTTAAAGATTAAAGAGAAAGTGGAAAATTGAAGAAGTGTAAATTGAAGAAAATAAGGAGGAGAAGAGAGGTAGATCGGCAGGGGTTGTTTGGAGAGAAAAGGGGTTTCAAAATAATTGAGATAGTTGTAAAGTGAGAAACCCTAACCACCCGATCCCCTTTTAGATGTTTGACCGGATCTGACCCGGTTGCGTGGCAACCTACTCGTTGCGTCGCAATGCTATTATTAATTTTTGATTTTTCGAATTATTTTTTTTTTTAGATTTTCTGATTTTCTGAAAACAATACATGGGTTGCGTTGCAACTACCTTCTTGCGTCGCAATCCAAAAGCAGGGAGATAAGTTGCGGCGCAACTTAGAAGTTGCGGCGCAACAAAAGGCCATTGCGGCGCAACTTGGTGGTTGCGTCGCAACTGACCCCCCCCCCCCCCCCACGCACACACTTACCTTGGTGATCTCCTTAGAATCATCTTACCGGAACGCGTGAGAGTGGTTCCAACCTGCAAATCTCAACAAAAACACATTACCTCAAACAATTTGAAAAACAAACAAAATTATTGAAAACAAGAAAAATGAAACACGGGTTGCCTCCCGAGAAGCGCTTAATTTATTAATGAGTCTTTAGCTCGACTCCAAGTGCCTTGAGTTTACTTGTCGATGGCATAAAAGCCAATTTCGAACACCTCCGCATGTTCCTCATCTTCTACATGGTAATGCTTCAATCGGTGTCCGTTCACAATAAAACTCTCACCATTTTTGCTAAACAATTCCACATATCCGGACGCATAACCTCGCTTAACCACATAAGGCCCCGTCCATTTCGATTTAAGCTTAGGTGACTTGAGTTTGTACTTCGATTGAAACAAAAGAGCTTTGTCACCTGCCTTAAACTCCTTTCGCTTGATCTTGCTATCATGCCAAGCCTTTGTACGTTCCTTGTAGAGCTTTGAGTTGTCATATGCTTGCAACCTCATCTCATCTAACTCGTGCAACTGCAAAAACCTCTTCTCACCTGCTAAGATCAAGTCCATATTGCAATTTTGCAAAGCCCAATAGGCTTTATGTTCAATCTCATGTAGTCCCAATCGGCGTTTTGTAGGCGGTTCTAAACGCCCACAAGGCATCATCGAGCTTCTTAGCCCAAATCTTGGGATTATCTAACACAGTTTTCTCAAGAGTACGTTTCAAGGCCCTGTTGGTGTTTTCCACTTGGCCGCTTGTTTTAGGGTGATATGAAGTGGAGAACCTATGGGTCACACCATACTTCTGTAAAACCTTAGCAAGCTGGTGATTCGTGAAATGGGTTCCACGGTCACTTATTAAGGCCTTTGGTACACCAAATCTACTAAACAACTTTTTCAAGAAATCAATAACTACTCTAGCATCATTGGTCGGTAGGGCTTTAGCCTCGGCCCATTTGGACACATAATCAACGGTTACCAGAATGTAAAGAAACTTATTCGAAGGGGAAAAGGTCCCATGAAATCAATCCCCCAAACATCAAAAACCTCACATACCTGAATCATTTGTTGAGGCATTTCGTCTCTTTTGGTGATATTACCTTGGCGCTGACAAGCATCACATACCTCCACTAAAGTCTTTGCTTCCTTGAAAATGGTGGGCCAATAGAAACCCGCATCAAAAACTTTCTTACCGGTTACAGACGGTCCATAATGACCACCGGTTGGACCATAATGACAAGCATCTAAAATCTACCGGGTTTCTGCACTGGACACACATCTCCTTGTAAGTCCCAACTCAATAGATGGTACTAACTGAAGACACCTCTATGTCAATGGTGGGGTGACTTTGCAATATAGACACTGAACTGAGACGACCAGTTGCAGTGAATGTATACCAAGTTCTTGGTTAGATTACTTATTAAGGTGACAATAATAAATAAGTAATCGACAATGCAATATATAAATACAAGTAATGTAAATTGGTGAGATGATGTGTATTTTTCAAGTGTAATTTATTTATTATCTTTAAATAAATTACAAGGTTGTTGCGGAACCAAGATAATACAAGAGAGTAAATATCCTAACAACCTATGAAATACAATCGATCTAATACTTGGAAATTCTCTAAACAATCGAAACACTTAAAGTTGTGAAATGTTCCTTTTTGCGATTGAGAGAATATTGCACAAGTTCACCAAGAAAATGAAATTGTCTGAGTTTGCAAAAGTCTGATTTCTTGGTTGTGCAAAGACCTCTATTTATAGGCAAAGTTGACATTGGGATGTCAACTTTGGCCGTACAAATATTGTTGAGAGCATTTAAGGAATAGCATTTAATTACTTAAAATGCTGTATAAAGTTATGACATAAAGTCACCTTATTCAACCTGCTTTATGTACTTTTGTACTTTAAACATAGACAATTGCTATTGTCCGGTTAATAGCACATAAAGCATAAAGGTCTTTTCCTCGTAATCAGTGTAAAGCTTTGTAAGTACTTTACACTGATGATCTCCAGTTTATATCTGAGTAGAATGTCAACTGGGCTTCGCTGCCATTGTCATTCTTTGTCTTCCACTTGTTGTCTTTGACTTCAATTGGAATATCTTCACATCTGGTCAGATCTCAACTAGAGGAAGTCTTCAGTTGCGTTAACTGTACGTTGCAACTGGACTTCAATATATTTCTGGACAAATCTTCTAGTCTCCAGATGCAACTGGAGACTGGCCAGTTTTCAGCAAAACTGGTCCTAACACTCCTGATCATCCCATCTGCACACATTCTAAACAAATATGGTTCTTCCCAAAAATAATGTTTGATCTCAGAAAAGAATTTCTTCTTCTGTTGAGATGACATTTCTTTGGGAATCACATCTGCACAAAGATAGTTAGCAATGTCTGCATACCATGGTGCTTCCTCAACTTCAACCTGCATCAAATACTCATCAGGAAAAGCATCATCAATATCATGCTCTTGTAACTCCTCAAGGTGAGGGTTTTCGAGCCTACTCAAATGATCGGCCGCCACATTTTCAGCCCCCTTTTTGTCCTTGATCTCAATGTCGAACTCTTGCAAAAGCAAGACCCAACGAATGAGATGGGGTTTGGCATCTTGTTTAGAGAACAAGTACCTTAATGCGGAATGGTCGGTATAAACAATGGTCTTGTTAAGAACCAAGTAGGGTCGAAACTTATCAAAAGCATAAACAACGGCCAACAATTCTTTCTCAGTCACGGTATAATTTTGTTGAGCCGGGTTGAGGGTCTTGCTTGCATAAAAAATGGGACAGAAAATGTTTATCCTGCCTTTGGCCTAAAACGGCCCCTAAGGCATAATCGCTAGCGTCACACATCAACTCAAAAAGTAATGACCAATCGGGTGAAGACATAATAGGGGCATTGGTCAATTTTTCTTTAAGTAAGTTAAATGCATGAAGGCACTCACTATCAAAATTAAAAGGGACATCTTTTTCCAACAACTTTGTCATTGGCCGGGTGATTTTTGAAAAATCTTTTATAAACCGACGATAAAACCCGGCATGACCCAAAAAGCTTCTAACCGATTTAACATTAGTGGGAGGAGGTAATTTAGCTATGACATCTATTTTGGCTCTATCAACCTCAAGTCCCGCTTTAGAAACTTTATGTCCCAACACAATCCCTTCCTTCACCATGAAGTGACATTTTTCCCAATTTAAAACCAAATGTGCCCTTTCACACCTTTCCAACATTTTATCAAGACTATCTAGACAACTTTCAAAAGAACTACCAAATACAGAAAAGTCATCCATGAAGACTTCCATGGAAGTTTCAATCATGTCCTGAAAAATTGCAATCATACATCTTTGAAAGGTTCCGGGGGCATTGCAAAGACCAAAAGGCATTCTGCTATAGGCATAAGTACCAAAGGGGTAAGTGAATGTGGTCTTTTCTTGGTCATTTGGGTCAATGGGTATTTGGAAATACCCGGAGAACCCATCCAAGAAGCAAAAATACTCGTTTTCGGCTAACCGTTCGAGCATTTGGTCAATGAAAGGCAAGGGAAAGTGGTCTTTACGGGTGGCGTCATTTAACTTCTGATAATCTATACACACATCCCACCCTTTTTCGGCACATAATGCACCGGACTCACCCATGGACTATCCGAGATGGAAAATATGATTCCCGCATCAAGTAACTTAATGATCTCCTATTTAATAACCTCCTTCATGTTTGGATTAAGTCTACGTTGTCTTTGCACAACCTGTTTGACATTATCAATAAAATTTATGGCGTGCTTACAAAATTCAGGACTTATACCCGATATGTCGGAAGTTTTCCAAGCAAAGGCGTTTTTATGGGCCTTGAGTACGGTCATAAGTCTAGATTTCTCATCCTCCAACAATAAGGATGAGATGACAATGAGTAAGTGAGATGTACCTTCGAGATAATCATACTCAAGATGATCCGGCAAAGGCTTGAGCTCCAAGTCGGTAGGAGGGTTCTCAACTGATGTCAACACCCGTGTGCTTCCATCTGCCGTGATCTTTTCGAAGGTATCATCTTCCGGTGGAGTTGTATCCAAGCTCAAAGCCAAAATTTCTTCGATTTGATCATTGGTGATAGCTTCACCATTTGCAATCTCAGCTTTAACAACTCCATTCGCTTCCATAGCTTCTTGCATTTCCAAGTCCAAAGTATCATCTATCACATCAATTCTAAAATAAGTGTCATCAGAAGAATAAGGATGCTTTAATGCTCTATCAACCTTAAAAATAATCCAGTCATCACCGACCCCTAAGGAAATCTCCTTAGCCTTAACCCGGATGATAGCATCCGCGGTGTTAAGGAATGGGCGGCCAAGAATTAGAGGGACTTTAGCGTCCGCCTCCATCTCTAGAATGACAAAGTCGACCGGAAACACCATATGTCCTACCTTAATTCAGGTAGGGGTCAACTTACCTAAGGCCAATTTCCTATAAACAGAATAAGGCATTAAATTAATACTGGCCCCAAGATCGGCCAAGGCCTCACACAAAAATGCACCAAAAGAACAAGCAATTAGAAAACTCCCTGTTACCACCAAAACCAGAACTGTTAGTATTAAAAGAAGAATAAGAGGGATAAGAACTACCTGGTTGCCGGTTTTGAAAACCGGTGTTGCGGTTGAAGTTCCCCTGTTGTTGGTTCTGAACAAAGCTAACATCTTCAACTGGCTTATGGGGGCAATCCTCAGTGTAATGCAAATCCCCACAATTGTCGCATTCATCAGCCATAACCTTCACATCCCTTTCAAGGCTCTTGAACCTGCTTTCTTGGCCATCAAACCTCTCATCCATTCTCTTTGAGAGAGCCTTAACTTCAGCAACAAGCTTCTTAGCGACAGTATTTCTTCCGGATCTCTTGGTTCGGTCTTCTTCTCGGGTTGAGCTCTCCTTGGCCATATCATCAAGAATTTTGTAACCTTCATTTGGGGAAATGTTGTTGAAACTACCCCCAAATGCATATCCGAGCTCCCTCTTAGACCTTCTATCCAGACCATCGTAGAAAATCTCAACAATAACCTCAGTACCCATGCTATGACCCGGGCAATTCCTCAACATCTCCTTAAAACGTTTCCAAGCATCTACAATATCTTCACCACTGTCTTGAGAAAAACCCCTAATCTGATTCTCTAATTGCCTTTGAGTTCTTATGGAATAGAACTCATCAATGAATCCTTCTCTGAGTTCAGCCCAAGTAGTGAATGAATTATCCGGTAGCTCCTTGAACCATGCAGATGCATCTCTAGTGAGAGTCAATGGAAATAACTCTAGTTTCACAGTCTCAGCTTGCCCTTCCCCATACTGATACAATCGGCAAATCTTTTCAAATCTTTCAACATGAGCATAAGGATCACATCTTCTTACCCCGTCGAACTTATCCTCCTCGACACTCTTGAGATGATTGCCCTTTAAAGAAAAGTTTACCAAAATTGCAGGAGGACGAATAGCTGTGCCCCGGTTAGCTGGTATGGTTCTTCTTCGTTCCCCGTAAGGAATGTTGTTCAAATCCCTCGGCTGTTCTTCACCCATTCCGTTTCCCCTCGGTTGTTGGATTTGATTTCTGTTAATTTGAGGGAATACAATGTTATTCGGTTTAGGTGTTTGAACTTTTTCTTCTGTGTCCAAGTCTTCTCCTGTTCGAAAGATCCAAGCTGCGTCTTCCGACCTATTAATGAGTTGATCTTCTGATGTTGAACCTTTCTTGGTACAGTGTTCGTCTAAGGCAACGTCCTGTTGGACTTGGTCTGCGGTTTCTGGATCTATTTTGTCTGATGTGGATGGTTCTGGATTGTTTTTCTGCACTAATCGACGTCTGACTTTCCCCGGATTAGATAAAGGACTAAGAAAAGGTCGGCCAGAAGCTCTTGTGTTCATCAACTAGTAAGAACCTGCACAATCACCACAAGCAAACCGTCAACCGCACCTGGTACAAATGAAATAAAAATGAAAATAAATAAAATCTAATTAATAAAGCAATAACTTTCTCACAAATAAATGTGAGAAAGGATCGAACTACAAAATTAAACAACTACTAAAACAAAAGTCCCCGGCAGCGGCGCCAAAAACTTGATGTGTGAAATCGAGTAATAAAATTTATAAACACGAACTACCAAAAGACTGACTACAACACACTCACAGGCAGTGAACCCGATCGTATGCAGTATAGTAAACTTGGTAAATCCGAGGTCGATCACAAGGACTAAAGTAAAACAGTTGCTCAAATTAAGTAGTTCAAGTAAAGAGGGGGGTTTTGTGACCGAATTGTCACTTTGCAATTAGTTAGAAAATTTGTTAGTAATCCCTCAGGATTAATCGAAAAGAGAGTTTTGTTGTAAACAATAATTTAAAAAGGCGCACCTACTTGGATCAGCTTACATGTCAATCAGAAAGTCTAAATATCACTTGCATTGTTGAACGACTTAAAAGGTAATCAAGATGAACTCTCGTTATACTCGATTCTTTAATTGCACAAAGTATAGTCATCACTCTCGTGAATAATTTCTACTCTAAACAATTAAGCATTAAGAACTTAAGTTGATTTTATGATTTAATCTTGAAAAGCTTTCTCTCGAACTGCTTTATTCGCCTAATCAGATCTCTCTATCATAGACGTTTACACACTCAAAATGAATTTAATTGTTTAAATCTTTATCGCTAGTTTCTCTCGAACTCCAACGACTTTTGATTAATTAAAGACCGATTAATTGTTTCATAAACCAATTGACAATGACATAGATTTCTCTCGAACTTCTAATAACAATTATCAATCAATCTATATAAAAGATAAAAACAATTTATAAACTCAAATAAATGCGGATCTTCGATTAAACATAGAAATCATGTTCAACAATTGCAAATAACATCAAACAATCCTATGACATGTTCACTATCCAAGTAGGTGCTGAGAGATTTAGCCTCTCATATTAAATATGAAAGAACAAATCAAAATAGAAGAATTCATCGTTACCGATTACAAATAAATGAAAGGGAATAACGGAAATCGTCCAATCGTCTTCTTGATCTTCAAAGATAATCAAACTGATGAAAATATGCTCAAAAGAGTCTCAAAAACGGCTGGGAAAGTAAAGATAGGGTTTGTGAATGAATTAGCAAGCTATTTATAGTTTCCCAAAAATCTTCAAAAATTCGTCATCAGTTGCGCCGCATCTAGCTAGTTGCGTCGCAACTAACTTTGACTGCGTTTGACTTTTGACTTTTATGTGATGCAATGATTTACTCTGTTTATGTTATGCAATGATTTACTCGTGTTTATGTTATGCAATGATTACTCGTGTTTATGTTATGCAATGATTTACTCGTGTTTATGTTATGCAATGATTTACTCGTGTTTATGTTATGCAATGATTTACTCGTGTTTATGTTATGCAATGATTTACTCGTGTTTATGTTATGCAATGATTTACTCGTGTTTATGTTATGCAATGATTTACTCGTGTTTATGTTATGCAATGATTTACTCGTGTTTATGTTATGCAATGATTTACTCGTGTTTATGTTATGCAATGATTTACTCGTGTTTATGTTATGCAATGATTTACTCGTGTTTATGTTATGCAATGATTTACTCGTGTTTATGTTATGCAATGATTTACTCGTGTTTATGTTATGCAATGATTTACTCGTGTTTATGTTATGCAATGATTTACTCGTGTTTATGTTATGCAATGATTTACTCGTGTTTATGTTATGCAATGATTTACTCGTGTTTATGTTATGCAATGATTTACTCGTGTTTATGTTATGCAATGATTTACTCGTGTTTATGTTATGCAATGATTTACTCGTGTTTATGTTATGCAATGATTTACTCGTGTTTATGTTATGCAATGATTTACTCGTGTTTATGTTATGCAATGATTTACTCGTGTTTATGTTATGCAATGATTTACTCGTGTTTATGTTATGCAATGATTTACTCGTGTTTATGTTATGCAATGATTTACTCGTGTTTATGTTATGCAATGATTTACTCGTGTTTATGTTATGCAATGATTTACTCGTGTTTATGTTATGCAATGATTTACTCGTGTTTATGTTATGCAATGATTTACTCGTGTTTATGTTATGCAATGATTTACTCGTGTTTATGTTATGCAATGATTTACTCGTGTTTATGTTATGCAATGATTTACTCGTGTTTATGTTATGCAATGATTTACTCGTGTTTATGTTATGCAATGATTTACTCGTGTTTATGTTATGCAATGATTTACTCGTGTTTATGTTATGCAATGATTTACTCGTGTTTATGTTATGCAATGATTTACTCGTGTTTATGTTATGCAATGATTTACTCGTGTTTATGTTATGCAATGATTTACTCGTGTTTATGTTATGCAATGATTTACTCGTGTTTATGTTATGCAATGATTTACTCGTGTTTATGTTATGCAATGATTTACTCGTGTTTATGTTATGCAATGATTTACTCGTGTTTATGTTATGCAATGATTTACTCGTGTTTATGTTATGCAATGATTTACTCGTGTTTATGTTATGCAATGATTTACTCGTGTTTATGTTATGCAATGATTTACTCGTGTTTATGTTATGCAATGATTTACTCGTGTTTATGTTATGCAATGATTTACTCGTGTTTATGTTATGCAATGATTTACTCGTGTTTATGTTATGCAATGATTTACTCGTGTTTATGTTATGCAATGATTTACTCGTGTTTATGTTATGCAATGATTTACTCGTGTTTATGTTATGCAATGATTTACTCGTGTTTATGTTATGCAATGATTTACTCGTGTTTATGTTATGCAATGATTTACTCGTGTTTATGTTATGCAATGATTTACTCGTGTTTATGTTATGCAATGATTTACTCGTGTTTATGTTATGCAATGATTTACTCGTGTTTATGTTATGCAATGATTTACTCGTGTTTATGTTATGCAATGATTTACTCGTGTTTATGTTATGCAATGATTTACTCGTGTTTATGTTATGCAATGATTTACTCGTGTTTATGTTATGCAATGATTTACTCGTGTTTATGTTATGCAATGATTTACTCGTGTTTATGTTATGCAATGATTTACTCGTGTTTATGTTATGCAATGATTTACTCGTGTTTATGTTATGCAATGATTTACTCGTGTTTATGTTATGCAATGATTTACTCGTGTTTATGTTATGCAATGATTTACTCGTGTTTATGTTATGCAATGATTTACTCGTGTTTATGTTATGCAATGATTTACTCGTGTTTATGTTATGCAATGATTTACTCGTGTTTATGTTATGCAATGATACTCGGGTGTTTATGTTATGCAATGATACCCGAATGTCTATGTTATGCAATGATTTACTCGGGTGTTTATGTTATGCAATGAACTCGTTATTTTGTCACATAAATGTATGTTACCGGCTGAAAATCAATATTAGCCGGTTTAGACTTATTTATTCCATGTCAGCTGCCAAGTGTATTATAAAATCAGTATATAAACACTTTTCTCTCATTATTCCCGCTCAATCTCTCTCTCTTACCTTCTTTTCCCGGTTTAGACTTATTTATTCCCTCCACTTTTTTTCCCTCCATTCCTTCTTTTCCCCCCATTCCTTATTTTCCCTCCCATCTTCCCATGGCTGCTTCTTCTTCCTCATCAACGAACCAGGCCTATCGTTATGTGTTATGTAATTGTGGGGCAAAGATGTATATCCTCACATCCTGGACAACAAGAAATCCTGGCAGAAGATTCGTTCGATGCCCAAAAGTAAGGTTTCTTTAATTTTCACTTTCTTGATAATGAAATTGGTAACATGAGATTTATTTGTTGATAACAAATTGCAGGTGAGAGGTGCTAGTTGTACAAGTTTTAGGTTTCTTGATGATGAACTGCCCAATGAATATTACAAAGAGT
This sequence comes from Erigeron breviscapus, assembly GCA_034093135.1. Lineage (NCBI taxonomy): Eukaryota > Viridiplantae > Streptophyta > Magnoliopsida > Asterales > Asteraceae > Erigeron > Erigeron breviscapus. The sequence goes on along the minus strand of CM067168.1, from coordinate 91,035,196 downwards.
TGTTGTTTAACCTTCATTCACAAGCAAAAAATTTACAAGACAAAACATCCCATGAAGAATTGGAAGGAAAAACACTCACTGAAGATGATGGCTCAAAGGTCCAATTGGTGAAAGCTTTGGAGCAGGTGAATATAAAATTGAAGGTGTTTGACAAAGTGTTTTATATGTTGATTGGGGTTGTGGCAATGCTATGTGTTGTAATCGTTGCAATAGTGATTTAATGTTGTTTTGTATGTGATGTTTTGTTGGTATGGAATGAAATTGACTACTTTTTCATGACTTGTATTTTCTTAAATTTGTTATATGAAAGTAAGTAAATAAACCATGAAAGTAAGTAAATAAAACAGGGTATAATTTGACAACTGCAAGTCAAAAGATTCATGTTATATAAGCATTTTCTGCATATAAGTGTCACTTGCACTTGCACATGCACATACATATACCCAAAAGATTAGTGTCACTTGCACATACCTAGCTATTACATATACCCAAAAGATTAGTGTCACTTGCACATACCAAGCTATTACAGTTGGTCAAAAGATTAGTGTCACTTGCACAAGATTAGCTTATAAACAGACTACACATAAAACACATTAACAGACTACTGCAGGCTTATGCAATCATCCTTTGATTGTCCTGGTCCATTAATCTTTTTTTCAAGCTTCTGCCTTAGAACTCTCTGACTGGGTATCCTCCTTTTCACTAAGCTAAGATTCTTGCCTTTCTTCTGCTTGACTGCTTCATTAACAGAACCTTGGGTTCCAATGTCTGGTTGAATGTTACCCCTTGGTGCAGTCATTGATATGGTCTCATTAATTGTTGTCAGCCTTGGTTGCTCTCTAACTACCATTCCAGAAGAACCAATCCCAGAAGAAAGCCAATTCATTGTCTTCCCAAACCCAACCTTTGCATTAGCTCTTAACATCTTTGGCTTAGATGACCCAGCAACAATCTACAATTAATTTGAAGTTTAACAAAACAAAATTGATGAAATCTTACACTTGTACAACAATTTTAAATCAAATTGACATACCCATAGGTGTGACCCCAAACCTGAAGCCTCCCTTTGTGACACCAAACCTTGCAGGACTTAAAGGTTTACTTGTATGGACACTCTGTTGGGTAGCAGACTCACTTCCTTGGGTAGCAGGCACACTTTCTTGATTTGCAGGCACACTTTCTTGATTTGCAGGCTAACTTTGTTGATTTGCAGGCTGACTTTGTTGTGTTGCAGGGGGATTTGCATGACCAGCAGCTTGATTTGCACTAGGTTTTGGCTTTCTTTTAGGACAATTGACCTTTGGTATATGTGCAGGCCTTGGCAGGGGTGGAGAAGTGCATGTTCTGGCATTGTGACCAACTTCCCAACACTTGTGACATGTCATGGTAACCCCATGCTTTGTAACCCTGGTTGAACCCACTCTTGGCTCATGAGATGCTCTTTGCCTCTTCTTCTTAGGCCTTCCAGGCATCTTTCTAGGAAGTGGGGGTAAGGGAATGTTAAGGTTTGGATCAACAGATGGCCATGTATCTATCCCTCTGATGGTGTTTATTTTTTTCTTTTAAATTTATAAGTTGTACAAGTGTAACATCCCAAACTTTTAATTAACGGTTGACTTGAGTCGTTAAGTCAACACTTCGTGTCCGTTAAGTCTCTAGGAGATTTAATGACTATATGTGTTTAATGTGTCATATGTGTGAGGCTTTAATGCCTTAATGATTTATATGTTAATGTGTTTAAGACGTTTAAGATGTGTTTAATGTGTTGTAAGTATTCCCAATAGGTGATTTTAGCCTAATATGAGTCATAAGGAAGTCTAGGGACTAGTTTTGACATAGGTGGAAACTTAAAAACGGGATTAGGGGTTATATAGGCCCTAATTACCATCACAAATCAGTTTCATCTTCATTTTTATCAAACCCTAGCCGCCCCCTTTGTCTCTTGAGCAATCCTAGTGCGTTTCTTGCGATTTCGGGTGGATTTATGATCAATCGATGCACGTATTCGATCCGTTAATCCTCCTCCAAGGTATAGATGGTAATCCTTGCTTAATATCACTCATTTTCATTCTTATAATTCTTTCATACCTGGACCTATTGAGTAATGGTTGATTGCAATCGTTTTTGTGGTTAGATTTGACGATTTCGGGTCAATCGGTGATTGTTATTGCAATCATTTAGTATCTAGAGATTTCCTACAGGTATGAAATCATTGTTAATGTCATTTTAAGGTTCAAATATGACCATTATAGGGTTCACACCTAGTCTAGAGGTTTGATTTGGATTCGATTGCGTTTGTGAGTAGATTTAGGTCATTTCGGGTGTCAAATCGATTGTATAATGTGTCTAATGAATCCATAAATCAATTGTCGATTTCATAATGTCAAATAATTCATATTTTGGTATATATGAACTGTAGAGGTCGTGGTTATCAGCCATGGATGTTTGATGGTCGAAATTGCTTTCAAAACGAATTGGATTTCCAGGCCTGAAACTGTTGTCATGTTGAAAAATTCATATCTTTCTTATATGAACTAGTTGGGAGATGAATCTTATATTTTTGAAAAGGTCTATGTGTCCTCTTGAATCTATATGAATAAAGCTTCTGGTGATTTTGCCCATAGATAGGCGAAAAGTGTCGATTTTCAAAGGTGGTCGAATTTCGGACGATTTCTGCAGGCCTATTTGTAAACGTCATAAATCATTCATTAGAGACTTCAAGAGTCAAACTTTATATTTATGGAAAGGTCTTTGAATTCCCTACATTTCTTAAGAACTAAGTTTTGACTCATTTGGTCGTCTTGAGGTCGAAAAGTCGCCTGCAAGCGAAGGGCGCGAGTCAGTCTTTCAACCAGCACCCCATATGCGGCGCATATAACTTATGTGTGGCGCATATCGGGGCCTGGGAGGGTTCTGGGTGATTTTTGAAGCAAATATGTGACGCATATTCAAAGCATGCGCCGCATAAAGTGCCTGTGAGTCCGTTTGAGGTCCGAAGCAAGCGTTTAAGGGTCATATAAGTGTACCTAAGTTAATGGATGGTTTTATAACCTTATTAGGATGGGTTTATACAAGTTTAATGACTATGAACTCGATATAGGTAGTCAGGATCACAAACAAGATACCTTAACGTTGCTTATTGATCGTTGTGCTCGTCACGAGGTAAGATACACTACTTTGACACATTGAGGGTTCAACAAAAACATGGTTTTCATATAATAACTTCCCAAATGATATCTTGATTGCTTATGGGTATTCGGGGTTACATGGGAGGTGATATGGGCTATGTAAATGACTATTGAGGCCTGAAATGCAGTCCCTATGATATGAAATATAATGATATGCTATGAAGTGTTATGCAATGACATGAGATGTAATGATATGCTATGAAATGCTATGTAATGTCTTGAGATGAATGGAAATGTGATTATATGTTGATGATATGTGAAATGTGCATGAACGTATGGCTAGCTCATCTAGTTCACTAGACTTATTAAGTTGCCATGACACGTGCACGTTTAAGGGCTCAAATGTTAAGATGTATATGTGATAATGTTTAGGTAATGTGAACACCTAAACTATATGAGATGTGAAATCGAGCTCATAATTTTAGATGAAAGTGTTAAGCTTAACCCGTACTTGCCCTTGCCCGGCAGGTGCGTAGATGTGGTTGCTTTTGGTCGTCTTGAGGTCGAAAAGTCGCCTGCAAGCGAAGGGAGCGAGTCAGTCTTTCAACCAGCACCCCATATGCGGCGCATATAACTTATGTGTGGCGCATATCGGGGCCTGGGAGGGTTCTGGGTGATTTTAAAAAAAAAAAAAAAAAAAAAAAAAAAAAAAAAAAAAAAAAAAAAAAAAAAAAAAAAAAAAAAAAAAAAAAAAAAAAAAAAAAAAAAAAAAAAAAAAAAAAAAAAAAAAAAAAAAAAAAAAAAAAAAAAAAAAAAAAAAAAAAAAAAAAAAAAAAAAAAAAAAAAAAAAAAAAAAAAAAAAAAAAAAAAAAAAAAAAAAAAAAAAAAAAAAAAAAAAAAAAAAAAAAAAAAAAAAAAAAAAAAAAAAAAAAAAAAAAAAAAAAAAAAAAAAAAAAAAAAAAAAAAAAAAAAAAAAAAAAAAAAAAAAAAAAAAAAAAAAAAAAAAAAAAAAAAAAAAAAAAAAAAAAAAAAAAAAAAAAAAAAAAAAAAAAAAAAAAAAAAAAAAAAAAAAAAAAAAAAAAAAAAAAAAAAAAAAAAAAAAAAAAAAAAAAAAAAAAAAAAAAAAAAAAAAAAAAAAAAAAAAAAAAAAAAAAAAAAAAAAAAAAAAAAAAAAAAAAAAAAAAAAAAAAAAAAAAAAAAAAAAAAAAAAAAAAAAAAAAAAAAAAAAAAAAAAAAAAAAAAAAAAAAAAAAAAAAAAAAAAAAAAAAAAAAAAAAAAAAAAAAAAAAAAAAAAAAAAAAAAAAAAAAAAAAAAAAAAAAAAAAAAAAAAAAAAAAAAAAAAAAAAAAAAAAAAAAAAAAAAAAAAAAAAAAAAAAAAAAAAAAAAAAAAAAAAAAAAAAAAAAAAAAAAAAAAAAAAAAAAAAAAAAAAAAAAAAAAAAAAAAAAAAAAAAAAAAAAAAAAAAAAAAAAAAAAAAAAAAAAAAAAAAAAAAAAAAAAAAAAAAAAAAAAAAAAAAAAAAAAAAAAAAAAAAAAAAAAAAAAAAAACAATTGAAAACAAACAAAAAAAAAAAACGAAGAGTAATACGGGAACCCGCCCCATTGTCTTGAACATACGGATTACTCCGGGATTGGCTTGTCATTCCTTAACGACATTGATGTACAACCGTAAGGTTTGTCCATCTAGTCGGGTGTGACTTATGTCACCCTTACAAAGATGTATATGTTATATGAGATGCGTGACTTATCATAACTACAAAGATGTTAGATGTTATATGTGAAGATGCAAAAGATGACTAGGCACATTTAGGATGACCCATCCTATATGAAGATGTTTGATGTGATGATATGATATGTGAGATGTAATGTATGATGTGATTTGTGCCTTAACGATTTCAAACGACTCTTCTATAATGTTTTAATGGACAAATGTTTTATTAATGATGTGTTATCTTACTTAGCTAATTCGTTAGCTAACACTTGTTCTTTTTAAATGTGTTGTGCCCTCAGGTCCAACATTAGTGAGCAGGTAGATGTGAGAAGTGTGAGGCATGGGTAGAATGCAATGAGGATGGCTATAGTTTACCCATAGTGGCTGCTCGCATTAGACTTTAGATTTATGTTTAGACATTAATGACTCGTATTTACTATGTTGTCGGTTGTTTAATGTTGGGCAACCGATGGGTTTCCATTTGAACTTGTTTTGATGACACTGCTAGTAACACCAATTAATAAATGAACCAAACAGATTCTTTTGGTTTGGTCTTTTAAAGTTTACTTCCGCTTTCTTTGACGTCGTTAGGCGAAAATTTTTGGAAATCCATATTTTAAACGACGGGTGTTACAAGTTTGTATCAGAGAAATGGTTTAAGTGAACCACATAAGCAAATCTTTTTGAAGATATTTTATCCTACGTGGCATGTAAATTTTTCAACGTAATGATGGTATTTTTACCTTGGGAAATCAAAAAGAGCAACTTGTTAATGTTTGTGGGCTGTAAACTGTCACACATTTATGTGTGATGTGATGTAATTAATGCGGATCTCAGAACCTCGATCAAAATTATATTTGATAATTTCAAATAAACCGTTTGAGTTCCACATTCTTTCTCCTATATATACCCACTTTCAATTTCATTTGCATTTACTTCGAACATATTTACTCCCAAATCTTTCAAATTCCTTCATTTACTTCTTCATTCATTTTCCAATCATCATCATCTCTCTTATTTACTCCATTTATATTCAATTCCTTCATCAATTCTTCATCATAACCTATATATATTCAATTTCATCTTCATTTATTCTATATAAAATGGCACCTAGACAATCAAAATCGCTCAAAAATCTCCTTGCCGCTGAATATGCCCCTTCTGATAATGTTGAAAGGCACCTCATATTAATCTTGAGGCAAATGCCATTAGAATCAACATGAATAACTGGATGGCAAGACTCTCTATGTCCAGTGTTCATAATGCCCAATCGATTATTGGGAGATTAAACTCATTCTTTCTCTCTTGCCCATTATATGGTGCGTTAACATTAAATCCAGGAAGGATGTACCACGAGTACCTGTGTGAATTCTGGTACACTGCAACATTTGATGATGAAACTTCATCTATCAATTATACTCTCAAGGGAGGTACCAGATCCCTTGGTTTCACTGCAAGTCTACTCAGGTCTGTTCTACAGTTAAACTATCATGAACAGAATGAGTTGCCTATTGAGCTTCCCACTGGTATCAATACAAGGGAAGTATGCAGGCTGATGGGGCACACAGATATCTTGGATGAGCATGGCCAGCTATCCAGGAAAGGGACTATCTACATGAGCAATCTGTCAGACTCATGGAGATACTTTTTCACCCACATTGTTGAATGTCTGGGAGGCAGTTCTGGAGGGTTAGACCAGATCAATCAAACCCATCTCCAGATTGCCTACTGTTTATGGTTTGGGCTTAGAGTAGACTTCGCCCAAATTCTTTTTGATGACCTGGTAGAGCGTCTCAGAGTGAAGGGAAGAAAACCTTTTGTTCCATATATTCGTTTCCTTTCACTGCTGTTTAAAAATGGTCTTAGAGACCAGTATGATTTTGATACTACTCACTTTTCTGTGAGTGAGTATATGAGAGATTTGGTCAATCTCAGATCTCCACTGGACGAGGTAGATATTCCTCAGTCCATGCTTACCTTCCAAAGGGAAGAAGCTGAAATGGCTCCAGATAGAGGTCAAGCTGTTGAAAGAGCCTCTGGAGACCAAGATGTACAGATCATTGAAGCTGTACAACCCATCAGACAAGTCGCTCCTGAAGGTCAAGTATCAGAAGTTGTTGAACCTTCCAGACGACCTAGAACTAGTAGGCGTCTGATGAGAGCTGGACTTCAGGTGAATCCTGAAAGATATCCTGGCGATGTTATGAATTTGGATGGGTCTCCAATTTTTGAACAAGAGAACATACAAGAGGTTGTTGGGCAGATAACTGATGAACAAATTGAAAATGTTGCCCAGATTGTTGAGCAGGTTGTTGAGGAAGTTGAGCAAGAGGCTCATATAGACTTGACTGTAGAGGCTGGTGAACTAGTTAATGTAGAGACTGGTGAACAGTCTGGTGAACAGACAGTTGGGATGGCTCCAGAATGGGATGACGTAGATTCCCCAATGTCTGAAGGTTTTGATGCAAACTTGAATTTTCTGGGTGAAGATGTCCAAGAAGAAGAAAGTCTACCAGAAATGCCACCACCACAATCAAACATGCCACCACCACCACCACCACCTTCAATTCCAGAACACACTCAATACTTCACTCCATCAACCACTCAACCTTCACAATCTCAACCTCCACCTCGTGCGCCGGAGTCACCAGTTGCAACATCTGAAGCTGCAACTGAAGAGGACTGGGCACAAGTTCCTCTAATGACCAGATTACCTTCAACTCTTGAACCTCCCAGTGGTCTCTCCACTTCATCTTCTGCCGAGGTCCAAGGCCTTTTAAGTAAGGTGGCGGACCTGGAGAGATCACTCCAGACTTCATCTCAGGTTATTTCAGACTTCAAATCTTTATTATCAAATAACCTGGCATCTGAGATGAATGTCTTTGCTGGGAATGAGAAGCTGGTTTATGAGAAGCTTAATGAACTGGTTCTGGCCACAAACAACAACACTGAAAAGATCAAAATGGCAGTCCAGGAATTAGAGACAAGGTTGGTTAATTCTGTTCAGACTGCAGTCACTGGTGAACTGGCAGGTCTGAAAGAAGATGTTCAGAACTTGGTTTTCAGGGTCAGTTCTCTGGAGACTAGACCCACACTAGACCAGGATGCAGTTGTTAGCACAATAAGTGATGCATGTACAAGGAAGTTCAGAAACAATATGCTGAAAGAAATATGTGAAGAAGTTTCTGAGACTGTTCTTCGTAGCATTCATGATGGGGTGTTACCCCAAGTAGACAACTTACTGGATGAGAAGTTGCCAAAACACTTGCCTAAAGTTGTTGCAAATGTTCAGAAGGAAGTGCAGGCACTTAAGAAAGTTGTGACTGAAACAACTCCAGTAGCAGGTACAACATTTGGTGCACTGGACAGACTTATGCTTGAAGAATTATGGAATGATCTCAAGTCAAGGACTGGTGATCATTCCAAGGGGGAAAAGTCGTCTGGTGACCAAACACTGAAGCAATTATCACAAAGAGCATATGGCACTGAAGCCGGGCTAACTGAAGGAGCTACTGGTACTGAAGCTAGTGAGCCCCAGTTTGAGTCCTTCCCAGATATTCCATCAACTCTGAAGTCAGTTAAGGGAAAACAACAAATGGAATCTGGAGAGGAAGAGCAAACTGTTGAAGATGCTGATGATGAAACATCCAAGAAGCTTGAACAAGAATGCATCATGATAGAGATTTTTAAAAGAAATCAAAAAGATGAACTGATGGCCCATCAAAGGGAGATGGCAACTATAGGTACTCTGGATTCTTACAATGCTGGCAGGTTAGGCATTAATATTGAAGTGTATAAAAAGATGAAGGATGACCCTAGAGTTCATCAATGTTTGAGTTTATTGGATGATGTTCATGTACGCTCTTTCTACGCCGAAGAGGAACAAGTCTATGATTCTATAATTTATGGCGTGAGTGTACCATAACTCATCAGACAAAGAAAGAATGAACTGGTAAGCCTCCAGAAAAAGATCAGAAAGAACGCTGGTGCTCTGGAGATAGAGTACAGGAAGCGACTTACTGGCTTACCAAAATTGACTGCCAGACAAATCAAAGCAATCAAAGATGCTGATGTAAGCAATTTCATTCCCCTGGACACTTCTCGAAAAATCAATCGTCAAGAACTCCAATCTGTTGTAGAGCAAAGGAGAGTGTCCAAGGAAACTGAATCATTTGATCCAGCAAGCCAAGCTGAAAGAAAAATACAATGAGATGTTGAATTTCAGGGCTGATGCCAGAAGGATCACTGGTGCTGAAATCAAATTGGCTGAAGATCATGAAGGCATGTCTAAGTTTGAAGTAAAGTTGACCAGGGAGGGTAACTTTACTGATGAGAGGAAAAGTACTTCAGTCCAAGCATTTGGATGGAGTGAACTGAAAGAAAAATACAATGAGATGTTGAATTTCAGGGCTGATGCCAGAAGGATCACTGGTGCTGAAATCAAATTGGCTGAAGATCATGAAGGCATGTCTAAGTTTGAAGTAAAGTTGACCAGGGAGGGTAACTTTACTGATGAGAGGAAAAGTACTTCAGTCCAAGCATTTGGATGGAGTGAACTGAAAGAAATCGCTTTAACGTTCAGGGGGAAGACAAATGTGTCGACTGATGTTAAAGCATTTTTGAAAAGAATTGAAAAGGTATGGAGAAGAAAGCAATAGATGGAAGTTGCAATGGGCATAAGATCACCAGAATCAATACCATCTTCTCCATCACCAAAGAGAAAGGCTACTGAAGATGCTCCAGGACAGACATCAAAAAGAAGGGCCTGACTCTTATCATTTACTTGTTGTAAATTTATTGTTTTATAAAACTTGTATACTATTTATCAGTTGATGTATGTAATAATAGTTGCAATTTTTTATTCATATAAGTAAATGATCAGATTTAGTCTAAGTTAGAACTTAAATGATGAAACTGAAAACACTCATGATCTATAAAGTGTTTTCCAGTAACTTAGATTTTTAGACTAAGTCAAAACTTGTGTTTTTCAAGCATACAAAATGTATAGATTCAGCTTGAAAACACTTGCATTATTTCTAAATAAATAGGGGGAATTTGTTAGGTCCAGATTTAGTCCAGATTTACTGGACTCGCTCCAGACTCGACTACTGGAGCCTTACTGAAAATCTGTCCAGAAACGTGTTCTACTGGACCTACTCCAGACTTGGAATCTGGAGTCCCTCTGAAGATTTGTCCAGAAATAATGGAAGACCAGTGAGCAAATACTTGTATAGGAAATCTGGAGTATTCTCCAGATTAGCTCACTGGACTTCACCCCAGTCCAGATCAACTCTACTGAAGACATTCTCACTGAAGTCAAAGACTGAAGTCAGAATAAAGAAGACTTACAAATGGCGGAGTCCACTAGAAGTCTTACCAGATCTGTACACTGGAGAATTGTCATTGTTCTAGACCCTACAAGTCTGAACACTGATATCGAGGATTGACTTTTGCCTTTACACACTTTCCAAAGAACAATCCACTTGTTCTTTACCAAAGTATACGTGTGTAAAGATGGTTGGATAAAAGGATACAAAGTCATTTGATGTGACTTTATCCTTATTCCTTATCCAATGCATTTAATGTTCTTGTCGGATCATTAAATGCATGCAACCAGATTTGTACGGCACAAAATTCACTGGTGAATTTTGTTGCCTATAAATACAAAGTCATTTGATGTGACTTTATCCTTATTCCTTATCCAATGCATTTAATGTTCTTGTCGGATCATTAAATGCATGCAACCAGATTTGTACGGCACAAAATTCACTGGTGAATTTTGTTGCCTATAAATACAAAGTCATTTGATGTGACTTTATCCTTATTCCTTATCCAATGCATTTAATGTTCTTGTCGGATCATTAAATGCATGCAACCAGATTTGTACGGCACAAAATTCACTGGTGAATTTTGTTGCCTATAAATACAAAGTCATTTCCTTGAGAAAAATACTTTTAAGCATACATTTTGCATTTAAGTGAATTTGTCCAAATACTCTCGATCTTAAACAGTGATACTTCACAACTTTAAGTATCTCGATCCAAAAGAGTTATTTGAAAAATATAGATCATTTGTAATTCATAGGTTGTTAGGATACATACTTATTTGTATTATCTTGATTCCGCACAACCTTGTATTTTATTTAACATCATAAATAAAATACACAATTGAAAAATACATAATGCTCCACTTTACTTGTTTATTGCTTTAAGTCTTGTATTACTTTGTTTATATATTCTTGCATTTATTTACAAGTAATACTAGTCCAATCTAGTGATTATTAGACTTGTTGTATTTTACACTTTCCTGGTTAACCATCGAACTTAAGGGACTCACAGGTAGCAAGTTAATAAGGATACGCGTATGAGGAGATTAATCGCCAAATGTAATGTGGGTACTACTTATGAAGGTTGAAGAAATGAGTTGATTACTTGGTTTGATTTAAACATTGAACCAAAGAAATGACGAAACGGTTGAAATGGTAAAGTGAAGGTGGAAAGGACTATGTAAGAAGCTAAATGAGTTTGGCTATGCTAAGTTAAAGAACAACCCAAGGGAATCCTGAAATGAAATGATGAAGTTAAGGATACGGATAAGTTATTTATATATGAGTGGCGAAATGATTCTGAGGACAGAATCCTTTTAAGGGGGAGGTAATTGTAACATCCCAAACTTTTAATTAACGGTTGACTTGAGTCGTTAAGTCAACACTTCGTGTCCGTTAAGTCTCTAGGAGATTTAATGACTATATGTGTTTAATGTGTCATATGTGTGAGGCTTTAATGCCTTAATGATTTATATGTTAATGTGTTTAAGACGCTTAAGATGTGTTTAATGTGTTGTAAGTATTCCCAATAGGTGATTTTAGCCTAATATGAGTCATAAGGAAGTCTAGGGACTAGTTTTGACATAGGTGGAAACTTAAAAACGGGATTAGGGGTTATATAGGCCCTAATTACCATCACAAATCAGTTTCATCTTCATTTTTATCAAACCCTAGCCGCCCCCTTTGTCTCTTGAGCAATCCTAGTGCGTTTCTTGCGATTTCGGGTGGATTTATGATCAATCGATGCACGTATTCGATCCGTTAATCCTCCTCCAAGGTATAGATGGTAATCCTTGCTTAATATCACTCATTTTCATTCTTATAATTCTTTCATACCTGGACCTATTGAGTAATTGTTGATTGCAATCGTTTTTGTGGTTAGATTTGACGATTTCGGGTCAATCGGTGATTGTTATTGCAATCATTTAGTATCTAGAGATTTCCTACAGGTATGAAATCATTGTTAATGTCATTTTAAGGTTCAAATATGACCATTATAGGGTTCACACCTGGTCTAGAGGTTTGATTTGGTTTTGATTGCGTTTGTGAGTCGATTTAGGTCATTTCGGGTGTCAAATCGATTGTATAATGTGTCTAATGAATCCATAAATCAATTGTCGATTTCATAATGTCAAATAATTCATATTTTGGTATATATGAACTGTAGAGGTCGTGGTTATCAGCCATGGATGTTTGATGGTCGAAATTGCTTTCAAAACGAATTGGATTTCCAGGCCTGAAACTGTTGTCATGTTGAAAAATTCATATCTTTCTTATATGAACTAGTTGGGAGATGAATCTTATATTTTTGAAAAGGTCTATGTGTCCTCTTGAATCGATATGAATAAAGCTTCTGGTGATTTTGCCCATAGATAGGCGAAAAGTGTCGATTTTCAAAGGTGGTCGAATTTCGGACGATTTCTGCAGGCCTATCTTGTAAACGTCATAAATCATTCATTAAAGAACTTCAAGAGTCAAACTTTATATTTCTGGAAAGGTATTTGAATTCCCTACATTTCTTAAGAACTAAGTTTTGACTCATTTGGTCGTCTTGAGGTCGAAAGTCGCCTGCAAGTGAAGGGCGCGAGTCAGTCTTTCGACCAGCACCCCATATGCGGCGCATATAACTTATGTGCGGTGCATATCGGGGCCTCGGAGGGTTCTGGGTGATTTTTGAAGCAAATATGCGACGCATATTCAAAGCATGCGCCGCATAAAGTGCATGTGAGTCTGTTTGAGGTCCGAAACAAGCGTTTAAGGGTCCTATAAGTGTACCTAAGTTAATGGATGGTTTTATAACCTTATTAGGATGGGTTTATACAAGTTTAATGACTATGAACTCGATATAGGTAGTCGGGATCACAAACAAGATACCTTAACGTTGCTTATTGATCGTTGTGCTCGTCACGAGGTAAGATACACTACTTTGACACGCTGAGGGTTCAACAAAAACATGGTTTTCATATAATAACTTCTCAAATGATATCTTGATTGCTTATGGGTATTCGGGGTTACATGGGAGGTGATATGGGCTATGTAAATGACTATTGAGGCCTGAAATGCAGTCCCTATGATATGAAATATAATGATATGCTATGAAGTGTTATGCAATGACATGAGATGTAATGATATGCTATGAAATGCTATGTAATGTCTTGAGATGAATGGAAATGTGATTATATGTTGATGATATGTGAAATGTGCATGAACGTATGGCTAGCTCATCTAGTTCACTAGACTTATTAAGTTGCCATGACACGTGCATGTTTAAGGGCCCAAATGTTAAGATGTATATGTGATAATGTTTAGGTAATGTGAACTCCTAAACTATATGAGATGTGAAATCGAGCTCGTAATTTTAGATGAAAGTGTTAAGCTTTAACCCGTACTTGCCCTTGCCCGACGGGTGCGTAGATGTGGTTGCTTGGGTGGCTCCTTGCAACATGGTCAAAGATGTGAAGAGTAATACGGGAGGTCTGACCCGCCCCATTTGTCTTGAACATACGGATTACTCCGGGATTGGCTTGTCATTTCTTAACGACATTGATGTACAGCCGTAAGGTTTGTCCATCTAGTCGGGTGTGACTTATGTCACCCTTACAAAGATGTATATGTTATATGAGATGCGTGACTTATGTCACAACTACAAAGATGTTAGATGTTATATGTGAAGATGCAAAAGATGACTAGGCACATTTAGGATGACCCATCCTATATGAAGATGTTTGATGTGATGATATGATATGTGAGATGTAATGTATGATGTGATTTGTGCCTTAACGATTTCAAACGACTCTTCTATAATGTTTTAATGGACAAATGTTTTATTAATGATGTGTTATCTTACTTAGCTAATTCGTTAGCTAACACTTGTTCTTTTTAAATGTGTTGTGCCCTCAGGTCCAACATTAGTGAGCAGGTAGGTGTGAGAAGTGCGAGGCATGGGTAGAATGCAATGAGGATGGCTATAGTTTACCCATAGTGGCTGCGCGCATTAGACTTTAGATTTATGTTTAGACATTAATGACTCGTATTTACTATGTTGTCGGTTGTTTAATGTTGGGCAACCGATGGGTTTCCATTTGAACTTGTTTTGATGACACTGCTAGTAACACCAATTAATAAATGAACCAAACAGATTCTTTTGGTTTGGTCTTTTAAAGTTTACTTCCGTTTTCTTTGACGCCGTTAGGCGAAATTTTTTGGAAATCCATATTTTTAAACGACAGGTGTTACAACAGTAATTATCTGAGATGGTGACTTATGTCACACTACAAAGATGTATATGTTATATGAGATGCGTGACTTATGTCACAACTACAAAGATGTATATGTTATATGAGATGCGTGACTTATGTCAAAAATACAAAGATGTATATGTTATATGAGATGCGTGACTTATGTCACAAATACAAAGATGTATATGTTATATGAGATGCGTGACTTATGTCACAAATACAAAGATGTATATGTTATATGAGATGCGTGACTTATGTCACAAATACAAAGATGTATATGTTATATGAGATGCGTGACTTATGTCACAAATACAAAGATGTATATGTTATATGAGATGCGTGACTTATGTCACAAATACAAAGATGTATATGTTATATGAGATGCGTGACTTATGTCACAAATACAAAGATGTATATGTTATATGAGATGCGTGACTTATGTCACAAATACAAAGATGTATATGTTATATGAGATGCGTGACTTATGTCACAAATACAAAGATGTATATGTTATATGAGATGCGTGACTTATGTCACACTTACAAAGATGTATATGTTATATGAGATGCGTGACTTATGTCACAACTACAAAGATGTTAGATGTTATATGTGAAGATGCAAAAGATGACTAGGCACATTTAGGATGACCCATCCTATATGAAGATGTTTGATGTGATGATATGATATGTGAGATGTAATGTATGATGTGATTTGTGCCTTAACGATTTCAAACGACTCTTCTATAATGTTTTAATGGACAAATGTTTTATTAATGATGTGTTATCTTACTTAGCTAATTCGTTAGCTAACACTTGTTCTTTTTAAATGTGTTGTGCCCTCAGGTCCAACATTAGTGAGCAGGTAGGTGTGAGAAGTGCGAGGCATGGGTAGAATGCAATGAGGATGGCTATAGTTTACCCATAGTGGCTGCGCGCATTAGACTTTAGATTTATGTTTAGACATTAATGACTCGTATTTACTATGTTGTCGGTTGTTTAATGTTGGGCAACCGATGGGTTTCCATTTGAACTTGTTTTGATGACACTGCTAGTAACACCAATTAATAAATGAACCAAACAGATTCTTTTGGTTTGGTCTTTTAAAGTTTACTTCCGTTTTCTTTGACGCCGTTAGGCGAAATTTTTTGGAAATCCATATTTTTAAACGACGGGTGTTACAACAAGTAATTATCTGAAAACACACACACTTACGAGCAGAGAACCCGATCAGTGTAGTATAGTCTAAGTGATAAGTTACAGGATCGTTCGCATGGACGCTTGCACTACCTAATCTAATAATATGTGTAATTCTAGCGGTTGTGGGGTTGTCACGATTTCCTATTAAACTAATTAAAATATTGAAAAGTAAAATAGAAAAGTAGATCTAGGCTGTGGATGAAGATCGGAAGGTGTTAGAAGCTCCAAAACCTTCTGGAAATCTGCAACTACGACCTAGGGTTGAATGTAGGCGGCTAAGGCTGCTGAATCGGCTCTCTCCTAGGGTTTTGAGGGTTAGTTCGACTTAAATAGTGAGATAAGTCGGTTGCTGATCTGGGCCGCCCAGCGGCGCTGGGTGATTGGGAGCGGCGCTTGATGTTGTCCAGCGGCTGGTAGCTCCTGCTGCAGTTCGTTCTTCTTCGTTCGGCTCCCGAATCACCTCCTTGAGTCTTGTAACTTCATAGGCCTTCATCTTGAGTTACTTGATGCCATTTACCCTCTCTCGCATCTTCCGTGAACCTGCATAAACATACGACTCATTAAGTACCAATAGTTCCGGAATATTAACTCATTTTAGACATAGAAATGAGGCCTTTCGATAGGGGGTTTTATCACAAAATGGACGCTCATCATATACCCTCACACTTAAGTCTTTGCTTGTCCTCAAGCAAATAGTCCAAGAAAAATAAAACAATGATGAGCGGACAGCTTAAGTGTTAAAGTATTCTACTTTATTAAAAACATTTGAAAGATTAGTCATGCAAAATGATTTGAGAAAGTTTTAGACAAAATCAGTAAGCTATAGCTAGAGGCAAGATAATTGGTCAATCAAAACTAAAAGCTAACTTTTTATTCGTGTTAATACCTCTAAAACAGTTTTATACTTCCACATGTCTTACAGCTCAATCTTACTTCTTTATGCTGACTAGTTAAGCACTTAATTAAGGTTTGTATAGCAATCAGAACTACTAGCTACTAGCAAGGCATTTATATTTCATTTGTTTGTGTACTCGTGAGTCACTACTTAGACATACTCTCACACTACAGTCATGCTCGCTAGCTAAACACTAAAGCAGTTATACGATATTATCATCTTTAATAGTTGAGACAGCGGTGACAGGTCGGTGGTTCCCCACGCGCAAAGCGACATAACTCAACTAATGGTTAGAGTTTGTACCTTACATCAAGACAGCGGTGACAGGTCGGTGGTTCCCCACGCGCAAAGCGACATAACTTGATGCGTATAGATTTTACTCGTTAATAGTTCTTTGAACTCTTTTTATTAATCTACTGATTGCCTTTTCTTAAGATTACTACATTATTCATGCAATAGACATTTATCAGAGATCCCAGATGACTCATACTCCTACTCTGCATGCAACTAGTTCACATTAAATAGTGTAAGAATTAAGGCGAACCATACGTCTAAACTAGTTCCTACACAAGCACGTATAATTAAGTTCAATTAATACACCTATACTAATGACTAGAAAGCTCTAATTGCTAGGCATATTAAAGTCCGGTTAAATGTGCTATGGCAAACATAATCGCATACAGTTTCAGTCTAAGCTCTAATCCAGTTGGAAGCATGAACAACCACAAATCTATAGGTGAGCGGCGCTGGATAGCAGGAGCGGCGCTGGATCTGCACAGGTGCAGGTCCAGCAGCGCTGGGAGGTGTGGAGCGGCGCTGGTGTGAGCGGCGCTGGATGAGTGAGCGGCGCTGGATGGTGAGCGGCGCTGGCTGGTGCCTGAGCGGCGCTGGATAGCAGTGAGCGGCGCTGGATCTGCACAGGTGCAGGTCCAGCAGCGCTGGGAGGTGTGGAGCGGCGCTGGTGCCTGAGCGGCGCTGGATAGCAGTGAGCGGCGCTGGATCTGCACAGGTGCAGGTCCAGCAGCGCTGGGAGGTGTGGAGCGGCGCTGGGATGCCCATATGCATTCCCAGCGGCACTGAGGTCTCCTAGCGGCGCTTTTGACTCCTGTACGTGTTCCGACGTCTGATTTCTTCAGCGATTTGATGCTCGAACTCCCCCACACTTAGCTTTTGGCCAAGTGCATGGTTTCCTTCAGACTACAAAGCAATATACTCCTGCACACTTCAATCATAATATCAAAACGGAAAATAACAAGCTAAAACATAAAAATAAAAACAAAATACGATTGCAATAAGTTACTTGTTTCCTTGATCCATTGAAAGCTTGCATGTGTGAATCTCAAAACATACTCATAAAATAGATCACAAATGATAATATTTAAAACAATCACTTAATTGCAATTAGTCACATATTCCTAAAAATAAAAATAAAAATAAAACAATGATGAGCGGACAGCTTAAGTGTTAAAGTATTCTACTTTATTAAAAACATTTGAAAGATTAGTCATGCAAAATGATTTGAGAAAGCTTTAGACAAAATCAGTAAGCTATAGCTAGAGGCAAGATAATTGGTCAATCAAAACTAAAAGCTAACTTTTTATTCGTGTTAATACCTCTAAAACAGTTTTATACTTCCACATGTCTTACAGCTCAATCTTACTTCTTTATGCTGACTAGTTAAGCACTTAATTAAGGTTTGTATAGCAATCAGAACTACTAGCTACTAGCAAGGCATTTATATTTCATTTGTTTGTGTACTCGTGAGTCACTACTTAGACATACTCTCACACTACAGTCATGCTCGCTAGCTAAACACTAAAGCAGTTATACGATATTATCATCTTTAATAGTTGAGACAGCGGTGACAGGTCGGTGGTTCCCCACGCGCAAAGCGACATAACTTGATGCGTATAGATTTTACTCGTTAATAGTTCTTTGAACTCTTTTTATTAATCTACTGATTGCCTTTTCTTAAGATTACTACATTATTCATGCAATAGACATTTATCAGAGATCCCAGATGACTCATACTCCTACTCTGCATGCAACTAGTTCACATTAAATAGTGTAAGAATTAAGGCGAACCATACGTCTAAACTAGTTCCTACACAAGCACGTATAATTAAGTTCAATTAATACACCTATACTAATGACTAGAAAGCTCTAATTGCTAGGCATATTAAAGTCCGGTTAAATGTGCTATGGCAAACATAATCGCATACAGTTTCAGTCTAAGCTCTAATCCAGTTGGAAGCATGAACAACCACAAATCTATAGTTAAGCTAAAAGTCCTAACTAACCGTTCATCTACCAAGGCTAATATTGCTTAGTTATCGTCATCTTTTGTCTACTTGCAAAGGTTATATTCTCAAAATAGTTTTCAGACACAAGAAAAACTTAAAATTTGCATGAAATAAGTAGTAGAAAACTTGTGATAAATCAAACAATTAGACCAAGGGTTTTTCCTATTCATCCCCCCACACTTAAATTGTACAACGTCCTCGTTGTACTAGACATAGAAACAAAGGGAAATAGGAAAAACACGTAAAAAGTAAAAGGATTAACGAAACTTCCCGGGTCTAAGTTGCATGATAGTTGTTGAAGATGGCATTTGCGGAGCGACTTGAATGATGTTGAATCTTCAAAGACTTGAGTCGTCTCCATTTGATGGCGATCCATTGATGCGTCTCTACCTTCTTTTCTTTTTGATATTTTCTGATTTTCTGATTTTTTTGGATTTTTGGGTTTTACTGATTTTTTTGGATTTTTCGCGATCTGGTGTACAGAACGGAGCTGGGAGCGGCGCTGGACTGGTGGTGAGCGGCGCTGGCTGGTGCCTGAGCGGCGCTGGATAGCAGGGAGCGGCGCTGGATCTGCACAGGTGCAGGTCCAGCAGCGCTGGGAGGTGTGGAGCGGCGCTGGGATGCCCATATGCATTCCCAGCGGCACTGAGGTCTCCTAGCGGCGCTTTTGACTCCTGTACGTGTTCCGACGTCTGATTTCTTCAGCGATTTGATGCTCGAACTCCCCCACACTTAGCTTTTGGCCAAGTGCATGGTTTCCTTCAGACTACAAAGCAATATACTCCTGCACACTTCAATCATAATATCAAAACGGAAAATAACAAGCTAAAACATAAAAATAAAAATAAAAACAAAATACGATTGCAATAAGTTACTTGTTTCCTTGATCCATTGAAAGCTTGCATGTGTGAATCTCAAAACATACTCATAAAATAGATCACAAATGATAATATTTAAAACAATCACTTAATTGCAATTAGTCACATATTCCTAAAAATAAAAATAAAAATGGCTTAGGTTGCCTCCCAAGAAGCGCTAAGTTTAACGAGTCTTCAGCCGGACTCGTCCTAGGAACTAGGTTGAGGAAGAATACGGGGTAGGCCGAGGGCCGGTACCCGTTGGGTAACGTTCGAAGTGACTTATGGCTTCTTTGACGTTTGTTCCTTTTCTCTCCTCCAAGTTTTCTGAGTTCCTTCGTGCTTCAGTAGCTTCAACCATCTCCACGTCGATCGGTGTTTGATTCCCAGGGCTGGTTCGGGTGGTGACGGATTTGATTTCGCGAAAATCGGAGCTGCAGGGGGTTCCAGCGGCGCTGCAAGTTCCCGAGCGGCGCTGGATATCAGTGAGCGGCGCTGGATCTGCACAGGTGCAGGTCCAGCGCGCTGGTAGGTGCCAGCGGCGCTGGATATCACCTGTAGGGGTGCCAGCGGCGCTGGCTTGTGTGCCCAGCGGCGCTGGTGACTCCGTGGCAGTATCTGATTTTCTGATCTTGCACGATTCGGCTTCTTCTTTATCTCGATCAGCCTTTTCCTCGATTTCAATCTTATAAATTGTTGCTATGCACTCTTGTGATGGTGAAGAACGTAAGTCGATCTTGGCTTTTTTGTCCAATTCTTGCTTTGTTTCCACAGTAAGCCCGAGATAGAAGATTTCAAGGCGTGCTTCATCATCTATTGCACCTTCCGGGCAATTCTTGATCAGTTCTTCCATCCTCTTCCATGCCTCTCCAAGGCCTTCTCCTTCCTTTTACTCGAATCTCTTTACCTTAAAGATTGGTTCTAGCTTTATGGCTAGCTCCATCTTTTCCTTACGATCTATTCTCTTGTAATCTTCTTCTTCCAAGATTCGATATTGCTCGATCATTGATGTAGCTAGGAAGTCTCCTTCTGCTGCTTCTTCCAATATGCTCTTTTCTACATCCCCTAAGCCATAGTAAAACGAGTCGACAATGTCGTCGTCCCAAAACGTTCCCGGTGGGAAACAATCAACCAATGCGATTATACGATCCCAGGCTTCTTCAATCGACTCGTCCTCATTTTGTTTGAAATAAAAAATATCGAGCTATCTATACTAAACTCATCGAACTCATCTTCTTCTTCCAAGATTCGATATTGCTCGATCATTGATGTAGCTAGGAAGTCTCCTTCTGCTGCTTCTTCCAATATGCTCTTTTCTACATCCCCTAAGCCATAGTAAAACGAGTCGACAATGTCGTCGTCCCAAAACGTTCCCGGTGGGAAACAATCAACCAATGCGATTATACGATCCCAGGCTTCTTCAATCGACTCGTCCTCATTTTGTTTGAAATAAAAAATATCGAGCTATCTATACTAAACTCATCGAACTCATCTTCTTCTTCCGTGGATTCGTCATCACTCTCATTTTCTGATCTCCAAGGATTACTCCTAACTTCCACTAATTCTTCTAATTCTCTCATGGTGTCGTTTCCTGCTTCAACTCGGTAGCAAGTAACATTTGCTTCTTCATCTTCGTCGCTTGCCTTTAGCAACACGCACTCGGATTTTTGTCTCAATATCATTTCTCCTTTGTCGAAGTCCATTGTTGCCCTTGTTGAGTATAAGAACGGTCTTCCTAAAATTAGTGGAATTCTATGGCTGGATGGGAGGTCTAGAACTATAAAGGTTGTTTCGAAACTCACTTCCTTTACCGTAACGGCTACACCTTCCACCTTTCCTCCTTGACATGTCGAGATTCCACTTATAACTTCCAATCTTATCCCTTCTGGATTGAGTCTTTCAAGTCTTAAACGGTCGCATAACATTCTAGGCATAATGTTAGCGTTGGATCCGGAATCTACCATGGCTAGCACGTTCTCTTATCGATTGATGAGACATGGAATCACGAACTTTCCAAGTTTTACCTCTCCGGTGTTGTTCCGTTCCTTCTTCAGTCCTGGTTTCGAGAAGTGTTCAGCTCCTCCTCTCGATCTGCACAAAACTGGTCTGCCCGGTGCTCCCAGCGGCGCTGGTAGAGTCTGATGAGATCAGGAATCATTCGTTTCAGGTCTTGTGCTTTATCTTTCACCCTTCTGAAGCTTTCCAAGGCCCACCGGACTCGAGTTAAAGTTGTATGCAAATCTGCTTCCTCCGGTAGCCATCTTCGTTGATCATCTCCAAGTTCTTGTATTTGCTTGATCCTCAGATCCGTTAATGAGTCAGTCACGCTTCTCAACTTTTTTTTTTCTTTCCCAAACTCCGTCTGCTTTTTGATGTAACAAGGTTTGCATGTCCTCAGCTCTTGCAAAGAAATGGTCATAGATGTACTTTTCGTATCCTTTCTCCCCAAACGTTCCTTCCTTAAGGTGATCTACCATTTCTCTTAATGAACTAATGAATTTCCAATGTAACCTCATTGCCTTGTCCCATGCTTTCTCCCAATCTGAGTAATCAAGTTGGTCGAATGCCTTGATTTCTTCCATTAGCCTTTCCTGACCTATGAATATCTCTGGAAGCTTGGGTTTCGCCTTTGAGTGGAGATTACGGTAATATTCGGATCCGACAGAGGTCCCCAGCGGCGCTGGTAGAGGCCCAGCGGCGCTGGTTGGTTCTGTCCCGTTCTTATTTGCTCTTCTGTCTCCCGGGATGAAGCGTGTCGAGGTGTTTTGGTTGAGGTTCTCCATTCCTGACCTGTAAATCAATGGTCTAAAAGAAGTGGTGAAAGAAAACTGGAGTATTCGGGCGAGACATCCCTCCCAGCGGCGCTGGTCTGCATGCCCAGCGGCGCTAGCAAGTGTCCAGCGGTGCTGGCTTCAGCTGTGCAGAATTTGATACGAAATGTGATGGGATGTGGGAACAAGTACAGATGGGATTATCTTACGATGTTTGTGGATGATATGTAATGTGATCATGTTTCGATATATAGAATACGAAGAAGTTTTATGAAAGTAAAATGAAGAACGTTTTGTAAAATGTGTGTATCTTACTTAGCTAATTTATTAGCTAACACTTGCTTTTATGAAAATGTTGTGTCCTTCAGGATAAGCAGGTTTGAGCTAGAGAAAGATTTAGCTCGTGAGATGGGTAGAAGAATAAAGGAAGATTAGCATTAGTTTCCTTATGCTTAGACTTCACCTTTAGCCATTGTTTGGCTACTTTATTATTATTATTTAAGTTGCATGTAATAAAGTTGGCATTTATGTTGGTGTCATAACTTGGATGTTACTTTGACTATTACGATGATGCTATTAGTAACACCAACCTTTTATGTAAAGAACCATCCGTCATGGTTGGGGCAGTTTTTAAGTGATCCTTTCCGCTACGTTTAAACGTCGTTTGGCAAAGTTTTTGAAAATCCAGGTTTTAAAATGACGGGTGTTACAGTCACTTCCATCCACCATTTCATCTGCTTTACTAGTTTCACCATGCTCTGTTTTTGAATTTTCTACCTCACCCTCTGACTCACCCTCTGGTTTTGGTTTTTCATAATATTTTCTTAAATTCGTAGAGAAATAATCAACATAAATATTAGCTGAACCATATGTCCTCATAATATCAAAGAAAACAACTGAATCATTCTGATCTAATAATGGCAACAGGTGTTCCAAACTAGAATCTTCAACACAATAGTATAGACCAGTTAAAGGATTACCAGTTTCGGTCTCAATGAAGTGCACCAACTCATCATAATCTACTTCTGGGGTAATGGTAGGCAACGTCTTGTAATCAATATAACTTAGAGGGTCATACGCGAATGCTCCATCATAAAAAATCTTTATTTTATAAAACCGATCCATTCCTACATCAATATACAATATAATTGAAGTTCAGGTTCATTAATATATAATTGAAGTTCAGAAACAAAAAATAATAAAAATAAAAATTTTAAAAAACCCAGATTAATGCTTCGATTACTCTGGATATGAAGGAATCATGTATAAAATCCATGAAAATATGATATAATATGGATATACTGACATTACATACCTTTGATTTCAAGAAAACATGAAGTAATGGCTATTACATCAACGACGAGGCACGAATTTATGGTTTTATTTTAGGGTTTTTTTAAGAAGGGGGTGATCTGGTAGGTGGGATGAATCCCAATGTGTGTGTATGTATATATTTCAGTTATACATCCAATATATATAATAACGATCCCGATATTTAATTGATTAAAAAAAGCCACGTAATAAAATATTAGTGACACGTATGGTCAAACTGGGTCAAAGCTCAATAAAAATAAAATGGTGACCGGAAACTGGTTGTAAAGCCGGTAACATACATTTATGTGACAAAATAACGAGTTCATTGCATAACATAAACACCCGAGTAAATCATTGCATAACATAGACATTCGGGGATAGTTCATTACATCCCCAGACACTAATCCCTTAAATGTACTACATTGATTGAAATATAATTGAAGTGATTGTGTAACAGATTATCGAATTATTATTAAGGAAATATTAAATACAGTCTTAGAGTTGCATTTAATGTGCATAAAAAAATGGTACATTTATATCAAAAGTTTATCATGAATTTTATCGTAAATGTACAACTATTTAATAAATCTTAACTGTAGCCTTTAGGGCTGCATATAACAAAATTCAAAATAATACTTGTTAATAGTTGAGGTAAGCTTATGTATATATGCCCCTTAGAGCTCAGAAGAAATTAGGGGTGTTAATGGGTCGGGTTATTCGGGTTTTGGGTTATTCGGGTCGGGTTATTCGGGTTTTGAAAAATTATAAATTAACCCGTAACCCAAACCGAATAAGATTTGGGTTATTCGGGTTCGGGTTTTTTGGTTCGGGTTTTGGGTAACCCAAATAAAACGTGATTGATAAATTTACGTGCAACTTAAAAAGTTTTGTAATTTAGGCAACATTGTAACAATATAATTTTAATTTCAAAAACTTAAATAATAGTGATATTTATATAAAATAACAAAATTTTTATATCCAAAACTATTGAAACACTTTTGATTATGCATTTTTTGGATTCTTGAATGAAAATATAGTTTTATTATTAGAAGAAAAATCATAGACAAAACAAATAAATTACAAACTATATAGAAATAATCAAAACTATTGATATTAAATAGACGATTTTTGACAATGTACTATACAACTTTTCATATATTCATATTTTTATCATTTAATACATTTGTATATTTTTAACATCCATTATTATTTAACTTTGTACGATTCTGATTTCGTTTATAAATGAAAACTTAATATTCAAGAATATATACTTTAAACAAATTTGATGTGTTATATTAGTATATATTAAACAAATAAACATCTTACTCGGGTTATTCGGGTTGACCCAAATTATAAAATTTTCACCCGTAACCCAAACCGATTAAGCTTTGGGTTATTCGGGTTAACCCAAATGGCGACCCGTAAACCGAATAACCCAACCCGTTTCACCCAAATCCATTCGGGTTGGGTCGGGGTATTAGGGTTTGGTTATTTTCAACACCCCTGGAAGTAATAGTATCCTTCATATGTTTGGCCATTTTTGATGTACTATTTAATTTATTTGCATTCTTCATCGATAGTAAGACTAGCATACTTATTATTGATTGTATTATTTTTGGATAAAAATCCTCTAAAGTTTAAGTAACTTTATAAGTAAAGTTAAGGGAATCTTGACCTTTGGATTAAAATCAAGGGTTAAGATTCAAAGATGGTTTTTTAATCTTGATTGTTGATTTTAATCCAATAGTCTAAATCTTCTAACTTTACCTATAAAGTTTATTTGAACTTTAGATTATCTCAATCCATTATTTTTATGAATTGTGAGATCCTGACCTCTAAGATACAAGGACATAGTAGATGTGAGGAGATTGGTAGAATGGTGGCGATTGATGTTAAATGGATCACATATGGATTCGAAAGTTCAAAATTAGTAATTCCGTCCCAAATAAAATTATTGATAAGCCTAAAGCTAAAAAAAGGAATTGGGTAATAATATACTTTTTACATTTTCTGATCCGTATACTACAGTTTTGCATCACAAATTTGTACATCCTACTATAAAAGTAGTACATTGTGATGTATATATCAAAAAGTACGATAAATATATGACCCCAAAAAGGAGTCACCGGAAAACCGATTAAACCAGAAACCCCAAAAAAGGAGTCACCGGAAAACCGATTAAACCAGAAACCCCAAAAAAGGAGTCACCGGAAAACCGATTAAACCAGAAACCCCAAAAAAGGAGTCACCGGAAAACCGATTAAACCAGAAACCCCAAAAAAGGAGTCACCGGAAAACCGATTAAACCAGAAACCCCAAAAAAGGAGTCACCGGAAAACCGATTAAACCAGAAACCCCAAAAAAGGAGTCACCGGAAAACCGATTAAACCAGAAACCCCAAAAAAGGAGTCACCGGAAAACCGATTAAACCAGAAACCCCAAAAAAGGAGTCACCGGAAAACCGATTAAACCAGAAACCCCAAAAAAGGAGTCACCGGAAAACCGATTAAACCAGAAACCCCAAAAAAGGAGTCACCGGAAAACCGATTAAACCAGAAACCCCAAAAAAGGAGTCACCGGAAAACCGATTAAACCAGAAACCCCAAAAAAGGAGTCACCGGAAAACCGATTAAACCAGAAACCCCAAAAAAGGAGTCACCGGAAAACCGATTAAACCAGAAACCCCAAAAAAGGAGTCACCGGAAAACCGATTAAACCAGAAACCCCAAAAAAGGAGTCACCGGAAAACCGATTAAACCAGAAACCCCAAAAAAGGAGTCACCGGAAAACCGATTAAACCAGAAAACCCCAAAAAAGGAGTCACCGGAAAACCGATTAAACCAGAAACCCCAAAAAAGGAGTCACCGGAAAACCGATTAAACCAGAAACCCCAAAAAAGGAGTCACCGGAAAACCGATTAAACCAGAAACCCCAAAAAAGGAGTCACCGGAAAACCGATTAAACCAGAAACCCCAAAAAAGGAGTCACCGGAAAACCGATTAAACCAGAAACCCCAAAAAAGGAGTCACCGGAAAACCGATTAAACCAGAAACCCCAAAAAAGGAGTCACCGGAAAACCGATTAAACCAGAAACCCCAAAAAAGGAGTCACCGGAAAACCGATTAAACCAGAAACCCCAAAAAAGGAGTCACCGGAAAACCGATTAAACCAGAAACCCCAAAAAAGGAGTCACCGGAAAACCGATTAAACC
>CM067168.1:90895748-91005748 GCA_034093135.1 Erigeron breviscapus | reverse complement strand
GTCATAATTCGATTTTTGAAAACTAAAACCATTTGGTTTTGGTTTTTTCGGTTTGTGTCTATATCGGTTCGGTTTTAGTCGGTTTTTAACCATTTGGGGGTCTGGGCCAACTTGAGCTAGAAAAGTTTACAAGTTTATACCCTATAATTACAATATAATTTCAACAACTCTTCAAACAATATTAGTAACAACAACACTACAACAATGACAACAAAGTCCATCAAAATAAGTTGTACAAACTTCAAGTACTTATTTCAAACAAACTACATATATAAATATTTATATCTTTTATGCGTTGTTTAATTATGCAATTATTAAACGAAATCAATCTTGTTGTGTATTTTCACCTAAAACATATAAATGATATTAATTTATAAACTTAAAAATACAAATATATAACATAATTGTGGTAGATTAATAAAAAAAAGTATGGTACAATTATCATTTCTCATATATAATAGGCTTTCTTAGACTGTGCGCTTAGCAAGAAATAAGATGTTAAGCTACTTGGATTTAGGGGTGAGTAAGGTCTGGTTTGGGTCAGTTTTTGATTAAAATCGAAAACTGAACCGTCATAATTCGATTTTTGAAAACTAAAACCATTTGGTTTTGGTTTTTTCGGTTTGTGTCTATATCGGTTCGGTTTTTCGGTTTTAGTCGGTTTTTAACCATTTGGGGGTCTGGGCCAACTTGAGCTAGAAAAGTTTACAAGTTTATACCCTATAATTACAATATAATTTCAACAACTCTTCAAACAATATTAGTAACAACAACACTACAACAATGACAACAAGTCCATCAAAATAAGTTGTACAAACTTCAAGTACTTATTTCAAACAAACTACATATATAAATATTTATATCTTTTATGCGTTGTTTAATTATGCAATTATTAAACGAAATCAATCTTGTTGTGTATTTTCACCTAAAACATATAAATGATATTAATTTATAAACTTAAAAATACAAATATAGTAACATATTTTGCAAAAATGAGTTATAAAATGATATAAATATAAAATAAAGTAAACAATATATATTTTTGTTTCGGTTCGGTTTTTATAGTTCGGTTTTTCATATGAAACCATAACTTTCAGTTTTCAGAAACCAAAACCAAAAACCATTGGTTTTTTCGGTTTTTAGTTTTTTCGTTTAGATTTTTCGGTATTCATGACTTTTTTGGTTTTTGGTTCGGTTTTTGCATACCCCTACTTGGATTAGTGTATTGTCTTGTGAGAACCGGCCCAAATAGTTGATGTGTGTGTGTGTTTTTTTTTAAAACATTACCTGAAAAAATCCATATCTTTTATCCGGGTTTGGGCACGGGTAAAATTGAAAGAACGTGTTTACTCACACCAATTGTGAGACAATTGTCAAGAATTTCTGTACCTTTTTTTCACACCCGAGCTTCAAAGTTCAAAGTCTCGTTAATTTTGAAGTCCTAACCCAAAAATACACATAAGCCCAAAACTTAATATCATTGGTTCGTATTATCATTTTGTCAGTTTGGGCTAATTGTAAAAATCACATGAAATGGGTATTTTATAATTTAATACTCCGTACTTGTGAGTTGTGATCACATAGACACCGAGACATACGAGAGGGGTACCCGTACAATGCGGCGGTGGTAGCGGCGATGGTGGTGGTAGCGGCAGTGGCAGTGGTTGCGATAACGGTGTGGTTATTAATGTAAAAGTAACTGATGTAAAAGATATAGCATAGTTATTTTAAGGGTTAAATGATGTATGTTGTAAATAATTTCATTAAGAATATTATAAGTATACTAGGAAAAAATATTTAAATTAGTGAATAAATGAGAGTGATAGTTTGAATAGATAGAGTTGGAAAATATTTTAGAGATATTTAGGGTAGTTGTAATGTATGAGTTGAGAATGTGTTGAAAGTTAAGGGTATTTTGAGTTTTTTAAAGATAGAAAGTTGAAAAAAGATGAGGGATAATTTGTTTTATGAAAAATGATTGATGTGTCTAAAATATAGGTCTAAAAGTATGCCTATAAGAGGGAGATTGTCACATGGCAAATTCAATGTTAAAGATTATGAAAGAAATCCATGTGTCAAAATTTGAATGCATTGAACATACTTTTAGACACATTGTTAGACATATCTATCATTATCTTTTTATTTTATATAGGAGTAAAGAGAACTACGTATAAGTGGTATCTTTATCTATTTATCATCTAAAAATCATTAGTCAAGCTACTAAGGTTTTTACTAGAATATACACGGTTTAATCGGAATATTATGATCGTTTATAAACTTTTCTTTTAGTATCTTAAAAATTGTATTTAGTTGAATTTTGAACTTATTAATTTATATGTAGAAGTTCAGCCATAAAACCACTTTAAAGGTTATTTGGTATTTTTTTCTTACAAAAGCTATATTTTTTCTCCATTTCGGACTCTTTTCAAAACATTAATACACTATTCTATTAAATTAAACCAAATAATACTAAACCACAATACTAAATTTATGTTATTTTGTCCCTTCGGGACATCCGATAAAATACTAAACCACCTTCAATGTCAAGGATTTGTCCAACATAACTAGTAAAATTGAAAAAATCTTAACATTTTAATTAAAATTAAAAATCAAGATTCAAATATCAAATTTAAATCTTAATTTTTGACTTTAATCTAAAGGTTAAAGATTATTCAGTTTTACATCTAAACTAGAATCAATTTTAAAAAATCCTTAGCACAAATATAAGACCGTTTATCCAGTGAGCATTATATATATATATACACTCTCGATTCCACGACAAGTAATTTAATTGAATCAACAATTCTATCAACATTTTTACATTTCCAACTCTCGAATCATATTAGGTTTTAAATTTTGTTGTCGTTCAAAATTAAATTAAATAATAGGTTTAGTTTAATAAAGACGTTTTGATATTGCAAAGTATTCATACACTTAGACTAAGAGGAGTAGCCCGTTCTTTCTCAAAATTCTCGTCCGGAACGCTGAAACGCCCCCGGAACGCCCAAGCTCGGTCCCGGGGGCGTTCCGGCATTTAAAAAATCGTGCCCCGGTGGATTTTGAACGCGTCCGAAATGAATGAAGGAGTTTGTTTTTTTGTGCCTTTTGACCGTTTCAAACATTTCAAACATTTTTTTTTTAATCAATAAAATTAAACTCTATATATACACATACATTACCATTTCACAAACCATTCCTCATTTTATCTCTTCTTCTTCTTATTTTCTTCATTCTTCTCTTAATTTTTATACACTCAAACAACAAATGGCTAGAGCTTGGACTCAAGGTGAGACTACGAATTTAGCGAGAGCTTGGCTTGAGGTAACAGAAGATCCAAATGTAGAGATTTACCAACAACAAAGAACATTTTGGAGCCGTGTAAGGGAAGTCTTTATTAATCTAGAAAATCATCCAGGCGAGCAAAGGAGCCTTGAGAGTTTGCAAGGAAAATGGCGGAAGATGCGCACCTCAATTCAGACGTTCGAGCAAATCTATGCTCGTTTGAACAACGGAGAAAACGAGATGGTTCTCGAAGCTGCTTTAACCGAGTATCATTTCACGCATCCTAATTTTATTTATAGGTGGAAAACTAGAAATTTGAAAACTAGCCGTTACTGTTTCAAACTATCCGTTAATATTCAAATTCAGTATTTATTTAGATTATTTAGAAATAAGAATAAAAAAAAAAGAAAAGAGAATGCCCTTGGAGGGAATGCCCTACTCTAAGGGAATGCCCTCTAATAATGAGAATGCCCCTCATGATTAGTAAGTGACACATGGCATCACATGAATGGAGGAGAGACATTCCCATAATGCTCAATTCCCATGTGGATAGATATGTTAGACTATTGGGGAGTGAGACATCCTTACATGGGAGTGTACGTCTTCCGTCATGTGACAGTGTCTATTCCAAGAAGATGCATCTTTTTTTTTGCTTCTTTGACTCTTATTTTTTTTTTTTTTAATTTTTACACTGTCAAATACATTATTTTATAATTTATAA
Source organism: Erigeron breviscapus (assembly GCA_034093135.1). NCBI lineage: Eukaryota > Viridiplantae > Streptophyta > Magnoliopsida > Asterales > Asteraceae > Erigeron > Erigeron breviscapus. The sequence continues at coordinate 91,001,745 of CM067168.1, read as the reverse complement.
TTATAATACGTTATATAAATATATAAAACACACTAAAAATTTATTTTAAATAAAAAAAGACTAGGATGGTCAAAGAAAGCCATTAAACGACTGGTATTTTTGGGGAAGAGGTTCGAAGGAAGGGGGAAGAAATGTGCCGGGGGGATTTTTTTTAGCTTTGCCGCCCCTCGGGGCCTCTGCTAGGCGGAAAACAAGCGGACGAAAAGTCTTAGACGACTCTCATTCATGTATTGTAATGACTCTCATTCAATATTTTATTATTTAGAAATAAGAATTAAAAAAAAAAGAAAAGAGAATGCCCTTGGAGGGAATGCCCTCTAATAATGAGAATACCCCTCATGATTAGTAAGTGACACATGACATCACATGAATGGAGGAGAGACATTCCCATAATGCTCAATTCCCATGTGGATAGATATGTTAGACTATTGGGGAGTGAGACATCCTTACATGGGAGTGTACGTCTTCCGTCATGTGACAGTGTCTATTCCAAGAAGATGCATCTTTTTTTTTGCTTCTTTGACTCTTATTTTTTTTTTTTTAGCTTTGCCGCCCCTCGGGGCCTCTGCTAGGCGGAAAACAAGCGGACGAAAAGTCTTAGACGACTCTCATTCATGTATTGTAATGACTCTCATTCAATATTTTATTTATTTATCTTTTGAGCGTAAAAAAACAAAATAAAAGTAAGACCCACATTCAATAACGCAGTACATATGGTACGAATTTTATTAAAAGCTATTTAAATAAAAATGAGTATTTAACGTAGTTGAACATGACCCAACCTTGTTACCTTATAATAAATCATTGTGAGGAACATATGTCTTAACCGGCTCTCAATATTCATCCTGAAAATTTCAAAGCTATGACCTATTATATGAAAACAACAAGACATATATATATAAACCACCGACTCCACATGATACACAAACAAGTTATAACCATTATGATGAGTGGATTTGAACATCACAAATGCATATATATATATATATATATATATATATATATATATATATATATATATATATATATATATATATATATATATATATATATATATATATATATATATATATATATATATATATATATATATATATATATATATATATATATATATATATATATATATATATATATATATATATATATATATATATATATATATATATATATATATATATATATATATATATATATATATATATATATGATACTTCCTTGGAAATAATATTACTTGAATATGTTTTTTATAAATTAATCAATGATTACTGAAAATAAAACAAAAAATCATGTATATATTATATAACATGTTGTATATGTGGGTACAATAATTGTATATGTAAAAACATTAAAAAATTCCTTGAAAATCTCTTTGAGACTTCCAAGGACTTTTAAAGAAACTTTTTTTTTTGTTATTTATTTTCCATTTTAAGAGATATATACATGTATAAATATGTTTTTACACACATATAGACATATATAAATATGTATGCATAATTTTATGTACATTTATGCGTAGACGGTATATATATGTGTATGTTTTCATGTTTATAGCACCTGTTAACGTGTAAGCGTCATTTGTATACGTACACATATATGCATAGTTAATGAATCCAACTAATTGTGTAGATAAATAAACACATATATTTAACTATGTTGGTGTGTATAGATGCATAAGTGTTTTATATTGTGTAAAAATTAGAAAAAAGCCAAAATGTTCCTTGAAAATTCCTCTGAAACTTCCAAGGACTTTTCAAGGAACTTTTATTATTACTATTGTTTATTTTCCGATTTAACAAAAATCACATTTATAAATATGTTTTTACACACATATAGACAATATAAATGCGTATGCATAATTTTATGTACATGTATACGTAGACGGTATACATGTGTGTATGTTTTCTTGTTTATAGCAGTTGTTAACGTGTAGGTGTCATTTGCATACGTACACATATATGCATAAGTAATGGATCCAACTAACTGTAGATATAAATAAACACATATATTTAACTATGTAGGTGTGTATAAGTGCGTAAGTGTTTTACATTGGATGAAAAATGAGAAAACGCAAAATCTTCCTCGAAAATTCCTCTGAAACTTCCAAGGACTTTTCAAGGGGCATTTTGTTTTTTTGTCTTTTACTTTTCGATTTTACAAAGATTACATGTATAAACAGGTATTTACACATAAAATAGACTTATATAAATGTGTATGATCATTTTATGTACGTTTATATGTAGATGGTATACATACTTGTATATTTGTAAGTTTATAGAACTTGTGAACTTGTACGTCACGTTTGTATAGGTACACACACAGAGATATATATATATTTATATTTAGTGGATCAAACTATTTGTGGATATAAACCCATATATTTGAGTATGTAGTTGTTTTTATGTCCATAATAGTTTAAATTGTATGAAAAAAACTGAAAAACGTAAAATGTTTCTTGAAAGTTCCTTTAAAACTTTCAAGGAATCTACAAGGAAGTTGAATATAAGATTGAAAAAACCCGTGTCCTTGAAAAATGCTTGAAAAATTTTGAGGAAATTCCAAGGAAAAGAAAAACACTAAAAAAAAATGGCGGGATAAATAAAAATACTTGAAATTTTCATGAAATAATAGGCGGTATTATTTTTATGTATTCCGTTTAATTCAATCAATTTTCCAAAATAATTCAATATCTACAAAAATCCTTATTTTTACTATTTTTCCCACATATCAAAAGATTTAACACCTTTAATCTTATACTCATTTGTTTTTTAGGGTTCCAACAAATTCTCCCACCAACATCGATTGCTTTGATTCATAGCTAGATCCAACACTAACAACTCTAAATTAATAAGCCCTAATATGTAAATTTTTCTTTCCAACCTTTGAATTGAAGATGATGTAAATTATCATCAACATATACTGTTGAGTCAAGGATTCGCTGACCAGACTTGGTCGCTGACGTGTGTCGTCAGCGAGTCATCAGCGAAATCAGTGACTCTCGTCAGCGGGTGGTTTACTTCCCAATTGTGTGCCAAGGCGGGAAGTTTTCAAACCACAAGAAGACAAGTAGTCACATGGTGGTTCTTCCAACTGGATATTACCTTATATGGCAAATGTACAGTTGGGACCAAAACTTCTCTTTCATACCCGTTCTGGTAAAGAAGACAAAGGCTCCTGGATCCAAGTACAACGAGCCTATCAGAAGTCGACAACCACTATTCTATCACGATCATTGTAAGGCTGTGTTGCCCTAATTCCTCCCCTATATAAAGCAACACAGCCGCATCATTTATACTTGGTGTTAGTCACCACAAAGTGTGTGTCACTTTATTTTCTCTTGTAATTGCTTAAGTTTTTAGTGTGTCTAGACTTAGCAATTATTTAGTTCATTTGTATTCTTGTAAGACAAGTTGTAATATCGACCATGTATTCATCGTTTAATCAATGATACATATGATTAGACTTGCATAGTTTCTTGCATTTGAACTTATTCTTGTTCTTGTTCTTTACTCTCTATTTATTCTTTCTTGTCTAGATTAATTACATCATAAGTGTGCAAATCGTGGACTGTCAAGTGGTATCAGAGCACCTGTTTCTAAATCATTGAAACAAAGATCTGTTTGCATACTTATTTCTTTCTTAAATCTGTTCTTTTCTTATCAAAATTCTTTTCTTTCTTAAAGTACAAGAACATGTCTTCTGTACCAACCCTTGTGAACACACGTGACTTTGGTTACGTGTCTGTTCCTCCAAGATTCGAGCCTGATGACTTTGGATCCTGGAAGGAAAGAATGCTCCTTCACATAGTTGGTGTAGAACCCTACCTTATAACCATTATGACCAAAGGTCTATACGTACCTACTCTGGTACAAAGAACACCAGGAGCAACTGCTGATGCTCCTGAGATTGTGATTGACATTGTCAAACCAGAGGTACAATGGACCGATGATGAGCGTAGACTGGTAAATCTTGATTCCAGGCTCAAAAACATGATTGTCTCCACTCTTCCCACGGACATCATGAAGCTCATCATCAAATACCCCACTTCTAAAGAAGTCTGGGATAGATTATGTAGCATGTATGAGGGCTCTGCTGCTACAATAGCCACTAAAAAGATTGATCTTAAAAGAGCCTATGCAAAATTCTTCTCTCTCCCTTCTGAAGGTCTCAATGGCACTTATACCCGATTTAAAGGGTTGCTAAATGACATGACCAATGTTGGTATCTCCCATGACAACTTTGAGGTGTGCCACAAATTTATTGATAGTCTACCTATCAAGTGGCAAGGATTGAGACAAATCCTTAGGACCACTGAGCGACTCAATGGTCTTGATCTTGAGTCTCTCTTTGGCATGCTTCAGTTTGAAGAGAGAGCTCTTGCTCAAACTCTAAGAGTTGCTGCTGACGCACAACATAGTGCTGGTCCCTCCTCTTCTACCTCTTCTTCTGCTTATTCTGTTCTTGACCCCCTTGCCCTTGTCTCTGCTGAGCCCATTAATCTTAATAATGGTGCCAGCTTATCCCATCTCCCACCTCCTATTCAATCTCTTGTTAATGATCTCGATGCTGATGAGAAACAAGAGATGTTCAGCGACTTTATGGACTTTGCCTTGGTCGCTGGCAAGAGGTACTCTCGTAAATGGAACAACCGTAAGTCGGTTGCTCCATATAAGCCTCCTGTTGACAAAACTCAAGAGGAGTGCTGGAGATGTGGTAGAAAGGGACACTACCAAAAGGAGTGCAGAGTTGCTCTTCCAACTCCTGCTGCTCCTAAAACTAACCCATCTAAACCTGCTGATGAGTACAGGAACAAATACTATCAGCTTAAAGCAAAGGTTGCTGAGATGGAGCAGGCAAAAACACCAGCGAAAGGGCTGGTCGCTGAAGAACATGACTGGGCTGAATCAGATGATTCAGACAGTGAAGAGTACGTTGATGCCATGTGTCTTATGGCACTTGCTGATGGTGATGCACTGACTAAAGACCAAGTCTCTTCCAGTCAGTGGGTAAATGTCACAATTAAAAAGGTACGTGCTCATTCTTCTGCCTCTGATGAAGATAAACCTAAAATCTTCGAATCTCTTCTTTGTGATATTCAGTTCGTTGAATCTATACGAGCTGATATCCAATCTAAACTTGACTCTGTCTCCTTAGAGTTAAGTGAAAAAACTGAAAAACTCAATGAGCTGAGGAATGTTCATGTTGAACTCCAATCTCATGAGTTGCTGGCACAAAAAGTTCAGCTTGAGAATGAAAAACTCAAGCTTGAAGTTGCCAATCTTGAAAAGATTGTGACCTCCTGGTCAAAAGCTTCCAGGTTTCATCATCAGTGTCTAAATGAACAAGTCCCTGCCCAAGTTCAGGCAGTCATTGGCGGTAACTTTGAAGTCGCTGCCACTCTCTCTGACTTGTTCAATGACGACGTGAAACCTGAAATCTCCATTCCTCCTTCTGCTGTCATTTCTCCTGAAGAAATGAGAAAATGGTATTTCGTTAGGGGTCGTAACGATTACCATAATGAAATGGAAGCTGGTTCTACTTCTACCACCACCAGCGACCCATCTACTCCTGCCGAGGAAAAAGGTGCTAGCCCCTCAGCAAGCACCAGCAATCCTTATCCTAATCTTCCCATTATTGGCATGATGCCTAATGAAGGAAGAGTTCAATACTCTTCTGGGGAATCTTTTGAGGGAGATATTGGCAGCGATGGTTTTAAACCAGTCGCTCCTCAGCAACGTACTCTTCAACCTGCTGAACCTTTTAAGAGAAGCACAGTTGCTGTTTCTTATGACTACAGCACGCCTCAGCATGCTAGCTCAGTCAGTCAGCAACCACAACAAGTTGCTTCTCAAACCCCTTCTTCCTCAGACTCTCAGAAAGCACCTGCACATGCTGACAGGAAATCTGATCAGCACGATTGTCTTATGAAAAGACGCGTCAGTTTCGGTGACGCTAGATATCAGCAAGTAGGACCTTCACAGGTCAGACCTGCTGATAGACAGGTCCACCAGCAGGCACCCCAATCGATGCCTACTCCTTCTATTTTGAGGCATAAAACTCCTCAAAAAGAAAGAATGCCTAATACTCAAAATAGGTCTATTACTCCTCAAAGAGGATACTTGCCCCATCAGCAAGTAAGACCTATCACTCCTCAAAGAGGACACTTGCCTCATCAGCAAGTGAGATCTACTACCCCTAATAGGCAGTACCTACCTCACAGGCAAATGAGGTCAGTTACACCTAATCAGCAACCCAGACCGATCACTCATAAAAGAGTGCATCAGTCTCATCAGCAGGGTCCTTCTTCTTCTTCTCACCCTCCTGTTAAACAAGCTTGGAGTGTAGTTAAGGGATCACAAAATCCCTCTACTTCTCAGTCTGAGGATCCAAAAGGAAAGTCCATTTTGGGTCCTGCCCCTAAGATGCCTCAGCTTACACTTAAGCATAAGCAAAAGTCAAAGCAAAAGAAAAGGGAATCTTCCTCCTCTGACCCTAAAATTAACAAGCTAGCTCAGCAAGTTAATGATCTCTCCTCTCAACTGAAGGAATTCTTCCTTCAAAATCAAAAAGGCAGCAACTCTGTTAAAAAATGCTACATATGTGGCAGCAGAGGTCATGTTGCTTCTGATTGTGACAACTCCAGGGATGCTCCTGAGGTTGTCATTCAACTTAATCCTCCTTCTTCAACGGTTGCTTCCTCCTCCACTATGGTCAGCGAAAGTTCTTCTTCCGCTGAACTTGAAAATAGTGTAGGAGATACAACTATTCTCTCTGAGGAAAACATTGCTGATTACATTGCTGCTCAGCGAATCTCCTTTCCTCGGTCTCAAGAGATCATTACTAATGGTCATGGTAGCATTCTGGTCGAGTATGGGAACAACAATCAAGTCAGCAACTTGACTGTTCTAGATACTGGAAACACTGTCACCTCTGCTGATCAATACTTCACCTATGTGGTTGATCGTGACATGCTTCCTGCTCATCAACTTGTTGATAACTCTCCAAGAGATGAGAATACTGACCCTAGTGCTCCTCTATCTCTCTCTACTGATGACACTATCAGTAGAGAAGAATCCTCTGAAACTCAAATGTTTAATCCCGCTGACATGGCTGTCAGCGAATTTAACAGTGAACCAGTCTAAATCCTTCTGTTATATCCATGCAGGGCTCGCTGGGAAAAGGTGTGTGGTACTTGGACAGTGGTTGTTCAAAACACATGACTGGCACTAAGACCCTACTGGATAACTACGTAGAGGCTGCTGGCCCTACTGTAGTGTTTGGTGATAACTCCACTGGACAAACAGAAGGATATGGTCTTCTCTCTAATGGTCTCATCAAGTTCTCCAAAGTAGCTTATGTAAATGGTTTGAAACATAATCTTATCAGCATAAGCCAACTTTGTGATGCTGACTACAAAGTGATTCTTGATAAACATCAAGGCACTGTTGTAAATATAAACAAGGAAGTCGTCTTGGTCGCTCCAAGAAAACGAGATGTATATCTGGTGGACTTCACTCCTATCAAAACTGATAGTGAGACTTGTTTCTTTACTAAGTCAGCTGCTGAACTCAATTGGTTATGGCACAAGCGTATGTCGCATGTGAACATCAAAACCATCAACTCACTGGCCAAAAAGAACCTTGTTCGTGGCCTTCCTCATCTCTCTTTTGAAAAGGATAGACTCTGTGGTGCTTGTGAAAAAGGTAAAAGCCACAGAGCCACTTTCAAAACTAAGCAGGCCAATTCTATCTCTGGCTGCTTTCATCTTCTTCACATGGACCTTTTTGGTCCTGTAAATGTCCAAAGTCTAAAGGGTAGCAGATACACTTTAGTAATTGTGGATGAATATTCACGATATACTTGGACCATTTTTCTTCGTTCTAAGAGTGATGCTGCTGAAGAGATTATCAATTTCATCAAGAAAATGGAAAATCTCAACAGCATAAGGGTTAAAGAACTCAGGAGCGATCATGGTACTGAGTTCAGAAACCACACACTTGAATCCTTTTGTGCTGATCAAGGGATCTCACAAAACTTTTCTTCCACCAAAACTCCTGAGCAAAATGGTGTTGCTGAAAGGAGAAATAGAACTCTAATTGAGACAGCACGTACTATGCTCAGCGAGTCTTCCTTGCCTAGTAAATTCTGGGCAGAAGCTGTCAGCACTGCCTGTCATATTCAAAACAGATGTCTTATTGTCAAAAGACATGACAAGACAGCTTATGAAGTTTTGAAAGGTAAGAAACCTCAAATTAAATACTTCCATGTTTTTGGATGTCCTGTCTTTATCTTAAACAACAAGGATCACCTAGGAAAATTTGATCCTAAAGCTGATGATGGCTACTTTCTTGGTTATTCTTCCATCAGCAAGGCATTTAGAGTATTCAATACTCGCCTTCAAAAGGTTGATGAATCAATCCATGTAACCTTTGATAAAAGCTCATCAGCTCTTAAGGACATCCAAACCACTTCATCAGAAGTCATTTTCAATGAGCTCGCTGATCCTCTCACTGAGGAAGCTGACTCATTTGTTGATGCATCTTGCTCGCTGCCTGATAATAATCAGCATAACAAACAGGATAGTTCAGCGGATGCTGAACCAGAGCAAGTTGCTGCTCATATCTACTCAATTGAGCCAGTTGAGCCTATCTTAAGATCAATCCATGCAGCATCAGCCAAACCTAGATCACTGGCTGATGACGTGCATGCTGATGACTCTACTGAGGAAGAGTTTCATGATGCATCAGCAAATGCTGATGATATGGAGTCAGCTGATGACTCTACTGAGGAAGAGTTTCATGATGCATCAGCAAATGCTGATGATATGGAGTCAGCTGATGACTCTACTGAGGAAGAGTTTCATGATGCATCAGCAAATGCTGATGATATGGAGTCAGCTGATGACTCTACTGAGGAAGAGTTTCATGATGCATCAGCAAATGCTGATGATATGGAGTCAGCTGATGACTCTACTGAGGAAGAGTTTCATGATGCATCAGCAAATGCTGATGATATGGAGTCAGCTGATGACTCTACTGAGGAAGAGTTTCATGATGCATCAGCAAATGCTGATGATATGGAGTCAGCTGATGACTCTAACATCAATGATAACTCAAATCAGTCGAATGGCTCTACTGATCTTACTTCTGAACCCATTCTTACCATTGACTTCTCTCCTTATAATAATCTCTCTGCTGGACCCATCTCTCAGTCTTCCGCTGACACTCGACTAGGTTCATCAAGTGTTCCTGCACTTAAATGGACTTCTAGTCATCCAGCTCACCAAGTGATTGGTGATCCTTCTCAAGGAGTTGTTACTCGATCAGCGACTAGAAACACATGTCTCTATGTGAATTTCCTGTCGATGATCACCCCTAAGAATATAGGAGAAGCAATGGCTGATCCTTCTTGGGTAGAGGCTATGCAAGAAGAACTTACCCAGTTCAAATGACAGCATGTCTGGTTTCTTGTCCCTCTACCTGCTGACAAAGAACCCATTGGCACTAAATGGGTTTATAGGAATAAAATGGACGAAGATGGTGTTGTTGCTCGTAACAAGGCTAGGCTGGTTGCACAAGGATACCTTCAGGAAGAAGGTGTTGATTACGATGAAACCTTTGCACCAGTGGCCCGATTAGAAGCAATTCGCTTATTCTTGGCACATGCTGCTTACAGAAACTTCACAGTATATCAAATGGATGTTAAGAGTGCCTTCCTAAATGGAAAACTCGATGAGGAAGTTTATGTTAAGCAGCCACCTGGTTTTGAAGATCCAGCCAAGCCACACCATGTCTATCGTCTTTATAAGGCTCTATATGGTCTTAAACAAGCTCCCAGAGCTTGGTATGACACTCTTTCTGAATTTCTTCTCTCTAACAAGTTTCAGCGAGGATCCATTGACAGCACCCTGTTTATCTATAGAAAGGGTGCTGATGTTCTTTATGTCCAGATATATGTGGATGACATCATCTTTGGATCCTCCAACAAGAAACTTTGTTCTAAGTTCAGCTCACTAATGTCCTCTCAGTTTGAGATGAGCATGATGGGTGAGTTGACTTTCTTTCTTGGTCTACAAATTCGCCAACTCCCAAATGGGATTTTCATTAATCAGGAGAAGTACATTCGAGACATGCTGGCAAGATTTGACTTGTCCAATGTGACCACTAAAGCCACTCCCATGTCTCCTCCTAACAATCTCCATGCTGATCCTAATGGTAAGCATGTGAATCCCACTCTCTATAGGGGAATGATTAGCTCGCTAATGTATCTCACAGCGAGTCGTCCTGACATCACGTTTGCTACTTGCTTATGTGCAAGATATCAAGCCTCTCGTAGGGAGTCTCATCTTCTCGCTGTCAAGCGAATATTCAAGTATCTAAAAGGTACCCCCACACTGGGTCTCTGGTATCCCAAAGACTCCAGTTTTGACTTAGTTTGCATATTCTGACTCTGACTATGCTGGTTGCATGTTAGATAGGAAAAGCACCAGTGGTGGATGTCAACTGTTGGGGGGGAAGCTGACTAGTTGGTCTAGTAAGAAACAGCATACAATATCCATCTCCACTGCTGAAGCAGAATATGTATCAGCAGCGAGTTGTTGTGCACAAGTCCTCTGGATGAAAAACCAACTCGCTGACTATGACTTAGAATTCTCTAAGATTCCCTTTATGTGTGACAATACAAGTGCAATTACTATCACACACAATCCTGTTCAGCATTCTAAGACCAAACACATAGACATTAGGTACCATTTCATTCGTGACCATGTCATGAAAGGGGATGTTGAAATCTACTTCATTCCCACTGATGACCAACTTGCTGATATTTTCACTAAACCATTAGATGAAACCTTTGCACCAGTGGCCCGATTAGAAGCAATTCGCTTATTCTTGGCACATGCTGCTTACAGAAACTTCACAGTATATCAAATGGATGTTAAGAGTGCCTTCCTAAATGGAAAACTCGATGAGGAAGTTTATGTTAAGCAGCCACCTGGTTTTGAAGATCCAGCCAAGCCACACCATGTCTATCGTCTTTATAAGGCTCTATATGGTCTTAAACAAGCTCCCAGAGCTTGGTATGACACTCTTTCTGAATTTCTTCTCTCTAACAAGTTTCAGCGAGGATCCATTGACAGCACCCTGTTTATCTATAGAAAGGGTGCTGATGTTCTTTATGTCCAGATATATGTGGATGACATCATCTTTGGATCCTCCAACAAGAAACTTTGTTCTAAGTTCAGCTCACTAATGTCCTCTCAGTTTGAGATGAGCATGATGGGTGAGTTGACTTTCTTTCTTGGTCTACAAATTCGCCAACTCCCAAATGGGATTTTCATTAATCAGGAGAAGTACATTCGAGACATGCTGGCAAGATTTGACTTGTCCAATGTGACCACTAAAGCCACTCCCATGTCTCCTCCTAACAATCTCCATGCTGATCCTAATGGTAAGCATGTGAATCCCACTCTCTATAGGGGAATGATTAGCTCGCTAATGTATCTCACAGCGAGTCGTCCTGACATCACGTTTGCTACTTGCTTATGTGCAAGATATCAAGCCTCTCGTAGGGAGTCTCATCTTCTCGCTGTCAAGCGAATATTCAAGTATCTAAAAGGTACCCCCACACTGGGTCTCTGGTATCCCAAAGACTCCAGTTTTGACTTAGTTTCATATTCTGACTCTGACTATGCTGGTTGCATGTTAGATAGGAAAAACACCAGTGGTGGATGTCAACTGTTGGGGGGGAAGCTGACTAGTTGGTCTAGTAAGAAACAGCATACAATATCCATCTCCACTGCTGAAGCAGAATATGTATCAGCAGCGAGTTGTTGTGCACAAGTCCTCTGGATGAAAAACCAACTCGCTGACTATGACTTAGAATTCTCTAAGATTCCCTTTATGTGTGACAATACAAGTGCAATTACTATCACACACAATCCTGTTCAGCATTCTAAGACCAAACACATAGACATTAGGTACCATTTCATTCGTGACCATGTCATGAAAGGGGATGTTGAAATCTACTTCATTCCCACTGATGACCAACTTGCTGATATTTTCACTAAACCATTAGATGAAACCAGATTTAAATATCTGGTCAGCAAGTTGGGAATGCTGAATGGTGAATCAGCGACATGACTTGTCATGTCTGCTGATGCTTCAACTTACATCTCTCTTATAAGTTGAAAAGTGACCTTATGGTCAAATTTTCTTTCAGCAAGTTCAAGTGTCTTACTTGCTAAACATAAAAAGCAATAGAGAGCTACAAGTTTCTATCTAGTCCAGCAGCAAACGGCTGCTGGTAAAGACATCAAAAATCCGTTGATCCCTGTTGCTTTGGGAAAAAGCAAAACAAAAGCAATAGAGAGCTAAAAGTCTCTATCTAGTCCAGCAGCAAACGGCTGCTGGTAAAGACATCAAAAATCCGTTGATCCCTGTTGCTTTGGGAAAAAGCAAAACAAAAGCAATAGAGAGCTAAAAGTCTCTATCTAGTCCAGCAGCAAACGGCTGCTGGTAAAGACATCAAAAATCCGTTGATCCCTGTTGCTTTGGGAAAAAGCAAAACAAAAGCAATAGAGAGCTAAAAGTCTCTATCTAGTCCAGCAGCAAACGGCTGCTAGTAAAGACAAACCAAATCCGTTCATGGCTGACAATTTGCCAAAAATTGTATAAAATTGGTCAGCGACCAACGTTTGAGGTAACCAGATTTTCAAAATTATCAGTGGATATACTTCTATCTCAACTATTTTATCGTGTGAATATATCCACCAAGTATTTTTATCAATATTTTATTGAAATCTCAAAACGGTTACCTCGATTTTCTCCCTAATGGACAACTTGTACACTGTATCCGCCGTAAAACTCGAGTACTTTTGAAATAATGGTACAAGTTGTCACATCAATTTTTTTATACGTTACTCAAATACGTATATATATGTATATATTACGTATGAAAGAGAGTATTGGTGACGGTTCACTATCATAGTTATGGGGCCCATATCCATGCTATATATATTCAAATCTTTTTCAATCTCCATTCTTTATACTTTCAAAAAATTCACCTTCTTATTTTCTTAGTCTCCAAATCTCTCAAAATCTCAAAAGCCTCTCTATATCTCCTCTCGCTATTCATATTCTTCTTCCAATCTCTCAATCTTATCTACATAATGGCTTCTTCATCTTCTCAACAACAACAACCAGAAAATCAACCTAAATCTCAACCACAACAACAACCAGAAATCGCCGAGAATCCTGAACATCAAGAAACCTTGGAAAATGTTCCTCTCTATCTTACGTCCAAGGTTTTCAATCCTGAAGGCATTGTTCCATCAAATCATGTAGCCTTTCAAGCCCACAAGTTGGTTATTAAACCAAATAACTACCTTGGATCTCTTGAAATTCCTTCCAAGGTTAAAGGTTACTATCAAATGCTTGACTTTATAAGAGCATGTCCGGCTAGAAGGGCCATCTATAGAGATCCAAAAGAGATGTGTGTCCATCTGTTGAGGGAATTCTGGTGGACATGTAACTACAACCTTGTTAGCAGAACAATTTCCGGTACTGTAATGAAAGGAAAACACACCATCACTATCTCTGTAAATTTGTTAAGAGATGTTCTTCGTCTTCCTTCACAATCTGAAGAAAGACAATTTGCTGACTTGGTATCCACTGAAGTATGGAAAGATTGGTTGCTTTCCATAGGCTATGGAACAAACACGGAACCACCTCAACCTGTTCACAGCAACCCTCAGAAAAAGTTCCTGCCTGGGGTATGGAGGTTACTTTTTTCTCATGTCATTCAATGCCTTGGTGGGAACAGTGGGTCATTTGATCAGGCCACTGCTGGCCCAGATGCAGATGATATATGCACTGGCAAACGGTCGTTTCATTGACTTTGCCAGTGTCATCTTTGAAGATTTAAAGGCAAAGGTTCTTGTCAAAAACAGATCGAGCTCAGTGCCCTTCACTCGGTTTCTCTCGCTGATTTTCAAGCATGAATTGAAGGAAGAATATCTTCTAAAAGGTGCTACTGTCTTTTTCGCACCAAGGATTGCCAGCACAGTGTACAAGGTACCTGCTTGTGACACTGAATTATTTGATGCTAAATATGATGTGCTTCCTCCGGCAATGAAACAGGTACTTTATTCCACCTATCCTGACGTATATAAAAAGCAATCCTCTGGAGCTGGTTCGCTGGTAAACCCCCCAGCAGCCTCCAAAGCTCCCCAAAAGACCAATAAAGCACAAGTTACATCTACCTCCACTTCACCTCCTGCTGATGTCCCAAAACAGAAGCAGCGAGTACCAAAGGGCTTAACCACAAAGGCTAAGACGTCCTCACAGCCCAAGGAAATTAGAAACCCAGCCGGCCCATCAGCAACCTCAAAAAAGGTTGTTGACGAGAAAAAGGGTAACAGAAAGCAGCCACCTCAATCTTCTGTAGGAGAGGTTGGTGAAGTACAAGGGTCACCCCAGCCCACTAGAGTTGAGTCTACCACTCAAAAATTTCCCTCTTCTCAACCCTCTGAGTCGTTGTCAGCAGCCAGATCACAGGTGATGCTAGAGACAACACAGTCTACGGCTGATGACGTTTCAGTGCTACAACACACTGAGACAGAGGCACCAAATTCCCCAATCCCCTTGAATTTTTCTCGTGATGAAATTGTTGAAGGTGCTGGTTTGATTGATACGAATGCGGGTAGACATGTTGAAACAAATGAAGTTGCTAGTGGTTATGTTGAAGAAAATGCAGAATCTATTGTGGAAATGGAGGAGGAAGAAGTAGATGATGAAAGTGATTTGGACTTGGGTGATTTTGTTGCTGACGATTTTCAGCTTGATTCTTACAGTCATGCTGATGAGAAAGAAGCTAGTGATATGGAAGTTGAGGAAGATGATGTAGATGTGGTACACACTGATGACATGTCCTCTGAGAATGTTACAGTTGCTGAACCAAAAAATGTAGACACTGAAAGTGTATCAGTGGCTTCAATTGCAAGACCAGCAACTCCACCAGTACAACCAGTGAACACCATGCTATCTCTGGGCATGCCTTCCCCTTTCCAAGCTGTTCCTGGTTGTTCTTCTCACTTGCCAATTGAAGTAGCGCCTCTTGCTATTAAGGATTTGGGTATTTCTTACTCCACCTACTCTGCTGATAGGTTGGAACGGGTAGAGCATCAGTTAAATGATCTCACCAAGGCTGCCACTCTTGCAATTAAGTTGAAAGATAAAGAGTCTGACAGGCTGGTGTCTACATTGACCAGCTGGTACAACAAACAGAATGAAAATAGCACAGCGATAAATACACTGAAAGACAACACAAGTTCAATGGCTGCTGCTCAAGGCAAAATTAGTGCCACAACTTCTATTATCAAACATGATCAGCAGATACTCAAGTCTGGTGCCATATCGCTGATCAAATGTGCAAACTCCACCAGCTACTCGGCAAAGAAAGCAGCCTCTACCAGTCTTTCCGCTGCTACTGAAGTCAAAAAGCTAAGTGATCTCATCACCCCTCTAACAACTCAGATCGAAACCAACACCGAGGCAATCAAAGCCTTGGAAAAACAAATGGCTGATCTTCCTACTCCTCAAGCTTCTTTCACTTGGGAAGATCGCCAGAGGCAAGTAAAGTTGGAAAAAGAAGTAGGTGATATCAAAAATCTGCTTACCAAACTGGTGACTCAGCAATCAAAACAGCCAGCCACTGTGGAAGTTGTCATTAACAATGCAACTTCCAAGGGGGAGAAAATTGATGCTGCTATTTTGGATATTGTCAGTGAAGCAGTTCACAAAGCTTTGCAACAAATCTATGATGAATATGCTGAAAAAGTGCTGGAAACCAATGATGAAATGGATGTTGGTGCTGAAGGGGAGATAGAAAAGGAAGTAAGTGTTGAAGATCCTCCTGCTGGTGTTGAGGGGGAGTCTACTGGAAAAGAAATCGTAAGTGTTGAAGTTCCCCCAGCTGGTGTTGAGGGGGAGTCTACTGGAAAAGAAATCGTAAGTGTTGAAGATCCTCCTGCTGGTGTTGAGGGGGAGTCTACTGGAAAAGAAATCGTAAGTGTTGAAGTTCCCCCAGCTGGTGTTGAGGGGGAGCAACAGATAGTTAATGCTAGTGTACCCCCTGCTGCTGTTGGTGAAGGGCACATTGAAGTTTTTGAAGATATAGGGGAGGAGTTTGACCCCGAAGTGATCAAAGCAACATGGGAAGCTGGTTTTGCTAGAGAAATGGAAAGAGATAGATCAAAGGAAATGCTTCCAGTTTTTCATAATCGATATATGGCCAATGCTGAAATTACTACTCTCTCTGATGCTCGTCGAAAACAGCTCACTGACTCTGGATTCTTCAAGAAACCTCCCACTGCTCTTCCAAAAGAACAAGTGATTGCTGCTTCATCTTCTCTCTCATCTGCTCAGCTATCCATTCAACCTTCAGCAGGTCATCAACATCAAATGATTGATATTTTGGCACTGACTGCTGATGGAAAAACTCAAGAAGAAGCTATCAAGGAGTTGGATAGGATCAAGGAGAATCAAGAAAATGAAAGAAAGAATCTTGAGTATATCAAGCAGCTACCTCTCCTTGAAAAAGATCAGCTGGATGGTGAGCAAAGGATGCTGCTGAAAACGGGTGGTGCTGAAGCTCTATACAGGCAGAAGCATACAGAAGTTGAGAAGCAACTCAGCGAGAAGAGAGCCAAGTTTGAGGAAGAAAAGGCAAAATGGTTAAAACTTATGAAGGAAAGAAAGAGGCCTCAAAAGATTGTTGCTGCTGAGGCCTTCAAAGCTGAAATGGGTCTTAAGACAAACTTGAAAATCTTAAGAGCAGGTGCTGACAAGCCAATCAAACTTGAAGGCGTCAAACCAACAACTTTGGGTGCCTCTGAGTGGTTTGAAGTCTACATGCTGGTGAAAGACAAGAAGGCTGCCAGCTATGAACAACTCCAAAATATGCTCAAGGATTATTTTGAGAAGGCCAGGGAGTATGAAACCAAGTTCAAAGCAGACTTGCCCATGCTGAGGCAAGTGTTTGGTACTCCAGCAGCTATCTCCACCTCAGCAGGAAGAAAAGTTCAAAGGAAAAGAAAGATAGAGCATCGAACAGTGGGTGTTGAACTTCCTCCTATCACTGGTGATGCCTTGCTGAACACCAGACTTCCTCCCAGAAGCTTCTTTGAGGAAGGGAGAGTGATAGAAAGTCCTGCTGGCATCTTCTTCACAAACTTCCAGAACAATCAACTGTTCTTTCGCTTGGATGAACTTGAAAAAGCTTCCACTGGGTTCATCTTAAGCATAAGAAGAAGGTGTGCTGAAACATCCAACAACAGATGGTTCATCAGCAAGTTGGATGAAGAATTGATAAAGCCTCATAGAAGGGATGACCCAGCGATCAGAATGGCCAAGCAAGAGGAAGCTTGGGAATTTGAAGCTGCCAACTTATAGATGTCTTAAAATAAAAACTATATGTATCAACTTGTAATATTTTAAGATGATATATATGACATCTTTTCATCATTCCTTATTCTTATCAAGTCTAGTCTACTCAGCAAGTCTTCTCAGCGAATAGGGGGAGATTGTTGAGTCAAGGATTCGCTGACCAGACTTGGTCGCTGACGTGTGTCATCAGCGAGTCATCAGCGAAATCAGTGACTCTCGTCAGCGGGTGGTTTACTTCCCAATTGTGTGCCAAGGCAAGAAGTTTTCTAACCACAAGAAGACAAGTAGTCACATGGTGGTTCTTCCAACTGGATATTACCTTATATGGCAAAGGTACAGTTGGGACCAAAACAAGGGTTTTCTCTTTCATACCCGTTCTGGTAAAGAAGACAAAGGCTCCTGGATCCAAGTACAACGAGCCTATCAGAAGTCGACAACCACTATTCTATCACGATCATTGTAAGGCTGTGTTGCCCTAATTCCTCCCCTATATAAAGCAACACAGCCGCATCATTTATACTTGGTGTTAGTCACCACAAAGTGTGTGTCACTTTATTTTCTCTTGTAATTGCTTAAGTTTTTAGTGTGTCTAGACTTAGCAATTATTTAGTTCATTTGTATTCTTGTAAGACAAGTTGTAATATCGACCATGTATTCATCGTTTAATCAATGATACATATGATTAGACTTGCATAGTTTCTTGCATTTGAACTTATTCTTGTTCTTGTTCTTTACTCTCTATTTATTCTTTCTTGTCTAGATTAATTACATCATAAATGTGCAAATCGTGGACTGTCATATACTAAACAAAATTCTTTAGTTGATTATGTCATCGTCGAGCAACACCGGTCAGAATCCCGCTGCCATCAAGAACCCGCAATTAAACCATGCCATGAGTAACCCACTGCCTTCATCTTTAATCAACTAAAGGTTATTAATTTCTCTACTTATCTTAATGAAATATGCTTATGTTTAATATTATCTTTTATTATGGTTTTTCTTGAAATTAACCAAGTATGTAGCTTTTTCCTCTTTAAGTGGCTAATATGTAAATTGTCTGCTTAGTTATATTGAGGCTCTTAAATTAAACTGGAAATGCATATACACCAAAATAGCAGATATGAAAAACTACAGACGGGTATATGTTTAATTAAAAGGTTAAGCCTTCAACCCATTAAGTATCCACATAATTCTAATAAGATAGTTCATAGTTGCAGAAAATGCTTTAGTAATCAAAAGTAATATAGTAATTATGTTGTATGTTATTCATTAATTAAGTTTGTTTGCAATTCAACTATGATCACTTGTATAAAACGCTTTAGTACAACTTATCGATTAACTCCTTACATTGTTTTAATGCAGGTTCTTGTTTGCTTACTAGTACTACTTCAATTGTACCAGTCGTTTTTGACTCATTTATATCCTGGTATGATTATTAGATGCTCTTTGTTTATGTAACTCGTCTTTAAAAGCTATGATAATTAATTAGTTTTACTTTTCATTTTAGGCATCATGGATTATTCTAGTGGAGGTAGTGTAGGTCGTGGAACGAGTCGTGGAGGTAGCACGGGTCGAGGGGGTAGCACATGTCGAGGGGGTAGCACAGGTCGAGGGGGTGGTACGGGTCGAGGATACGGTACGGGTCAAGGAGGTGGTACGGGTCGGGAAGGTGGTACAGGTCCAGGTGGTAGTAGTGATACTGGTCTAGGTTGTGGTACTTGTCCAGGTGGTGGTATTGATACTGGTCTAGGTAATGGTACACGTCCAGTAGTTAGCACAGGTCGAGGAGGTAACATAAGTCGAGGATCTTTTAGTAAAGGCAGAGGTAGATGTAACAACAATGGTGGTGGGCGTGGCAACGAGACATCAGATAGTCCTGTTAGTCCCCAACAATATAGTTCTTTTCATGTTAGTCACGGTTCATCTCATCATGTCGGTCATCATGTACCTCATTCTGGTAGTCCTAGGACATCTCATCAGGTTAGTCCTAATCACACCAGTCTAGGTGTATCTCATCAACAGTTTACTCCTAATCACACTAGTCTTTAGAATGTTCGTCATGGTGTATCTAATCATGCTAGTCCTATTGTATCTGATCATGCTATTCCTAGTGTATCTCAGCATGTTAGTCCCAATGTATCTCATAACGAGCGTTTAGATAATATGGACATGGATGATCACTATTTTGAGGAGGAATCATCACAACATTTCGAGGAGGATTCGAATGTTGTAGAGCAACCACCTACAAATCCATCAAATCGTGTAGAAGTCTGGCTTCTTGGCGAAGAGTATGTATATAGTTAATAATTTATAATATCTTTGATCAGATTATATCAAGGTTAATTATCTTGAAATGATTCCATAAATTGTATGTAGGTTTGGTGACCCAAAGGTTGTGTTAGGTCCAGATTTACTGGACCCACTCCAGACTTGAAGACTGGAGCGGCAATGAAGATTTGTGTAAGTCCCTAGCACGAGATGGTTAACCCAGAAGTGTAAAATACAACAAGTCTAATAATCACTAGAATGGACTAGTATTACTTGAATATAAATGCAAGTATATAAACAAGGTAATACAAGACTAAAAGCAATAAAATAAAGGTGGAACACAATGTAATATTTTCAAGTGTATTTTATTTATGATGTTAAATAAAATACAAGGTTGTGCGGAATCAAGATAATACAAATATGTAAGTATCCTAACAACCTATGAATTACAAGTGATCTATATTTGCTAAATAACTCTTTTAGATCGAGATACTTAAAGTTGTGAAGTATCCCTGTTTAAGATTGAGAGTATTTAGACAAATTCACCTTTAATGCTAAAAGTAATTTTCTCAAAGAAATGACTTTGTATTTATAGGCAAACAATTTCACCAGTGAAATTGTGCCGTACAAATATGGTTGCATGCATTTAATGAACCAACAAGATCATTAAATGCATTGGTTAAGGTACAAGGATAAAGTCACATCAACATGACTTTATTATTTTAACCAACCACCTTTACACACGTAGGTACTTTAGTAAAGAACAAGTGGAATGTTCTTTGGAAAGTGTGTAAAGGCAAAAGTCAATTCCTCGATATCAGTGTTCAGATTTGTAAGGTCTAGAACACTGACAATCCTCCAGTGTTCAGATCTGGTAAGACTTCCAGTGGACTCCGCCATTTGTCAGCCTTCTTTATTCTGACTTCAGTCTTTGACTTCAGTGAGAATGTCTTCAGTAGAATAGATCTGGACTGGGGGGTGAAGTCCAGTGAGCGAATCTGGAGAATACTCCAGATTCCTATACAAGTATTTTGCTCACTGGTCTTCCATTATTTCTGAACAAATCTTCAGAGGGACTCCAGATTCCAAGTCTGGAGTAGGTCCAGTAAAATACGTTTCTGGACAGATCTTCAGTAATGCTCCAGTAGTCGAGTCTGGAGCGAGTCCAGTAAATCTGGACCTAACAATTTGTCCAGAAATAATAGAAGACCACTGAGCTATTTACTTGTACAGGAAATCTGGAATCCTCCAGATTAGCTCACTGGACTTCACTCCAGTCAAGATCGTTTCTACTGAAGACATTCTTACTGAAGTCAAAGACTAAAGTATGAAGAAAGAAGACTGACAAGCAGTGGAGCCCACTGACAGTCTTACCAGATCTCCCGACTGGAGCCTTTATCAGTGTTCTAGACCTTACAAGTCTGAACACTGATTACGAGGAATTGACTTTATGCCTTTACACGCTTTTACCCGGACAACCCATTTGTCTATTGATAAAAGTACAATATGTGTGTAAAGGTGGTTGGTTAAAAGGATGACAAGTCACATCAACATGACTTTATCCTTGTACTTTAACCAATGCATTTAAGGAATTAAAGTAGTTGCCTTAAATGCATGCAACCATATTTGTACGGCATAATAAATTCACTGTTGAATTTATTTTCCTATAAATACAAAGTCACATACCTCGTACAAATTACTTTTTTGCAATTTGGTAAACTTGCTAAAATACTCTCGATCAAAATAGTTATACTTCACAACTTTAAGTATATCGATCCAAGGAGATTATTTAGCAAGTATAGATCACTTGTAATTCAAAGATTGTTTAGATAGTTACATACTTGTAATATCTAGGTTCCGCAACAATCTTGTATTTTGTTTAACATCAATAAATAAAATACACTTGAAAATTACATTTGTGTTCCACCATTTATTTATTTGTTTAAATATTGCTTTAAGTCTTTATTACTTTACTTATACTCTTGCATTTGTATTTAAAGTAATACTAGTCCAATCTAGTTCATACTTGACTTGTTATTTTACACTCGTGGGTTAAACCATCATGTGAGGGACTTTACAATTGGTATCAGAGCAGAAGGCTAATATACTTGCCTAGATCTGTTTCACGATGGCCAACCCAGAAAATACACAAGGTAATCCTGAACCTAATTTTAATGAACCACCACCCGTTGTCAATAATAATCCTCCACCTCCTCCTCCTCCTCCTCCTGCTTCTCCACATGTACATGTGCACTACTCGAATAATCCTGTTCCTAAATTCAATGGGGCAGTGATGAATTTGGTACGTGGAAAGCTAGGATGATATTACATGTTACTGGTATTGAAAGGAATATGATGAAAATTTTAAATGAAGGACCCTATGTGCCTAGACTTCCTATCAATGCACTCCTTCACCCAACTGGATCAAGAAGTGGAAGGGAAAAGAGGGAGGAACACTGGTCCGAAGAGGAGAGGAGATTGGTAAATCTTGATACCATCCTTAAAAACATGATCCTCGGGGCTGTTCCAGAAACCCTAATTCCCACACTAGTTCTCTATCCCAGTGTTAAAACCATGTGGGATGAACTGGTGAACCAGCATGAGGGAGGTGATGACACTGTTGTTACCAGAAAGGTCTCCCTAAACAAAAAGTATGAGTCATTTTTTGCTCTCCCCAATGAGTCTCTAACTGGTACTTACACCAGATTTATGAGCATTATAAACCAGTTAAGAGGACTGGGGGTTAAGAAAGACAAGGATATACTTTTGGAGAAATTTTGTGATATTCTTCCCACTAAATGGTCTCACATGATCTGGTCTTGAGACAAGGTAAAACCTTGCACTCCCATACTCTGTCAACATTGTATGGAGCCTTCAGATTCACTGAAGAGAATCAAGCCCAGAGGATTGAGGCTGAAAAAGATGATTTAAATCATGCTTCCAATAGTTCCACATTGGTCAGTAATACTGAACCACCTTGTGCTGCATTAATATCTTCCGAGAATGTATTTTCTATGAAGAAGATGATGTCTGAACTAATGGATTCTGGAGTCACTAATGATATCTCTCCAGACTGTGATGAAACTGACAGTGATGACCTGGTTGCAATGATTGCTAAAACATTTAATCATTTTAAAGCAAGAGCAAATAGGCCCACTGGACAACATGCACCCAGTTCCTCTACTGACAAGACCAATCTGACATGCTTTAAGTGTGGCAGAAAAGGTCATTTCATGAAGGAGTGCAAGTCCAGTCAGTTTGTCTCTCAGTCTGGTCCATCTACTTCTTATAACAAGCCTGATGATAGCTATAAGTCCAAGTACAAAAAGCTTAAGGCTCAAATTGCTCTCATGTCTCAACAAATAGAAAATAATAAATGCATGATAGCAACCACTAAAGAAGCATGGGTTCCCTCAGATGATTCATCAGTTGATGAGGAAGAGGAAAGAGATTGTTGCTT
The DNA here is from genome assembly GCA_034093135.1 of Erigeron breviscapus. NCBI lineage: Eukaryota > Viridiplantae > Streptophyta > Magnoliopsida > Asterales > Asteraceae > Erigeron > Erigeron breviscapus. Next base: position 90,978,573 of record CM067168.1, on the reverse strand, counting down.
TATGGCTCTGGCAGATCAAGAGCATCTGGTGAAGGATGATGTCACATCTGGTCGATGGGTGGACATTGTTATAAAAAAGGTTAGTGAGTACGATAATGAAACCGATCCTAAATTAAAATTGGACATTGCTGAAGCTCTAAATTCTGATTTAATTTTTGTGGAAACTGTTAGATCTGACAGTCTTAATGTCTTAGAAACAGATTCCTCTGAAATCGCTGCTTTAAAATCAAAATTAAAATAACTTCAAGATATTGAACTGGCATTTCAAGCACAAGTTTTGGTAACTGAACAACTGGTTCAAGAAAAACATGACCTGGAAATGATTTTGCAAAAAGAAAAATAGGTCATTAAATCATGGCTAGAAACAAGAAAGCCATATGATGCTGGAATAAACCAATTTCCATCCCAAAAACGTGCTTATCTGGATGGAAATACTCATATTGCAGCATTAATACCAGTTATTGACCGGTTACCAAAGGAGGTTAGACCAAGTACTATTTATGATGAACCTTCTACCCCAAAAACTTGTATTATCCCAGCTCAACTTCCAGAGGTTAAGACTGGAGCATCCCAGATGACTGCTCCAGTTAAAAAGGTTAATCAAAATAAACCTTTGCCTCAGACTGCTTCTAAAGAACCCCAGGTTCAAAAGAAAAAGACCAGTTCCCTTCCTAAGCCTAAAGTCCAGTCAACTGGAAAGGCTCAGGTGTCATCTGAAGAATCTATTTTGTTAAGGATGGAGAGCCAGTTTCAACTACTGGCTCGTCAAATTCAAAGTTGTAATGCAAGATTAAACAATTTTGAGGGTACTTCATCTGGCCCTAAACAAAATACAAAACCTTTTTCAAAGAAAGAAAAAATTATTACTCCAGTTGAGAAAAAGAAAAAGGTTTCAAAACTATCAACCCAAGTGGTCTTTTCAACTAAGACTATTGTTGAAGAAAGTGAACTTAACCAGATACCCCCAGGGATCCATAAGGGAGGATCCAGTGAACCCATCAGTCGATGGGTTCTCAAATCTAACTGATATATCTGGTGGATGTGCAGGGCGATCGAAAGAAGTTTATCTGGTATCTTGACAGTGCAGCTGGCAGGACAATGACCGGATGTAAGACCCTGCTGGAGGAGTTCACCATTTCTGATGGACCCTCCATTACTTTTGGAAATGATGGTTGTGGAAAAACTGAGGGGTATGGTGTTCTGAACAATGGACAAGTCAAATTTAGACGAGTTGCATATGTGAATGGTTTGAAATATAACCTGATTAGTGTCAGTCAACTGTGTGATGATGGCTATCAAGTTATGTTCAATATTGTTCATGGCATCGTATTCAACAAAGACTGGAAGGTGGTATTGATTGCTCCCAGAAGAGGGAATGTATATGTGATGGATATGGAAAGCTCTCCATCAGAGCAGTGTTTCTATACTCAAGCTGATGAAGACACAAACTGGTTATGGCATAAAAGGTTATCCCATTTAAATTTCAAAAATATTAACAAGTTGTCTAGAAAACAACTGGCAGATGGGATACCTTCAGTTTCCTTCAAAAAGGAAAGGCCATGTCCAAGATGTGAGATGGGAAAGCAGAAACGTGCCAGTTTCAAGACCAGACAGAACTTTAGCATAACTGAACCACTTCACATGCTTCATATGGATCTCTTTGGTCCAGTGAATGTTCAGACTCGTGCTGGTAAAAGATACACCTTGGTGATCGTAGATGAATTCTCCAGATATTGTTGGGTGATCTTTCTCAGGTCTAAAAGTGAAGCTGCTACTGAAATCATCACTCTTATCAAGCAGATTGAACTCAAGCATAAGCGAAAGGTGTGTCAGTTAAGAAGTGACAATGGAATAGAATTCCAGAATGCAACTCTGGAGTCATTCTGTACTGACACTGGCATCTCCCAGAACTTCTCCTCAGCAAGAACTCCAGAACAGAATGGAGTTGTAGAAAGAAAGAATCGAACGCTGATAGAAGCTGCCAGGAGTATGTTGGCTGAATCTGGTCTTCCTACCAGTTTCTGGGCTGAAGCAATTGCTACTGCTTGCCATACCCAGAACAGGTCTGTTTACATCAAAAGACACAAGAAGACAGCCTATGAAGTCTTAAGAAATAGAAAACCAAATATTGATTATTTTCACGTTTTTGGATGTCCAGTGTACATTCTGAACGACTCCAGTCAGTTAGGCAAATTCGATGCCAAAGCTGATGAAGGGTATTTCTTAGGCTATTCAGCCATTCGCAAGGCCTTCGGAGTCTACAACAAGAGACTGGAGAAGGTCCATGAGTCAATACACGTTACATTTGATGAATCAATAATGCTTGATGACATTATATTTGGTTCAACTGATGATGCAATGTGTAAAAACTTTTCTAAAATCATGTCATCTGAGTATGAGATGAGTTTAATAGGAGAATTAACATTTTTCTTAGGTCTTCAGATTAAGCAAACTGAAAATGGAATTTTCATAAACCATGGAAAATATGTCAGAGATTTGTTAAGAAAATACAAATATGATTCTATCCCATCGAAAAACACACCTATTGCAACACCATTAAATTTGGACTCTGACCCAACTGGCAAACCAGTGAACATCACTGAATATCGTGGAATGGTTGGTTCACTGATGTATTTAACTGCCAGTCGACCAGATATAATGTTCGCAACATGTCTATGTGCCAGGTTTCAGGCTAACCCCAAAGAATCACATTTGCACGCTGTTAAGCGTATCTTTAGATACCTGAAAGGGTGTCCTAATCTTGGTCTTTGGTACCCCAAAGGCTCAGGGTTAGATCTAATGGGTTATTCAGATTCAGATCATGCAGGTTGTAAGATAGATAGAAAATCAACAACTGGTGGTTGTCATTTCCTTGGAGGAAAACTGGTGAGTTGGACCAGTAAGAAGCAGACGTCAGTCTCTATGTCCACTGCTGAGGCAGAGTACATTTCTGCGGCCAGTTGTTGTGCCCAGATTCTCTGGATCAAGAACCAGTTACTAGATTATGGTCAAAAATATACAAGGACCCCAATCTTTTGTGACAACACCAGTGCAATTGCTATATCTCACAACCCAGTGATGCACTCCAAGACAAAGCATATTGACATCAGGTATCATTTTATTCGTGATCATGTTATGAAAAAAGACATTGAAATTCATTTCATCCCCACTGACAAACAGCTCGCTGATGTTTTTACAAAACCTCTTGATGAGAAAACCTTTAAACATCTCATCAGCGAACTAGAACTCTCCAGTTGGAAACTGGCACTGGACTAATCCTCCAGTGACCAGATTCAGTCTTGTCTTAATTTTTTATAACGTTAGAGATACTTGGTCAATATTTGTGACACGTGATGGCACTCGAGTGCTTTAAACCACTTGATATCGTCATCCGACGTGTTTAAAGTCATTTTGGTATTTGACAACTGTTTTTATTGGGAAAATTAAAATTAGTGGGCGCGTGGGTAAGTTAAGCCGTCGTAGCATTTAATGCTGACACGGTAAATTATGTTTTTATTTAAAGTCATTTTGGTATTTGACAACTGTTTTTATTGGGAAAATTAAAATTAGTGGGCGCGTGGGTAAGTTAAGCCGTCGTAGCATTTAATGCTGACACGGTAAATTATGTTTTTATTTCAAAATTCAAACTTATTTTGTTAAAATATCCACAAAATTGATTTTGTTAATAAAATATAATTTTTGGTATTTCATTGGGATCTTGAATTCCTTATAAATACCCTTATTTACTCCGATCACATTTACTTCCTTTTACATTCTTTTCATTTACTTCCCAATCATCTAAAAATTGCTTCATTTCTCTCTCTGCTTCATAAATCAAGAACCCTAATTCCAAAATTTCAGTTTCATTTTCCAATGGCACCTAAATCTTCCCGTTCAAGAGATGTAAATCTCTTATCTGTCCCATATGCTCCTTCACCAGATGTCAAACAGGCACCTGGTGCTCCTGGTAACACTTCGCTCATCAAATTAAATCCAAATAATCCGATGGCGAGTTTACAAGGAACCCAAGGGTCCAATACCCTTATTGGAAGAATCCAAAGATTTTTGAAGGATTCTCCAATTGGACCCTCATTCTCTCTAAACCCACGCAAGATGTTTCACGACTACTTGTGTGAGTTTTGGTACACTGCTACTCTTTCTTCTGATTGTTCTTCCATCACTTTCACATTAAAAGGTGGAACAGTCCAGTGTACCCTATCAGCAGATGTATTGAGGGATGCTTTACACCTCAACTACTGGAGAGAGGGTGAATCTCCAGTTGTCATCCCCCCAAACATTAATTTTCGCCAGGTCCTCCTTGAAATGGGACATAAGGAGTGCCTGGAGAAAGGGGTGTTGAAAACTAAAGGTGCGATGACCATGAAGGGTCTTACACCCTCATGGAGGTATTTTTTTCATCCACCTTGTGGAAAGTATGGGTGGGAGTTCTGGTGGACTTGACCAGATTAACTCCGCACAAGCAGAAATGGCATACTGCTTATGGAATGGATTGAGAGTGGATTTTGCTGATATCCTTTACAGAAGTCTGGTTCAAAAACTGAAGGGCACCAGGGGACTATGTATCCCCTTCTCCAGGTTTCTCTCTCTTTTTTTCTACAAATTCTGGGCAGTGAAGCTTATTCAAGCACAGATTCACCTTACACTGTCCCAGATTTGTTGAGGAATCTAGACTCTCTAGTATCTGAAGCTGGAGAGGTCGAGATTCCAGATCGAATGCAGCTGGCATTCACAAAAACCGATGCACCAATCCAAGGTGAGTCGGAAGGACAACTGGGCGGGCCTCAAAATAATGAGGGACCCACCAGTTCGTCTACTGGAATTGTTATGGTTGTGGATAGAGCAACTATAACTGAGGCAACCCCACTGACCTCTATCCCTGGTGAAGATACCTCGGTATCTGATCCTCCAACAGATGCACCCAACCAGGAAACTGGGGAAGGTCATCTGGAGACTGACCCTTCTGGTCAGCCCTCAGTTACATTCATGGATCTGGACATGAATGTTAATGACGAGGAAATCCTTATAGAGTCTTCGGATTCTGAAGGTACTGAATCAGACTTAGAGATTTTTGATTCTGTTGTACAAGATCAAAACCCTTCATCTCAAGTCTCGCCTCCAGATACTTCAATTTCACTTTCACAAACTCAAGAAAATGAGCCTACAAATATTCCTTTTCCCACTTATAACTATATGTCTGGAAACAGACGTATGGCACCATCACCATCTGGGCAATTCTCACTCCTTCGAGAAATGCCCCCACCACCGTCGCCGTTGGACACACCTGAGCATTCTCAGCATGTCCAACAATTTGAACTTCCAGTCCTTTCTTCTTCCACCATTCCTATTATTACTTCAACAACTGCTGCGATGTCAACTGGGGAGACTTCTCTAAATTTGCCTCCTCCAGTTGCTCCAGTAGAAACTACTGCTGGTCCAGTGACACCTTCTCCTCCGTCACTGGACAGTCAAGTTGTCTCTGTTCAAGCCGATATCTAAAACCTTCTCACCAGGGTGGAGGATATTCAAAAGACACTTGACAAAAACACCAAGTCTTTCTCCAGATACCACAAGGATCACTTGACCAATATTAAAGTGGTTGATCTGGGGATTAACAAGTTTTCATCAAATGAAGACTTGGTGTTGAAGAAGCTGAATGAGTTGGTCACTGGCTGCAACAATCTGGCAACATCTTTAAAAGAAGCCTTTGACTTCACTCAGTCCAAGGTCACAACCTCAATCTCCAGCTTGCTGGGCACACTGTTAGAACATCTGAAGTGGATTTAAGGGAGATTGAAAAACAGGTAAAAGAATTGGTTGACAAACCTGGGTTGAATGTGACTGAACTTGGGCAGCAGTTAATGACTTCAGTTGGTCAGAAAATAGATGATACGTTGGGTACTAGAGAACAACAATTGATAGAAAAGGTGATATCTGAGATCACCAAGCTGGCCACTCCTCAGGTTGATCTGGCCCCACTCACTTCTGAGATTAACCAGTTGAGGGGCAGCATTGATAACTTGAACACCCAGGTATCACTTCATGCTCAGTCTCTGGATAAACTGACAACTGAAGTAGAAAGTTTGAAGAAAAAGGATGAAGAAGTCAAGGATAAGGTGGTTTCTGGTCTGGATGAAGATTCCAAGATTTTGAATGAACTAAAAACTGGTCAGGAACAAGTTGCAGCAAATGTTCTGGCCCAGTCAAAAGAAACCAACCACCTATGGAGATATTTCAGGATGATGTGCACCATATTCAAAGAATGCAAGAACATGGAATCGTGGCAGCCTCTTGACCGGTTGCCAGCTCACCATTCTGAATGGGAAGTTATTAGGGCAGGTCTAGATGCTGCCAAGGGGGAAAGAAGTGCAGTTCTTGCACAAATTCAAACTGAAAGTAATCCATCTGGAACTCAAACAGGTAGTGAAATGATTGTGGCTGCCAGTACTGAAGCTGGTGAGCAAAGAATTGATGAAACTGGTGATGTAAGTGATAGGGGGAATGTTGTTGTTGTTGACAAAGGCAAAGGTTTAGCATCTGATGTATCTGCCCAGCCGGCCACTGATGTACCTATGTTGGAAACTGGCAATCTGGATAGGCTTCCTCCAGTTTCAGAAAGTGATAGCAAAAGATTGGCTAGACTTGGCAATGAAATTAAAGAAAGAAAGAAAGAAGATGAAACAAAGAAACCAAGCTGAAGCCAGAGCACATCTTGCACAGATTAAATTGCTTGATATTAGTGATGCTCATCTTTTGGGAATCACTAAGGAGGAGTATGCCAGAGTAAAAAATGATGACAGGATAGTGGGCATGTTGAAAGAAATGCTTGACATTGAACTGGACAGGCACTATCCTGATGAAGAAGCTGAATTTGATGCCAGAAGTTTGAATATATCAGTGGATAAGGCAAAAGAGAATCGGGCCAGTGGGATCATGAAAAGAATTGAAAATGTTAAGAAGGTTGTAAAAAGGGTATTGAATCCACCAAGAAGGAACCCTCAACCAAGAAAACCACTGACCAGAGATGCTGACCTTAGTACATTCATAGAACCAACTGGCGAGGTATCGAATGATGACATCAAGTCTGCTGTACTGGCTGCTGGAGCTGGGAGTATTAAAATATCAAATGAATCTGAAGCAAGAAGCTATTACTCCCAGATCATGGCAACCAGAAGACATAGTGGGACTATCAATGGTGTTAATGTAACAATTAAGCCACGCACCAACTACTTTCACGTTGAGGTCAGTTATACCAGAGGGCCACTGGTTAAAACTGACAATCCTGGTGCAATGCAATATGGGTTCTCGGAATGGGTTGAGATGGTAAACTTTTTGGAGGCCAAGGCACAAAGGAATAGGTTTGAGAAAGCATGAGTCAACTTCTTGAAGGGCAAGATTCAACACAAAGAGAATCTGGAGCTGAAGTTGAACATTGATCCTGAAGACTCACAACCTATCTCTTCAGTGACCAAGAAAAGGAAAATTGGTGAAGGGTCATCAAGCTAAATTTTTCTTTCAGTTTATCTACTTGTAACTTTATTTACATTCTGTAACTTGTGTAAATTTCATTTCCTTGTATAAATGAAGTTACCAGTTTGTAACCACAAGGTAGATAATAGATTAGATCTAACAAACTTAAAAAGAAAAACCCAAGGCATTTATTGATCTATAAAAATGCCTTGGAAAACTTAGATAGATTTAATCGAACAAGTCTCTCCGGTTCACACTTGTACAGATACAAGAACTGAAAAAGACTTGGCTATATTTCAGGACAAATAGGGGGAATTTGTTAGGACCAGTTTCAGTGAAACTGGCCAGTCTCCAGTTGCACCTGGAGACCAAGAAGATTTGTCCAGAAATATATTGAAGTCCAGTTGCATCGTACAGTCAACGCAACTGAAGACTTCCTCCAGTTGAGAACTGACCAGTTGAAGAATCCTTCCAGTTGGAGTCGAAGACAACAAGTGGAAGATAGAGAATGACAATGGCAGCGAAGCCCAGTTGACATTCTAGTCAGTTACAAACTGGAGACCGTCAGTGGAAAACTCTTACAAAGCTTTACACTGATTACGAGGAATTGACTTTTATGCTTTATGTGCCTTTACCCGGATAATAAGATTTATCTTATTATTTAAGTACAAAAAGGTACATAAAGCTGGTTGAGTAAAGTTGCTTTATACTGCAACTTTACACTGCATTTTAAGGAATTAAATGATATTCCTTAAATGTTCTCAACCATATTTGTACGGCCAAAGTTAACATCCCAATGTTAAATTTGCCTATAAATACAAGTCATTGCACAACAAGAATAATAAGTGAGAACACTTCACACTTTGCATACCTGCAATATTCTTGGTGAACTTGTGCAATATTCTCTCAATCGTAAAAAGGAACATTTCACAACTTTAAGTGTTTCGATTGATTAGAGAAATTCCAAGTGTAGATCAATTGTAGTTCATAGGTTGTTAGGATATTTACATACTTGTATTATCTTGGTTCCGCAACAACCTTGTAATTTATTTAAAGTTAATAAATAAATTACACTTGAAAATTACATATTGTCTCACCAATTTACTTTACAAGTATTTTGTATTATTGCATTTTTCTTTACTTATTGTCACTTAAATAAGTAATCTATCTAGAACTTGGTATATACTCTCTGTAACTGGTCGTCTCCAGTTCAGCGTTTATATTGCAAAGTAACTCCACCATCGACATAGAGGTGTCTTCAGGTAGTACCATCTATTGAGTTGGGACTTACATTCCGCAACAATCTTGTATTTTGTTTAACATCAATAAATAAAATATACTTGAAAATTACATTTGTGTTCCACCATTTATTTATTTGTTTAAATATTGCTTTAAGTCTTTATTACTTTACTTATACTCTTGCATTTGTATTTAAAGTAATACTAGTTCAATCTAGTTCATACTTGACTTGTTATTTTACACGCGTGGGTTAAACCATTGTGTGAGGGACTTTACAGGTTGGCCGTAAGGCCATATCTATTTTGAGGTGCATGTACAATGGGTCGTGGGCTACATGGGCTCTGATGTCGAGTCAGATTATGTTGAAAAGCTGTGGCGGCGGTTCGAGGTTTTTTTTCCAATTATTATTTATTTCTGTAATTAAGATGGTTTTTGTGCACATAATATGGCAGCTATTACATTTTGGCAATTCATTGTTATATCTTGAAGTTATTAAAAATAGTCTAGTCATTTGTCGTCAATTGTCATGCCATAAGATTTTATTTAGTTGTTTTATTATACATATTATTCTATAGATTTTGGTACATAGAGTTTGGTTATTAAACATATGTGTTATATCTTGTTGGTAGGTTCGTACTTTGATGGAAACGTTGAGCGAAAACAAAAAGAAATGGAAGAACAATGAGAACTTGCGGAGAAAGCAACATTAGCGGTTGAAGAACAAAAGGAGTTGACAAAACAACAACTAAAGGAAATGGAGGATAAGTATAACGCCTTTACCGCAATGATGCTTAAAAATTATCCACCTCCTAGCTAGTATCTAGTATTAGTATTGGTAACATTAAACGTTGTTATGTCTTTTGTTACTAGCTAGTATCTAGTATTAGGAACGTTAAACATTGCCTTTTGGATTATGTAGTCATATTCGATCCTTTTGATGGTTTTATGCAATTTCATGTATCTTACAAGTTTGTGTGGTTACAATTGTGTATTAAAGTTTTAGCTTCATATATTTTCAATATTCAGGAAATATTAAAAAAAACAGCTATATTTTAGAAAATACTGAAATTTTTTCAAAGGATTTCTAACGACCAGTATATTACGAATTTTAAAGGAAACTAATTCAAGGAAATTGCAAGGATTGATTAGTGATTACCAAGGAAATTTCAAGGACTTATCACCAAGGGATTTTAAAGGATGAGTTTTTTGAGGATTTTCCAAGGAAATATTTATTAAGGAAGTTGCAAGGAAGATTTTTCAAGGCTTGGGCGCTTAAAAATTCCTCGATAACTGGTCATTGAAAACGCGTTGGAAATATAAGAACTCCTTGAAAAGTCCTTGAAAATAAAATTTGCAAGGAAACTTTTTCCAAGGACCAGATTTCCTTGGAAATTTGTCTAAAACGTCCATTTTCAAGGAACTTTCAATGAAAAAGCTCCTTTATAAACTTCATTTTTCTAGTAGTGAAATATTGCTACGACCGTTATGGCTCATTTTGATACATGTTCATATGAGATCAAAAACTATACCTACTTACATAAAACCGAGACGATAATTTATTTTGATGATCTTTAAAACCGATAATTACATGTCCCAAGCCCAGCATGGACCTCATAGAGTCATGGCTATTTCATTTTATTCATCCTTTCCTTTTTTACTAAATTATGAAATTATATGATTGTTAGAAATTATATGATTGTTATAAATTATATGATTGTAGTATTATGTTATTCTTAATATGATTGTTAGTATTATGTTAGAATAACCATTTTGTTAATATGATTGTTAGAAATTATATGATGTTAGAAATTATTGTGTAGTTTATGTTATTCTTAATATGATTGTTAGTATTATGTTAGAATAACCATTTTGTTAATATGATTGTTAGAAATTAGTAGTAGAAAGGTTATGATTATAGTTAAAAATATATGATTGTTAGTATTATGTTAGAATAACCATTTTGTTAATATGATTGTTAGAAATTATTGGTTAGAAATTATATGATTGTAGTATTATGTTAAATAAATTTTGTTAATATGATTGTTAGAAATTATATGATTGTTAGTTTATGATTATTCTTAATATGATTGTTAGTATTATGTTAGAATAACCATTTTGTTAATATGATTGTTAGAAATTATTGATGTTAGAAATTATTGTTGTAGTTTATGTTATTCTTAATATGATTGTTAGTATTATGTTAGAATAACCATTTTGTTAATATGATTGTTAGAAATTAGTAGTAGAAAGGTTATGTTATTAATTATAGTTAAATAACATTTTGTTAATATGATTGTTAGAAATTATATGATTGTTATGTATTATAGTTAAAAAATTTTGTTAATATGATTGTTAGAAATTATATGATGTTAGAATTATATGATTGTAGTATTATGTTAGAATAACCATTTTGTTAATATGATTGTTAGAAATTATATGATTGTTATGTATTATGTTAAAAATTTTGTTAATATGATTGTTAGAAATTATATGATTGTTAGAAATTATTGTGTAGTTTATGATTATTCTTAATATGATTGTTAGTATTATGTTAGAATAACCATTTTGTTAATATGATTGTTAGAAATTATATGTTGTTAGTATTATGTTAATTTTAATATGATTGTTAGTATTATGTTAGAATAAATTTTGTTAATATGATTGTTAGTATTATGTTAGAATAACTTTTGTTAATATGATTGTTAGTATTATGTTAGAATAACCATTTTGTTAATATGATTGTTAGAAATTAGTGGTAGAATTATGTATTATGTTAAAAATTTTGTAATATGATTGTTATAAATTATTGTTGTAGTTTATGATTATTCTTAATATGATTGTTAGTATTATGTTAGAATAACCATTTTGTTAATATGATTGTTAGAAATTAGTAGTAGAAAGGTTATGTTGTTAATTATAGTTAAAAATTGTTAATATGATTGTTAGAAATTATAGATGTTAAAAATGTTATGTTATGATAGTTATAAATTATATGATTGTTAGAAATTTTATGGTTATTGTTAATATGATTGTTAGTATTATGTTATTCTTAATATGATTGTTAGTATTATGTTAGAATAACCATTTTGTTAATATGATTGTTAGAAATTAGTGGTAGAAAGGTTATGTTATTATAGTTAAAAATGATATGTTTGTTAGAAATTATATGATTTTTAGAAATTTTATGGTTATTGTTAATATGATTGTTAGTATTATGTTAGAAAACACTTGTTAGTATGATTGTAATTGTATGTTATTGTTAATATGATTGTTAGAAATTTTATGTTATTGTTAATATGATTGTTAGAATAACCATTTTGTTAATATGATTGTTAGAAATTAGTGGTAGAAAGGTTATGTTATTATAGTTAAAAATGATATGTTTGTTAGAAATTATATGATTTTTAAGAATTATATGGTTATTGTTATTATGATTGTAATTAGTGTTAAAAATGTTATGTTATCATAATTAGAAATTATATGATTGTTAGAAATTTTATGGTTATTGTTAATATGATTTTTAGTATTATGTTAGAATTGTTAATATGATTGCTAGTATTATGTTAATAACATTTTGTTAATATGATTGTTAGAATTATATGATTGTTAGTATTATGTTAGAATAACCATTTTGTTAATATGATTGTTAGAAATTATATGATCATATTAGAAATTATATGATTGTTAGAAATTTTATGGTTATTGTTAATATGATTTTAGTATTATGTTAGAAAACAGTTTTGTTAATATGATTTTAGTATTATGTTAGAAAACAGTTGTTAGTATTATGTTAGAAAAGTTAATGTTTAGGTATTATGTTCATAATTATAAATTATATGATTGTTAGAAATTTTATGGTTATTGTTAATATGATTTGTAGTATTATGTTAGAAAACAGTTGTTAGTATGATTGTAATTTTATGTTATTGTTAATATGATGTTAAAATATATGATTGTTAGAAATTATATGATTGTTAGAAATTTTATGGTTATTGTTAATATGATTGTTAGATTATTGATGTTAGAAATTATATGATTGTTAGAAATTTTATGGTTATTGTTAATATGATTGTATTGATTGTTAGTATTATGTTAGAAAACTTCTTGTTAATATGATTGTTAGTATTATGTTAGAATAACCATTTTGTTAATATGATTGTTAGAAATTATTGTTAGAATTATATGATTGTTAGAAATTAGTGGTAGAAAGGTTATGTTATTATAGTTAAAAATGATATGTTTGTTAGAAATTATATGATTGTTAGAAATTTTATGGTTATTGTTAATATGATTTTAGTATTATGTTAGAATAACATTTATATGATTGTTAGAAATTTTATGGTTATTGTTAATATGATTTGTAGTATTATGTTAGAAAACATTGTTAATATGATTTAGTATTATGTTAAATAATTGTATATGATTGTTAGAAATTTTATGGTTATTGTTAATATGATTTGTAGTATTATGTTAGAAAACAGTTTGTTAATATGATTGTTAGAAATTTTATGTTATTGTTAATATGATTGTTAGAAATTTTATGTTATTGTTAATATGATTGTTAGAAATTTTATGTTATTGTTAATATGATTGTTAAAAATTTTATGTTATTTATAATATGATTGTTAGAAATTTTATGATTATTCTTAATATGATTGTTAGTATTATGTTAGAATAACCATTTTGTTAATATGATTGTTAGAAATTAGTGGTAGAAAGGTTATGTTATTATAGTTAAAAATGATATGTTTGTTAGAAATTATATGATTTTTAAGAAATTATGGTTATTGTTAATATGATTGTTAGAAATTTTATGGTTATTGTTAATATGATTTGTAGTATTATGTTAGAAAACAGTTTATGTTATTGATTGTTAGAAATTATATGATTGTTAGAAATTTTATGGTTATTGTTAATATGATTGTTAGAGTTTATGTTATCATAATTAGAAATTATATGATTGTTAGAAATTTTATGGTTATTGTTAATATGATTTTTAGTATTATGTTAGAAAACAGTTGTTAGTATTATTGTTAGAAAAATGTGCTAATTTTAGGTATAATAAGTTGGAAATAAGATTTGTGTCAAAAATATGCATATATTTCATTTGCGCCTTTTTTAACCTTGATAATTGTTTTTATTGATTTATAACTTGTATATAACTTATGTAGGTTAAAATGGCTGTTGTTCATGGCGGAGATGGTGGCAATGACCCTCCAAATTGGGGGTGGAATCCCCAATGGGGCTGCAAGCGTAGCGGGGGTAAGTATATATAGATGTATGTAATATATATATATATATATATATATATATATATATATATACATATATATAGATATGTATATATATTTATTCTTTAATTTTGCTTTCCAGGGAATACCTCAGGGAGAGCTGCCGCTGCTAACAAGGAACTGGAGCGGGAGTTTCAGAAGTCTGGACGACGTATATCTCTTAGACTTGATACCGCTGAAAGCAGGTGGCAGACTATCGGTGACACCTCCAAATGGTACAAGAGCTATTTGGGGACATATGTCGCTACCGTCCCGCATACTTACGACTCGTGGGATCAGGTGCCCCCACACATCAGGGATGGACTTATTCCCTGGCTCCAGGTTTAAAACATTTTATTTTACAATTTAAATACGTCATTACAAAATTAGGGTAAATGCTGACTATTACTACAAAATTGCAGAGACGGTTCTACTTGGACCCGTATATAAATAACGAAGACGGTCACCCCTTACGGGTCGCCATTGAAAACATGATTCGTCAAGATGCCCTCAAGAACTACAGGGATAAAAAATCAAAATTCAAGGGGAAATGGTTTAGCGACAGGGGTGGGTTAGATAGACTCGACGAAATCGAAGGTGTTCCGCCGCATGGAATGCCTCAAGATGTCTGGAGGGATCTACTGCATTACTGGACCAGGAGCACCGGATGCTTGTTGCCCAAAGAAACGCGAATAACAGGCATGGACAAGATAATCTTGTCAGTACTCACGGTCGCCAGTCATACGCTCAGCGTGAATATGAATACGTTGTAAGTTATTATTTTTACGTTTTATATCCACATAGTAATCAGGGGCAACGTGAGCCTCCGCCTGAGTTCTTTTTGTGGGCCCACACATTACACGATGGGACGGTGCAGGCAAGAGCTCCTCCCATTTATGTAAGTTCTCGCACAACACTTAAATTTGTATTTTTTGTAAATTTATATTAATTATAACTAACTTATTTATTTGTTTATGATTTAATGTGGTACAGGACCGGCTTGTTGAATCCCACCAGGCACTTTCCCAACAGCCCAACACCCCGCCGACTCAGACATTTTTGGATGCTTTGGGGCTCCGGTCGGACATACCCGCGGGGTTGGGCGTTTGGTTAGAGGAACACGAGGACTGAATGTCGAGCTCCCGCATATAGTTGACCCTCCTTTGGAGGCCCCAGCACATTCGCCGCCCTTTAACGTGGATCAATTCTTCAACCCTGCGAGCCCTTGGGACATGGTCGGGTCTAGTTCCGCCTCATTACCCACACATCGCTTGGATAGTGATAGTGATAGTGATTAGTTTGTATTTTTATTTTATTTTTTATGAACCTCTTTATTTTGAAGTTTTCTATGTATTATTTACATTATGTCTTTATTTTGAATATGTATTATTTTAATTAAAGTTTATATCGATTAAATAAGATAATAAATAATGATAAAATTTATATTATTCGAAAACAAATATTTATTAATAAAAACATAAAAAAGAATTTAATCATTTATAACAATAGGAGGTCCAGGTGGTATTCTTGGGCAGTTTGCATACATCCATTCTTGAAACGCTTGTTCTCGATGTGCGTACATTGATGCCACCGCACGTGCATGCGGGGTTGCGTAGTATGACCATTCTGGATTCTTGTAAGCCATTGGGTACTCACCTGTTAATTCCACTGCAACAAAATGGCTCTCCTCATTTACAAGAGCAATAGTTATCGGTTGACCCAACATTAATTGATCCAAGCCATGATGCATCGGGAATACTGTTCGGGCGTCACGTAAGCTGATGCAGTTGATTATTATACCTAGCTTATTGGCCAAGAGGATATGGAAAAACACTTTACTCATCCAATGGTCTTTGGGACGCCATTTTTATAATAAGAGGTTTGCAACGCCTCTAATATGCGTTTGCCCTCGGGCCCATACATTCGCATGTACCCTTCGAGGTCAGATTCAAACTCCTCGAGCATCTGTGTACGAACCCACTCTGAACCGTAATCCTCATCTAGCCCCAAAGTAACAGCGGTAGCTCGAAATCCACAACTACCATCTCCTTTGACATTCTGTGCGCCGACAACGTAAGGTCGAATGTACGTTGGCAGCTCATCTAGTACCCATGCGATGTTTCGGGAAAGTCTGGCGTTCATCGGTTCCGCAATATACCCAACCCAACTGGTGTCTGACTTTGCCTCTGACTTTGCCTCTGACTCTGGCTCTGACTTTGCCTCTGACTCCTTTCTATGCGATGGTGCCCGGAACAAGTCATCAACAAAGCTGCCATATGGCTGTTCAGATTGGACCCCATATGATTGGGACGGTTCCCCCCAGCCATATACATTTTGGACCCCGTCGAACCCATAGGATTGGGACGGGTCCCCGAATGTATATATATTCTCAAGACCTGGATATGGGAAGAGGTTTCCGAATAAGTCTGGTTTTTCCTTGACCCACTCGGATTGGGACGGCTCCCCGAATAAGTTTCGTGTCGCGGGATATGATATTTATTCTTAACCGTTCGCTTATTCAACTCACGGTAGTCTATGCACATGCGCATAGATCCATCCTTCTTTTTAACAAAGAGAACCGGAGCTCCCCAAGGCGAGGAACTAGGTTGAATGAAACCTTTGTCCAGTAACTCCTGAAGTTGGGACATTAACTCTTTCATTTCTGTAGGAGCTAATCGGTAAGGTGCTTTAGCAACAGGTGTAGCACCGGGAATAAGATCTATCTGAAAAGTAACTTCACGGTCAGGAGGGATACCAGGAAGATCTTCGGGAAACACATCGGGAAAATCGGACACTACATCAACACTAGCAATAGAAGGCTTCTCCTTTCTCACATCAATAACATAGGCCAAGAAATGACTCTTATTCTTCCTTATACATTTAATAGCCTTCATCATACTAATGATCTTTATCCCCCCTCTCTTCTTATCTCCATAAACCGTTACCACATTCCCATCGGATGTAGGAAACCGAATAATCTTTTGGGAACACAAAATATTAGCTTCATTTCTAGACAACCAATCCATACCAATCACTACATCAAAACCGGCTAAAGTAGTAGGCAATAACTGGACCGGAAACAAAGACCTTCAATCTCAATGTCACAATCATCATAACCCACACGTATATCACTAACCGTACCATTAGCAATTTCCACCTCTATCGAGCAATCTAAAGGGGTAGTGACTCTTCCTAGCTTAGGAGCAAATAAAGTAGACACAAACGACCTATTTGCACCCGAATCAAATAAAACAGAAGCAGGTTTTGAAATTAACAAGGAAAGTACCACTTACCACCTCGTCGTTGTTCTTAGCATCATCAACAGTCATCTGCAAGGCTCTCACTTTTGTCGCTGAAGTGGCTGCTTTCTTCCCGTCATTCTTCATTTGTGGGCAATCGGCAATAAGATGACCCGTTTCTTGACACTTGTAACAGCGAGTCTTGTCCCTACATTCCGTTGCAAGATGTCCCGACCTCCCGCACTTATGACACCTTCTTGTCTTGTCGGAACATTGACCTTCATGAACATTCTTGCAAAAAGCACACCAAGACCCATTCTTCTTTTTATCTTTGTCACCACTTGAGCTAGAATTCCCACGAAACTTCTTATTATTGTTATTAGATGACCAATTTGACCCTCTTTTGAACCCTGCTTTCTTGTCATCAACCTTCACCACAACTTTCTCACTTTTGAAGTCATCATCCAACCTCTTTGACTCCTTAATAGCCGCCGATAAAGTCACATGTTGTCTACATAATCCACGATAACTAACGGGGAGACCATCACAATAAGCCTCAATTTGGTCCTCCTGCCTTCGAACCAAGTGTCCAACAAACTTCAACTTCTCCATAAACGAGTGTGCATAATCAGAAATTGCACCGGGTTTAGCAACCAACGATCTAAACTCCTTTTCAATCAACCTTAACTCACGCGTTCCCACATACTCCTCTAGAAACTTCTCCTTAAATGTTCCCCAAGGCATAACTGCAAGTACCTCAGGAGCCATAGACACTGTAGTAGCCCTCCACCAATTACGGACATTCTTCTTCAACATCCTACTAGCACACAAAACCTTCATATCATCCGGACAATAGCAAGATGCAAAAACTACCTCAATGTCCTCGATCCACTCCATAGCACCTACTGCATTTTGGGTACCATCAAACTCCTTGGCACCACATTTCTGAAAACTTTCATATTTGAAGTTATTAACACGAGGTGCATTAACAACTCCAAGTCCTCCACCATTAACTTCATTAACACCCACGGCTGCCATGGATGGTTCAGCACTTTGGGAGGGATTAGAGTAATTCCTTCCGAACGCTCACCTCTTTGTTCACTCCCAATCCTTTCTGCATTTCTTTCAGCCCTCAATTGAGCTAATTCCTCTTCATTTCTCATTAAGAGAGCTCGGATAGCTCTCAATTCTTCATGTAATTGGGCTTGATTGGGAACCTGCTCTATTACCGGGTTTGCTCTATCTACTTCAGAGGCGGTTGGTGGATCACCAAGACGGCGATTTTGTACTTGGGGTAGCCTTTGTTCTACTTCATTTCCAACCCCGTTTCCGTTAGGAGGAACACCACCACCATTTCCTCCTGCTCTCTGATTACTAGCTCTAGTGTTTGCCATTAACTCTACAAAGCAACGACGACGGTTAGCAAGAGTTAAAGAGTGACTACATATGTTAAGGCTCTACTACATATAACTACATTATCACACACAATAAACAAGCCTTAAATCACACTCTCACTCACTCCCCAACCCGTCTTAGAGCATTCCACTTCATTAGCTACGCATCCTACTTAAGCCTAACCTACTTCTCGTCGGTCTAAGTCCAAAATCCTACGGCATAAGTCGAATTTTGGTTCACTTAAACCAATGCTTTGATACCAACTTGTAACACCCGACGTTTAGAAATATGGGTTTTCAAAAATCTTTCACCTAACGGTGTTAAATTGCGGAAGTAAAGACCGTAAAAGTCAAAACCGATAAAAACATTTCGGTTTCTGCATTTAGTTGGTGTTACATGCCATATCAAACAATAGTTCAAATGAAAACCCAACGGTTGCCCAACATTAAACAACCGTTCACACATTATTACATATATTCGACATCAAAATGAAATGTAATCAAAAGTCTCCATAATAAGCAACTAGGGGTAGCTAAGGAATCTGCATGCTTTCTACCCACGCTCTCACGTCCTGCACCTACAAGTCCTTCAAGCTAAACCTGAGGGAACAACCACATTAAAGAAACAAGTGTTAGCTATAAGAATAGCTAAGTAAGATCACACTTAATTTAAAAGCATTTGTCCAATTAAAACATTTCTTCGTTAATAGACAAACTCATTAGGCACAACACACAACACACATATCTGCATAACACCTTCATATCAATTAGGATAATCATCCTAAATGTGCCTATCCTGCATTAGTTCACACATTGCCACACATATCTTCGTTTACTGCATATAAGTGTGCCCTGCATCACACCCGACTGGATGATCAACCAAAGGCTAATCATCGTATGTCGTTAAGGAATGGCAAGCCAATCCAAGAGTAATCCGTATGTGGAGGTTGGTCAAACCCCTCGTATTACTCGCCCTGCATTATAAAGACCATGTTGCAAGGAGCCACCCAAGCAACAACTACGTCAACGTACTCGTCCGGCTAAGACTTGTACGGGTTAAGCTTAACACTTTCCCTGCATTATATTTACGAGCTCGATTTCACACATAATAGTTTAGGCAACACACATAACCTAAACATAATCACACATTACCTTCATTTCGTTTGGGCCCTTAAACGTGCAAGTGACATGGCAACCTACCAAGTCTAGTGAGCTAGGTGTACAAGCCATGTAGTATGCATATGTCACACATTAACTCCATTTCTACATTTCACACATAATAAGATACTTCGTAATTCTACATAAACTACATATCAATACACTACATTAAACAATACTTCATTTCACTACATTAGGGTCTGCATTTCAGGTCTCATGATCAACTACATATCCCATAGTACCTCCCGTGTAACCCGAGATACCCACATATATCATATGTTACCGTTAAGGAAGTTATAAGTATGAAACCTTTGCTTGTTGAACCCTCAGCGTGACAAAAGTAGTGTATCTTACCTTGATACAGCTTAACAACAAGCTACAAGCACAATACAACGATGACTAGGTGTCTCCAATAACCTAGAACAAGTATAAGATCGAAATATAAGCTAAACGACACCTTTTGTAAAATCTGGGCAGGTGGTGCGCCGCACCTGCCAAGTGGTGCGTCGCACCAAACCTCCAGAAATTTCCTATCAACAATAGGTGCGCCGCACCTATCCTTTGGTGCGTCACATATCGGGCTCCCATCAAAAACCAAAAACCTAAACTGGGCAGTGGTGCGCCGCACCACTCCCTTGGTGCGCCGCACCTGGGGTGCAGATCAACAACTCAATTTTGTTCTTTGATCAAACGAATTCCATACGAACCCATACCCCAAATCCAACCTGGGGACTTAAAATTAACCCTTTTAATTGCACTTTCATCATCTTTAACCATCCTATTAATCCTTTAGTCCTTTACATCATAAATCAATCATTTAATCACCCGAATAACATGAAATCGGTGAACGTTTAATCAAATAACCCAACCCAAACCCTTATGGCCTGGATTAAGACTAATATAAGACTCACACAATCAGATCTCAGATGAGGAATACCTATATTACCTATATTCGGTGATAAAGATCCAAGATCTAAGCAATACACGATCGATTTGGCTCCAAAACGAATAGATCTAAAGAGAAACTTGAGAGGGAAGGAAGGGGATCGGCTAGGGCTTTGTTTAGGGGAATAAAATCTGCAAATGCCAACCTAATGACACCCCTTAACTCCCTAAACCCGTTTTTAACTTTCCTTCTATGTCAAAACTAGCCCCTAAGCTTCCTAATCCTTCATTATTGGTCACAAACTACTTTATTGACCATATACATCATTAATCCTTCATTAAATGTCACTACATAGACATTAATCTTCATATTACACACATTTATACTACATTAACATTTAGGCTTACAAGCCTCACACATAACACACATTAACTACATATAAGCATTAAATCTAAAATAGACTTAACGACACACACAATATTGACTTAACGACATTAGTCAACTAGTAAAGAAAAGTTTGGGATGTTACAATAGACTCTTTTCCACCACACGTTAAGCCTCTCAATGTTAACATCTTTCTTCACCCGCAATGCCGGTTCGCAGTGTTTGGTTATGTTTTGCCATATGTGGTACCTACACAACAGGTGTTTCGCTTGCGGCATAACAACCTTCAATGCTCTCATCAGGGCCAGCTCCCTGTCAGTTAAAACCACACGAACGGCTAAGCCTTCAACAAGGGTGGACTTCAGACATTGTAACACCCATTTATAATTCGCCTCCTGCTCGTTTACGATAAAAGCATATGCTAAACTGAAGGTCCGCCCGTTGAAGTGACGCCGACAATCTCAACAAGCGGCATGTTGTATACGTTGGTTTTGTACGTGGAGTCTATTTCAATAACCCAGGGAAATGCGCGCCATAGGGTCATTGATGTTGGATGCATGAAAAAGAGGTTCTCCAACCGTCCATTTTTACTATTTGTAGTAAACTGGTAAAAGTAGTTTTTCTCTTGCAGCAGTGAGAACATAACCTGCGACAGGTGAACAAGATATAGTAAATAAGTCACTTCCAACAACGGAGTACGTAATCACTAATATGATGTTTGTACCTGCATTGGAGTATGTCCTGCTTGGCCCGCCCTCCGTCTCGATTTCAGAAAGTTGGTAATGTCTCCTCTTCGAGTCAGGTTTCCTGGAAATTCATTTTTCAGGTTAACCAGGATCTGGCGTGGGAACATACCGCGATCCGATAGGTTTCCCACATATTGCTTTTCTTCTTCCGTCATCCGTCTCGCGTATGCATTCCCCTGCAGATCGGTAGCTGGATCATGATTGTGTTTCCAGTCCTTGACAGTTACCCTCCAACCACCATCATACCCGGGGCGGCCTTCCAAAGTAAAGGGACACCCTATCTTGTTGGACCGTTTGGGTGGCCCAGTTAACCTTTTATCGCGTGGTCCACCGTGGTGACATATTAGTGTCACCTTATTGACCACCTTTAACGAGTTTTTGTTCGACCGCCGTGTGACTAGAACATAACCTAACTCCAGTGTTGTTCTTTTTGCCCACTCCGTCAATTCTTCGACGGAAGCGAACACCTCCTCGGTTTCTAAGTCTACAGGTTCGCAGTCAAATTGACCGTCTCCATCAGGTGACTCAAACTCATCATCGGGCACTTCAATACGTACGTTTTCTGGGTCTGCCCAAATATCCTCAAAACTATCCATCTTAAACAATTCAAGTAAACAAGTAAACATCTAGTTCATTAACTATTGATGATATCCATACTATATATATATATCTATATTCATAATATATTTATATATGTATCGTCCGAAATATACCTGTACGAGCAGCTTTGAAAACGATAGTGCGAAAGAAAAATATATCCAGTTTGAAAACGAAAGTGCGAAAGAAGGGTAGCCTGCAGTTTGAAAACGAAATAGGGAATATATAATACCAACTTATATGATCGTACGTAAACCTTCAACATTCGCCGAGGTGCCACGTGGCACGTATTAGCGGCGACGTCGCCGCTAATACTTGCGACGTGGCAACTCGGGACGGCCGTCGTCAGTCATGGTTCCACGCCACTTCCCGAGGTGCCACGTGGCACCTCGGGAACGGCGTCGTCAGTCATGGTTCCAAAGATTGTCGGGCCCCACCATTAGCGGCGACGTCGCCGCTAATACCCTGGTGGGGTTGCCCTGTTCCTGGTGGGGATACCCTGTGCCTTAATTATACTATTGATTCTTATTTACGAGTATTGTTTTTCTTTTAATAACGCTGTAATTAATCTATTTATTTTTAATGATTAAATAATATTATACCATGGTTAAAAATTAAACTTTTGACTTCTTTTTAAAAGATATAAACTCTATCAAATACGCTAATAATAAATTTACAACTCTTTAATGTATTTACAACTCTTTAATGTATATATAAATAGAGAGAATACCTAGCAAAAATATTTTGTCAAAGCAGTGATATTTTTTCTCAAAGGAGTCTCTAACTATGAGAATGAGGGAAAAAAATATTAAAATTTATATGTCAATGTTTAAGATAATTAGGCATGTTTAGACATATATATTATGGGAAGGGAATATGTGACTATCATGTACCTAATCTTGGGTATCAAACCCCTCACATGCCATTTTTTTAAACCATAAAATTCATGGGGCCATGTGATGAAATTTTTTTTTACAACAAATATTTAAAAATTGATATGTGAGAGGATTTATACCTAAGCTTTGGTACATGATAGCCACATATTTATTTTTTCTATATATTATAGATCTATGTATCATACCTTAGTTAATTATAAAGTGTTCACTATAAAAAGAAAAGAAAAAAAAACACACACACACAACGTATAGAAATATATAGGTTGATAGAACTGAAATTTTAACCAAAAACTTATTTTCTTATTTTTGATATAAGTTGTTGAAAAGTATTATATGTTATGTCACTTTTGTTTTGGTATTGTGTTTAATAATGATCATTTATTCTATCAATCTTACTTTAGTTGATTGATCATTTCAATAGATTGATGTTTAATGTACGAGTTGCTAATTGGTCCTTTTAAAGGATCACAATCAAATTAAAACTGAAAAATGAAAAAAGAGATTTTTAGGGTGAAAAATGTAAGCGGGTCTTTTTTATCGGTTTTTTCATTGACATATTTTGGCACTTTGGTTTCCCTAATATCTTTTTTTTGTAAAGTTAGTTTCGATTTAGACGTGTTGGAGACAATTTTAACCAGCGATTTGTTGGACCTCCAACCCCCTCCTCATGGAAAATACCTTGAGATGAGAAACCCAAGACTCGAACCCGAGACCTTGGGGAAAACTCACCTCCGGGGCCCACATAGTGGATTTAGAAGATACCCCTGGTCAACCCACCTAAGTAAAGTTGGTTGGTTTCCCTGATATCTAATTTAATTTGTGGCACATTTTGGCTAGGTATTAATCGTCTTAGTGGAGCCGATTGAGGTACATTTTGGCAAGACTTAATTTGACTTTTTGATTTTTTTTAGTGTTTTTTCTTATTATGAAATTTGGTAAAAATTAACTACACCCTCACAATTTGGTAAGTTTTAGTAAGATCACGTGTCAATATTTTATTCGTTTGAAAGTGTCTGAAAGTACGTTGGTGTCAAAATTTACCATTTGGTAAAAATTGGTACTACACATATCCCCTTACGAACTTAAAGAACAAACTTTCTTAATAGATTATTCTACGTTATATATTGTTATGATGGTAGTACTCTTAAATAGCGTTTTTTTTACGTTATGTATGCTATTATAAGTAGGGTAATTATCTTTTGAAAATATGAGTGTTAACACGGTTGTTTAACCCAATTATATTAATAAAACAAAATGCAAGTTAATTCAAGATTTTGAAGAAAATGCTATTATATGATCTAAGTATACTTTTAAAGTGCCACTTTAATTTTAAAAAAAAACTATAAATAGCAAATCTAACTAAGTTGCGATTCGATGCACTTGGAACGTTGGGAGAACCAAGCTCACGAAGGCACGAAGCAAATATAATGTAGTGGTTAAGATTTAAGAGTAACAATTATTTTATAAATATGTTTAAAAATTTAATATTAATACATAACATAATAGTGATCAAGATTCAAAGAAATAGATCGCATAAAATAATTTTGATTTTTCTTTGAATCATAACCATTAATCACGATATCATTAAACTTTTAAGGGATTATGGCATGTGAGTGTAACCAACTATGCCTCAATGGCTATGTAGTGTAGTGACCTTTCAGACTGGCTATCCAGTGTAAGTACCTTTCCATTTTGTTCTTTTAATGTAGCTTACCGGGTATCACCCATCTTGTAGCCGGTTATGCCACGTCAGATCACCAAAATTAATATAAAAACCCTATTTTCGCACCCTTTTCACCCACTTCTCCAACCCCGCTCGTTTTCCCCCTTTTTTATCCCAAATTTCCCTCCATTTTCTTCCATGGCTACTAGCTCTTCATCTTCATCAACGAATCGTTATATGCCACTGCGGAGCCAAGATGTACATATTAACGTCATGGACCACTAAGAATCCAGGTCGTCGATTTGTCAAATGCCCTAATGTAAGAACCCTAATTTTTTTTTTCAATTTCTTGTGAAATTGATTTAGGGTTTATGTTATTTTGCTCACAAAATAACAAAATCATTATTTTATATAGGTTAAAAGTGGGTTTTGTACACGATTCAGCTTCATTGACCCAGAACTTCCAACCGATTATTACAAAGATTTGGTGTATGACCTTCATTTTCAAGTTGTTAACTCCGATCAACCTCCTAAAGATAAGCAGGATGAAGATTCAAATTGCATGAAAGTCATGGATGAAGATTCAACTTTGACTATCACAAAGTCAAAATTGAGAGTTTTTGACCAAGTGTTGTATCTGTTGGTGTTTGTTATTGCATTACTTTGTTTTGTGATTGCAGTTTTAGCTATGTAATATGTTGTTCACAGTTGACTAATGAAATATGATTTAGTGTTTGGTTAGAAACTAGTGTGTTACAAGTATTTCCCAAATTACAAGTTTCCAAAATTTAACCAGAAAACAAGAATAAATACCATAAATTAGTGATTGCAGTAATAATAAACTAGTGAAATAGCAACATTTAACCAGAAAACAAGAATAAATACCATAAATTCACATTTGGCATAATAAACTAGTGATTGCAGTACATATCAAGTTCCAAAAGACTGCCAAATTACAAGTATTTGCCAAATTACATGTTTCCAAAAGACTGCCAATTTGCAGTACATATCAAGTTACC
This sequence comes from Erigeron breviscapus, assembly GCA_034093135.1. NCBI lineage: Eukaryota > Viridiplantae > Streptophyta > Magnoliopsida > Asterales > Asteraceae > Erigeron > Erigeron breviscapus. The sequence goes on along the minus strand of CM067168.1, from coordinate 90,952,594 downwards.
AAAAGACTACCATCATGCAAGTTTCATCTTACCAAAAGACTAGATAAGTGCTAATACTATTACATTCATTCAGAACAAATTACAAGTGACAAGTTACTCCACTATCATTGCATCATCTTCAGTAAGACCTGGTCCAGGTATTACTTTGGCTAGCCTTTGCCTCAGACATCTTTCACTTGGTGCCCTCATCTTCACAGTCTGCACTTTCTTTCCTTGTTTGGTTTTGGATGATGTGTTAACTGATTCTTGTGTCCCAAGTGTTGCTTTGTCAACTTTAAGGGTGGAATTAGAGATTGTATCTTTTGTTGTTGATGCACTTGGTTGGGTGCTGAATGTCCCAAAACCAATTTTCCTAATGACCTTACCTTTTCCAGCATATGAGGTTCCAACTAACCCTTCAAATACACAAAAAATACATTAAATTTGCAATTACTTTAAATTTGTCAATTATTAATTAACTTTGTAAATACCTGAAGTTGAAGATCCATCTTTGTTTACAGCTTTCCCTGCAGTAACAAACTTATGTCCTCCATGAGTATAGCTATACCTCCTTCCAGGACTCAAAGGTCTCTCCTGAACTGCATTATGGACTTGTTGATTTTCAGAGGGAACTGGTTCACTTGATGACACAAATGGTTCACTTTCTGGATGTGGTTGGCTTTCAGAAGGTGCTTGGGTTTCAGGATGTGGTTGGCTTTCAGAAGGTGCTTGGGTTTCAGGATGTTGTTGACTAGTATTTATTGGTTTTTTCTGTCTTGGTTTTGGGATATGAGGAGGCCTTTCTAGTTGTTCTGAAGTACAAGTTCTAGCATTGTGTCCTACTAACCAACATTTCCTACAAGTCATGTTAATTCCATGTTTTGACACTTTTGTGGATCCAACCCTTGGTTCATGGGCAGCTCTTATCCTCTTCTTTCTGGGCCTACCAGGCATAATTCTGGCCTTGGGGGGCAAGGGTTTGGGTCTGTCATTGCTTGGCCAAGTATCCATACCACCAACTGGGTATAAAATCTTGTTATAGGCCTCATGATACACCAGTTTTCGAAACCATCCAGAAATAAAGTCCTCAGGCTCCCTGTCACACTTATATATGGCTTGAATTGCATGCACACATGGAATGCCACTTAATTGCCACATCCTACAAGAACAATTTTGCTTATCCATATCAACACTGTATGCATGATGATAGTTTCTAACCTCAAATATACTTCCACCAGCATGAACCACCATCCAACAAGTTCTATCCTTTTTGATATCCTCTACTTTTTGCCTAATCATAGAACAGACATCATGCTCCCATCTCTCACTTTGTTCCCTTATGGTCTCTAACCTAACCATAACTATTATTCTTAATGCTTCTAACAAAGTTATAATGGGTTTGTTTCTTACTTTCAACAACACTGAGTTCCAGCACTCACTAAAACCATTTTCTACAGCCTCACAACCCCTATGAATTTCAAAAAATGCCCTACACCATGATTTGGGATTTCTTTCCATAAGATATTTATAAGCATTAGGATTAGCTACCTGGATTTCTTTCATGGCAGCCTCATACTGTGCTTCATAAGATGACTTGGCAACTTTCCAGAATAGATGTCTGAATTCTACACCACTATACAGCTTCCTGAAATTCTCATAGATGTGCCTAGCACATTGTCTATGTTCAGCTCTAGGCATCACATTCTTTATTGCTTCAATTAATCCCTGAAAGTTAAGACAATGTGCAGAAAATGAATACAATGTGCAGAAAACCAATACAATATGCATAAATTGAATACAATGAATGAAAACCAATAAAATGTGCAGAAACTTGCCTTATGCTGGTTTGACATGAGGGCCAGTTCTTCACCAAGTGGGCATCAAAAGATCATGACTTAGCAGTTCAAGAAACCAGGTCCAGGTTTGCTTATTCTCCACATTCACAATAGCCCAAGCTATTGGATACACTTGGTTGTTTCCATCCCTTCCAACTGCACTCAACAACTCACCACTGCAAGGTTTTTTTAAGAAGCATCCATCCAGTGCCACAACCTTTCTACACCCATTCCTCCATTCTTCTTTCAACCCAGCAAAACAAGTATAGAATCTGACAAAATAAGTCTTTCCATCTGGGTTGGTTGTCACACCTAGCTGAACTGTGGATCCTGGGTTTGTTCTCAAAATGGCCTCACCATATGACCAAAGCATCCCATAATGCTCCTCTAAGGTTCTCTCAAACTCTGTCAGTGCATAAGTTCTTGCCCTTCTAGCTTGGTGATGTGAAATTGTACATCTGTATTTCTTCATAACCAAGTCTTGAATAGCACAAAGTTTGATCTCAGGTTGAGCCCTAATCCTCTCTGCAAAGTGTTTGCCAATCCATTTGTAATCTACTAGTGACCCATACTTGAAGTTTCTTGCACAACTGTGTTCATCAACCAAACTCAAAATCTGCATTGACTGCTCATTTTCCATCCACTTAGCATAACATCTGAATTTGCACTTTTGCTGCTTAGCAGGAAATCTCTTGTTCTTCCTCTGCTTACCTTTACTTGGCTCTGATATGCTTGGAGGCCTGGTTCCACACTTGGCAATAACACTGGTTTTAAATGATCTCTCAAACCAAATGGAGAACCCATTAGCAAGGGCATAGTATGAGAGACATTCCCTGAACTGTTGACGAGAAGTGTACAATTCACCCACCAGAGGCCTCTTCAATTTCCAATGTGTGGAAGCATCATGAATTGGAAATTTAGGCAACTCTGGTTCTGGTGGATGCATTGGGTCATTAAAATTGTCCCTATTCTTGGCTTGCATTGCTTGAATAAGTTCTTTTAAGAAGGAGTCATGATCATCATGAACAGCCTTCTTAACATCCTCATCATGTTTTGGACCCTTTTTGTTGTTTCCAAGCTCAGGCAGTTGTTTTGAGGTGGGAATTTTGGCTATAGGGTTTCCTTTCCTCACTTCCCTTACTTCATCTTCACCTTCACTTAAATGGTCAAGTGAAGCAACAGAATCTACATCAGATTCATCTGTTGAGATAGATTCTTCATCCTGACTATCATAATCACTCTCCCTATTGGTTTCATCTTCATTCTCACTAATTCCCCCTTTCTTAGCCACAAATCTACTCATATCTAATGATAAATAGTCAACATAGACATGTGCTTCATCATAGGTATGTAGGATGTCCATAAATACATCAGTTTCTTCTTGGTTACAAGCACTTAACAACTTTTCAAAATCAGGTCTACCGATGAGATAATAAAGCCTAGTAGAAGGAGTACCTGTTTCCTGGTCGATAAAGTGCACCAACTCTTCATAGGTTAGTTTTGGGCACTGTCGAATAATAACTTTGTCATCCACATATTGCAGTGGTTCGAACAAAAAGCCACCGTCGTAATGAATGTTCAAGTTATATAATTTCATGTTTTCTACAAAATAAAGTACAAGAAAAATAAAGATCCATCAATAAATTTCATGAAAAAAGCAAAAAAAAAATAAAAAAATTAAAACCCTAGAATTTTGCTATCTACAATCGAATCAACAAGATAAGTAAGGAAATAAAGAATTACATACCTTCATAGACGCGTTAAAATGATATTATTTAGTTGATATGGCGATTGGGAGTGATGTGATGGGCGGGGAAGATGATCGGGTTTTTTGATGAAATGAAATTGTGGGTGAAAGATATACGTATATGTATATTATTAATCATTAATAAAAGTGTTTTTCCCAGTCACCGTGCCACGTGGATTTTTTTAAAATAAAAATTATAAGTGGCATAACCGGCTACAAGATGGGTGATACCCGGTAAGCTACATTAAAAGAACAAAATGGAAAGGTACTTACACTGGATAGCCAGTCTGAAAGGTCACTACACTACATAGCCATTGAGGCATAGTTGGTTGCATTCCCATGCCATAATCCCAACTTTTAAACTGACACTCGTTGGGATCATCTTGTTTAATTAAGGTGAACATTCTGTTATGAAGAGTCTTGATTGATCAGATACTTACTCGTGCTATTTGGCAAACAAGAGCATCGACATCCCTTCTTTATTTTACTCAAATCGAAACCACACACCATTTATTCTCCGCATGTACCACGGCGAACAATTTATGGTGCTCCATATCTGAATGGCTCAATGTACCTATTCTAGTTTTGCCAAACTTGTATTCGTTATTGCAGTTTGCGACAAGAAATGAATCCTAATGGCTTTAGCTATCAAATCTATCAAGAAGATGTGCATTGAGGCGATTGTCTTTTGTTCGATTTGGGCTATTTGGAAATTTTGAAATAAAGAAGTTTTCTCTACTACAAAGACTTGCTCTAACTTGTTGTTTGATTTTATGGTGGCCTAGGCCCATGTTTGGGTGTTACGGATAGAAGTAGAAAGTTTTGCATTTTCGAGGGATGAATGGCTCCAAAATCCCTTCCTCTATTTGTAGCTTTCTTCTGTTTGTTCATTGGGACTCATTTGGGAATTGGGATAGCATAAAAAAAACTCTAGAGTAAAAACCAGTGACTTGTTATGTGAGCGGGGTTTTTCTCTCATACTGTTGCATAATATGCGGGGGTTTTTTTGACCCCTTATGTTGTCCTCGCACTTCGAGTTTCCGTTTCTCTCGTACTGTTGCATAATAGGCGGGAATTTTTTTGACCCCTTATCTTGTCCTCGCAGTTCGAGTTTCCGAAAGAATCTAGGAATCTTGAGTGCGCGATCATGACAAGACTCGAGGAAGAAGCCCCGGCTAACTCCGTGCCAGCAGCCGCGTGTGACCTTCACTTCACAGCCTGATTAATGCACTTTAAAAGCGCACTTCTATAAAAAAGCTTCCAGAGAGAAGCGAACGAGGTCTTCGTACACCGCGACCATCCTCCAGGAGTGCGAGACAACCGCTAAACAGTTCCTCGAGGGTAACCCAAGGGGAAAGGAATGCGTCACTTGTTGATTAGCAAGAATCTCTGACAGCTAGCCTCCCTTGTATCTTCTCCCATGCATCAACCATGAATCACTACTCTCATCACTCCTTTAAGTCACTGACATTTCCTGTTCTTAGCTCAGTTGTGCATTTCCTAGATATGTTTGTGGTAGCTGTAGCTGCAACTTCAAAAGGTATTTGTGTAACTTTTAAAGATTAAAAGCTTAATCGAAAAGCTAAAGCTCCTTAAACGCTACTTTCATTTTGGAGTTTTTTCTTTCAAATAAAAGCTAAAGCTAGTTGTATCCAAACAAAGCTTTTAAAACTTTAGGAGCTTTTTATTTTATTTTTTTTAGAACGGCAATATATTAAAATATAGGTCACTAGCGAAGCACTAGATGCCCAAAAAGTACAATACAAAGAACCAAAGACGAATACAACTATAATATCTAGATCAAACGGAGGTCGAGCCACTTGTTATCACTCCTTGGTGTTTTTGAAATACTCCCATATAATATCTAGATCAAACTTTAGGAGCTTTTAGTTTAAAATAAAAAGCTAAAGTTTCTTAAAAGCTCTTGAAAAGCTTGTGCCAAATATAACAATTGTTATTTATTACGGAGTATATTTTTACCTTTCAAAAAAAGAAACACATATGTTAAAATCTATGAAATTAATCATTTTTATTATTTTCTTTTTATAAATATATTCATTGAACCAATATAATGCTTGTATTATATTGAGAACTCTTTGTGAGCGCGCCCTAATGTAGGCTTAACTCTAGTATTTATAAAGAGAAAAAAAAGTGGATGTTAATTGGAGGACCAAAAAAAACAAGAAAGAGCCTCGAGAGAGTTTATGAGTCACTGAGAGCAGAACCCATTGATTCGACCAGTCCCCATCATCTCCACTCTGCTCTCCAAACACAAACACACACAAACACATACCAACCAGTAGCCACTCACTAATCACTAATTTGTATTTATTCATCTGTTTTTTAACTAAAAAAATGGTATCTATATTACTACATATAAAAAAAGCATAGGATTACACGACCAGGAGAAGGTCAACCCGACCAGGGGCATTAGCGGGTTACACATTGTTTATTTAATAGTCTGTTACTGACGGGGGGCCCGCTAATATTCTGCCAGATTAGCCGTTACTGACATGGGGGCCTGCAGTATTAGCGGCGCGCGCTAATGCCTGGTCGGGGTTTGACTTTTTTGGCCTGATGGGCTTACGCTCCTCGATAAAAAAAGTTGCAATAAACATACATACCCTACTATCTTTACTGACTGATTCAAAAAGGTGATCAAAAAACGAAACAAGATTTGATAGTGTCAATAAATAAATAAATAAATAGATAACATGTTAATATACACAATGCATATAGAGACAAATAAATAAACAATGTGTAATATATGTGTTCATGCTACTATGTCTAATTTATGTCGAAGTTATTATTATATGATAGTTGAGTAAATATAAAGTTTTAAATAGAACTATTATTATATAATAATAAAAACTTGTTCTTACCAAGTTCGAATCCAACAATCATTATCAATGTTTTCACGACCGGACCGGACCGGCCGGTTGGACCGGTCGGGCCGGGAACCGGTGAACATAACGGTCCGGTTCTGATGTAAAAACGGTTGTGCACTCGAACCAGTGGTCGAACCAGTCGAACCGGTTGTTGACTTTTGGTTGACTTGGGCTAAAAAGAGATTCTAAATTGCGGTGATGTCCACTGAATTGCACCACGTTACTCATAACCTCTGCCTGGAACACATTGCAGGTAATCTCTGCCGGAGTTGCAACACATTGTCGGTGATCTCTGCTGGAGTCTAGTTCAATCGGGGTTGACTCACATGAGAGAGGTGTGATATCTTTGTCGGAGTTGCAATACGTTGCCTGAGTTTACTTCACATCGGGGTTTTGATGTATTTATATTTATATTATAATTTTTTATATGTAGTATATTTTTATTAGACTTAAAATGTTACCCGGTTCTGTAATCCGGTTCAACCGATCCAACCGATCCGACCAGTGACCAGTAAGGAGACCGGTTCGCCTTCCGGTCCGGTTATGAAAACATTTATCATTACTTTTCTCTTTAGCTAATAAAAGTTGTTAACATCGTGTGATATGTTTAACTGAGAGGTCTTAATCACAGCAGGTTCCACAATCTCACAACTTTTTTTTTTCCCTCATTTTTTTTTTGTTGCTCTTTTAGCTTTTGCTTTCAATGTTTTTTGCTTTTATTTCCTCTCTTTCTTCACACACCCTCCACCTTTTCATAACAACCCTAACATAAAAACCATCTCAAATTCCAAAACTTAGGTTTAAAATCATAAAGCAAAAACACCCCATATATATATACATATATTCTATTCTATTTATCTTGTTAGGTTTCTCTAACAAAGTATTTTGCATAAATATTCTAACACTTTGACATGTGTCTTATTTGTTGTTTGTGATGGTGTTGTTACATTTTTGTTAAAAATAATAAAAAAAATAAAAATGAATGAAAACAAAGGTAGTAGTATGGGTGACAAGTCCAAAAAACAACAACATTCTTCACCTTCACCTAAAGAAAATATAGTTCAAGAAACCCTAGATGATCAAGCTCAAGTGGTGGTTACAAATCCATCATTTATATCACCACCACCACCGCCGCCACCGCCGCCGTCACAACAACCGTCGCAAATTTACATAGCAAGTGAGTTGGTGAATCCAAAAAGACCAAGATACACAAGTAGTACAACTGGCCAATGGAAAATTTTACCATCACCTTCACAAAAACAAAGTGTTCTTGCCATTGAAAAAACACCATCACCATCCACCACCCAACAACCACCACTACCTCACGCTGTTGCTGCGGCGGCTTCGTCGTCCGACACGGCTTCATCGCCGTCACAGTCGCCAAGACCGTCTGTCTCCGGTCAGGAGACAAGCAAGTCATCAGGAGAACAACAATATAGTCAACATCAGTTAAGAAAAGGTAAGTATGTTAGTCCTGTTTGGAAACCTAATGAAATGTTGTGGTTAGCTAAAGCTTGGAGAATTCAATACCAAGGTGGTAGTGGGGTATCCGGGTCGGATCATGGGTCGGATAACCCGGTTTCTAGAGATCCAAGTAGTAATGTAACTGTAGCTGTGCCATCTCAGCTTCAAGGTAGAGGAAAAACTAGGGCGGAAAAAGACCGAGAAGTGGCCGAGTTTTTGAAACGAAACGGGGTGAACCGTGACGCGAAAACTGCGGGGACAAAATGGGATAATATGTTGGGTGAATTTAGGAAAGTTTATGAATGGGAAAGAGGGGGTGAAAGAGAACAAATTGGGAAAAGTTATTTTAGACTTTCACCTTATGAAAGGAAGTTACATAGACTTCCTGCTTCTTTTGATGAAGAAGTGTTTGAAGAGTTGGCTCAATTTATGGGTTCTCGAATGAGAACCCCACAAACTAGTATCTGTAGAGGAACGTCACCGTTCCTCTTACATTCTAGCGGCGGTGGTGTCAGTGATCATGATTCGCGTTTGGCGATTGTTGACACCAAATCTTTCCCGCCTCCGCCGTTAGATGATGATCTTCCTTTCACATCATCCGGTACGTACTATACTTTTTGATATATTATTTTATGCGTCATATGTTTATTTTTTTACGTTTTATACAAAATTAATTTGCTATTTTGCTTCCTTGACATATAAACAATTAAGCTTAAAGTTAGCCATTTAAAGATTATGAGTTCACGTTAAAACCAAAATCGTTAGCCATTTACATATTTGTGAGGTTTGGCCTTGTTAAGAACAATGTATGCAAGTTATTTATCTTTCAATTAAATTATTAATGTTATATGTATATGATCATGTATTTAATTGGTTACATGTTGTATTAAAAACAATACCCAAATTACAATTTTAAATAATATGCATTTCCCTAGAAAAATTATTGCAAAAACATAGAAAATTCTCCTATATATATTGTATTGAAATTGTATGTATACTTATTGTTATATAGGTAGAGGTGGTAGACATCTAATAATGAGTAGTGGAGAAGGGTATATTCATGGTGTTAGGGGAAATTTATTGGGGATAGAGAGTTCTCCTATGGAAGTAGGAGGGGGACAATATGAATTAACCTCATCAACATCCAAGGAACTAAGAAGAATTGGTAAAGTGAGAATGGTTTGGGAAGAACTTGTGAGTTTATGGGCCGAAGACGGCGAACATCATCGAGGTCGAGTCAAGGTTCAAGGAACAAGTTTTCTAAATGCAGATGAACTCACTTTCTTAGATGATTCAATGGTTGCTTGTACATTGGAAGCCTTTGAAGATGCTAATTCTCCACTTAAAGGTTTTTCTGTTGATAGATTCATTCCTGGTCAACAAATCAAAGTCTTTGGCAGAAGAAAGTCAACTCATTTGGCTCCTCAAAGTTCTGGTAAACAAAACACAAACCTTCTATTGAAGAATTTGTTCTTTTAAGTTTTAATATTTTTGCCACAAATTTTATGGTTTTTTTGGTCAAAAGTCAAAACTTGAGTTTCCTTTTTTATCCACAGGATTTATTACTGAGAGAGCTCAAGCCTCTTTAGATCCATCAATTAGATGTAAGAGACTACAATAATTTAAAGAATGTTTCATCATTTTTGTTATAGTGATGATTTTTTAATTCATCAATTTAATGTTCTTTTAACACATCAATTAAGAGCATATGGGAACAACATTGTTATTACAAATATTAATGAATGTATGTATGTATGCATGCATTGAAATACATTTATATAATTACAATAATTGTACAATGTATCTCTTTTATTGCAGCTGTACCACCGCTAGAGTTTCAAGATCCGACCGAGTATTACTTGGGTTGTCTCCGTGTTCCGCCACCGTCTCTCCCGAGTTTAATCAACCTTCCGTGGTACTTGCAAGAACCGCCACCGGAAGAGCTCCGGTTTCCACTACGAAAAGATCTGTACCGAGATCTTCCTCAAGGGAAAGAGCATTTCTTTACCACCTCTTCTGAACCATTGGACTGTCGATCCATCACGTTCGAGATTTTAAGCCCAATTGCTCGATCAAACCCGACTCTAACAGCCACCGTAAGAGAATCTTTCATTGGCTTATGGGACGATTGTATCAACAGGGTTATATCGAAGTTTAATAATCTTGATATGATGTTTATTCGAAAACCATCAAGTTCTTTTTCGACGAGTAGTGGCGTACAAGATCAATGGCCTAACGTGACTGGGTTCGTGCGGAATTTTTGTTTGTGGAGAGGGGAAGAAACCGATATATTAAGAGACGATAATAATCATGATCCGTCTTCTTTGTTGGTACAAAAACTTTTATGGAGTTATCTGGATCTGCCTTACATTTTGGGTTACTATGCAGTTGGGTGTATCGTCACTTTTTGCGCGTTAAGTCGCTCAGACGATAGGCTCATTAGAACGGATCTCCACACTGTCGACTTATCCACACCCGGAGATCGAGTCAGAGCATTGGTTCCGTGTTGGAGGATTGCTGGGTTACTCTCGCTACTGGCTGATCGTTGTACCAATGTTCAACAGATCAACAAGGCTTTTCCGTACAGTGATTTTGAGAAAATCGATATGGGAAATGGCAATTTTATCGAGTTAACACCGAATCTAATGACTAGAGTTTTTTCCAGCAAGCGAAAATGGTTAAGCGTGAAAGAAATCTATGATTTTCTCGATCATCGAATTCCTAATTCCGAATACATATGTCAATCGTCCGAAAGAGATTTAAGTCTTAGTTTCAAACCAAGAGGATGCAAGTTAAAGCTATCGAATTTCTCGCAACTAATCGAAGCGTTAAAACAGGTAACGAAAGCGTTAGTCGCGTTGCACGACTTATCGTTTATGCACCGAGACTTAGGTTGGGATAAAGTGATGCGAAGAATCGACAGAGAAAACGAGTGGTTTGTAATAGGCTTTGACGAGGCAGCGAGTGCTCCGCAAATATATCCGCCCCAACAAGAACCAGCCGGGGCGGGACCAGGTCTCCCACTGGTATCGGTGGGAGGCAGACACGCCCCGGAAATGAAAGGGAGGGGAATGCATGGGGTGAAAGTTGATGTATGGGGTGTGGGCCATATGTTGAAAACATGTGGGTTGGTGGGGTTACCAAAACCGCTGAGAGAGTTACAGAGTAGATGTCTAGATCAGAATCCAGAACAGCGACCCACGGCGGCGGACTGTTATCATCATCTGCTTCAGTTACAGTCATCAATGTCAGCCGCAGCCGGTGATTACTAAAAATATATAAACAAGAAAAAAAAAAGTTGCAGGTATTAATTACGAGGAGCGTAAGCCAACCAGGCCAAAAAAGTCAAACCCCGACCAAGCAGCATTAGCGGCGACGTCGCCGCTAATACTGCAGGCCCCCATGTCAGTAACGGCTAATCTGGCAGAATATTAGCGGGCCCCGTCAGTAACAGAGTATTAGCGGCGACGTCGCCGCTAATGCCCCTGGTCGGGTTGACCTTTTCCGCCGCTAATACCCCTGGTCGGGTTGATCTTTTCTTGGTCGTGTTACCCTATGCCATTAATTATTATTATTGTTTTGTTTTGAATTGAAAGGCGTACATTTATTTTTTTTTAAAAAGGAGGAAACAAATGATGCACTCATTGAATTTTCAATATTTTTGATGAGTTGATATCGTAGAGGCCAGCAAATTAACAGCTCAACTGATGTATCTACATTATTATTATGGAGAGCCAAAAACAAGACAACAAAAAGGCCTGCATGGGGGTTGGGTTTGTAGGAGTGCAGTACATAGGCCACAGCATGATTATATAGCTCTTAGGGTTTTTAGGGGGTATTTTGGGTATTTTTCATCATGAATTTGTATCAAGTTTATCTTGATTTATGGTCTACTTTTCACTAATCTTGTATTATTTTCGATTCTTAAACTTCTTCAAAAATCTATGATTTTTGGTGTATATATGTTTCAAAATGGTTACAAGATGGTTAAACAATAGAAATTGTTGCAAGATGTGTTAGTCCAAATAAATGGACAAGTTAGATTTGACCATAATTATGTTAATCTTGGGTTATCAATTATTTATCGAACCGTGACTATTAAACTGTACTTGATCATGAGGATCATGCTTACAGTATACAAAGAAGAACTCATTAATTATGCGTTATAAGCAATCTTAAGATTCAAATATGGTCACACAAACATTCGAGATATACATTCGCCTTGCCGGATTAGCTAAACATGAACGGGTAGCATAATCTGTTGGTTAAGCGCTTTGCTTGCAAAGGATACGGACACATTTTTGACATATACAAATTTGAAAGTCCCAAGTTTATAAGATTATGTAATTAACAACTAATGTAAATTACTTAAATGTAAAGAACAAGAACTTAAGTAAACAAGTTTAATCATATGTTTATTGATTAAACAGTGAATACATGGCCGTATTTTTAGAAGAAAGAAAGAAGAAATAATTGTTAAGTTTTTGACACACTAAAAACTTAACAATATTACAAAGATGTAGAAACACACACTTAGTGTAAAATGTGGAACACACCAACAAGAGTGCGGCTAGGTCAAGTGATGCCTTATATAGAGTGAGAGAAGGCATCACATGACAACTCATTAGATGTTGACACTAGAAAGGTTGTCGATCATCTATTGGTGTGTAAGACTGATCTACAGTTGTCTCTATCTTCATCTTGTTTGTTTCCAAATCGGGTATGAAAGAGAAACACCAAAGTACCATTTTGGTACAAGCTCACATGTCTTCATCCTGCTTGATCAACACGTGTCCTTGGGGACCAGTCTTCTCATCTTCATTGTCCCGCCTATATTTGACTTACAAATCTTGGTGGTGAGTCATTGAACTTATTCTTTAACTCTTGAAGATGTTCGTCATCGTTGACAAAATCAGCGCTGAGTCTCCTCAGCGAATCCATGACTTAACAAAATTATATGTTTTAAACAGTATAGTATATAGTGACATATTTTGCACTTGTTGAATCCTGGCATGAACTTTTTTTCTTTTCTTCAAAATCTCAGATTTTATAAAAGTTAGTTTGAAAGTGGAATTCGAAGCGGGAATATCCCACCTGGGTTTTGTTAGTGTAATTAGATTAACTTATTTGATCAGTATTGTCATAATAAGGCAACATATAGACTTGGAGGTACGGAATGCACACCTATTTAGATTATTTATGACCTTAGTGGCGAAGCCTCTAAGGTACGGGGGGTCTGGGGGCAGCGCCCCTGGGAGCGGGGTCCAAGGGGCAGAGCCATGGGAGCGGGGTCTGACATATTGCTTTAGTAAAAATCCTTCCGAAAATTTAATTTTCGGAAGTAAAAGCTAATTTTGGCAACTTGAAAAACCTTGGTAATTAACTGCCGTTTAGGCAGTTAATGGGCCAAACAATTATATACATCCCGTAATATTCATTCTGATTAGAACTTTTTTTTTATTCTGGTTCTTTTCTCTCAAGCATATACATACAGAAAATTCTTAATCTTTGATTGTATCCGATTGAATAATTTGGGTGAACTGACAAATTGATTCAATCCGAAAGCGATCACGCGCCTTTAGAGATTGTTATATCCGTTATTTGTTCGTTATATATCCGAATTCCCCAACACCACCATGAAAACGGATCGACCTCAACCAAACAGGCGGAATGACAATATGTGATAATCGTTTAACATTCATCTTTGATTTTTATATTATTTTTGGAAACACCGAATTGCAATTCGATTTGCCAAGTCGTGTTAGGATTTGCATTATGAAATGGAGGTGTTTGCCAAAGATTTTCGACATCAAGAAACAATCATACACACACGTAAATATTGGGTAATAAAACTTTGTACCTATTTGAGCTCGGATTGATTCTCTTAATTAGCTTCAATAAATTCTCATTGCTTGCTTAGTGTTGATCGAATTCACTTGCTTCAATACAAAGAACATATTATGCTTGAACTCCCAAAATATACTATCAAGAGATTTCATTATTTTCATGATCAAATAATCTAACTGTACTTTTAATTAATTAAATGAATTTTCTACTTGTCAAAAAAAATATATATAAATATGAATGTTTCTAATTAATCAATGCAATAAACAACAATTAAGTTATTTAACTATTATTTAGGTTTTTTACTATTACATATAAATAACTTAATATTTATATATTAATAATTTAACAAATTAAATAATTGTACATAGCATATTGGTTTTTAGTATTTTTATCATCATAAATATTTTTCATTTATAATGATCACTAACATATATAATCAAATTTATAATATACTAAAAAGCTATACAAATGTACAAGTACCTTATGCATAGAATGTACAAGTTCTCATAGCACATAATAATTTTTACCATTTTTCATTTTAACCCCCTAAACTTTCTATCTTTTAACTTTTGCCACACATCAAAGTTTTCGTTTTTATTTTCTTGACACTAAATTTTTGGGTTATCATGTTTTCATCAAATAACTTTCACATGGTTACGATTTTACTTTTAAACATTTGGTTTTGACTATTTTTATCCGTCTTTTTATATGCATAGAATGTACAAGTTCTCATAGCACATAATAATTTTTACCATTTTTCATTTTAACCCCCTAAACTTTCTATCTTTTAACTTTTGCCACACATCAAAGTTTTCGTTTTTATTTTCTTGACACTAAATTTTTGGGTTATCATGTTTTCATCAAATAACTTTCACATGGTTACGATTTTACTTTTAAACATTTGGTTTTGACTATTTTTATCCGTCTTTTTATATGCATAGAATGTACAAGTTCTCATAGCACATAATAATTTTTACCATTTTTCATTTTAACCCCCTAAACTTTCTATCTTTTAACTTTTGCCACACATCAAAGTTTTCGTTTTTATTTTCTTGACACTAAATTTTTGGGTTATCATGTTTTCATCAAATAACTTTCACATGGTTACGATTTTACTTTTAAACATTTGGTTTTGACTATTTTTATCCGTCTTTTTATATGCATAGAATGTACAAGTTCTCATAGCACATAATAATTTTTACCATTTTTCATTTTAACCCCCTAAACTTTCTATCTTTTAACTTTTGCCACACATCAAAGTTTTCGTTTTTATTTTCTTGACACTAAATTTTTGGGTTATCATGTTTTCATCAAATAACTTTCACATGGTTACGATTTTACTTTTAAACATTTGGTTTTGACTATTTTTATCCGTCTTTTTATATGCATAGAATGTACAAGTTCTCATAGCACATAATAATTTTTACCATTTTTCATTTTAACCCCCTAAACTTTCTATCTTTTAACTTTTGCCACACATCAAAGTTTTCGTTTTTATTTTCTTGACACTAAATTTTTGGGTTATCATGTTTTCATCAAATAACTTTCACATGGTTACGATTTTACTTTTAAACATTTGGTTTTGACTATTTTTATCCGTCTTTTTATATGCATAGAATGTACAAGTTCTCATAGCACATAATAATTTTTACCATTTTTCATTTTAACCCCCTAAACTTTCTATCTTTTAACTTTTGCCACACATCAAAGTTTTCGTTTTTATTTTCTTGACACTAAATTTTTGGGTTATCATGTTTTCATCAAATAACTTTCACATGGTTACGATTTTACTTTTAAACATTTGGTTTTGACTATTTTTATCCGTCTTTTTATATGCATAGAATGTACAAGTTCTCATATCACATAATAATTTTTACCATTTTTCTATCTTTTAACTTTTGCCCACATCAAAGTTTTCGTTTTTATTTTCTTGACACTAAATTTTTGGGTTATCATGTTTTCATCAAATAACTTTCACATGGTTACGATTTTACTTTTAAACATTTGGTTTTGACTATTTTTATCCGTCTTTTTATATGCATAGAATGTACAAGTTCTCATATCACATAATAATTTTTACCATTTTTCTATCTTTTAACTTTTGCCACACATCAAAGTTTTCGTTTTTATTTTCTTGACACTAAATTTTTGGGTTATCATGTTTTCATCAAATAACTTTCACATGGTTACGATTTTACTTTTAAACATTTGGTTTTGACTATTTTTATCCGTCTTTTTATATGCATAGAATGTACAAGTTCTCATAGCACATAATAATTTTTACCATTTTTCATCTTTTAACTTTTGCCACACATCAAAGTTTTCGTTTTTATTTTCTTGACACTAAATTTTTGGGTTATCATGTTTTCATCAAATAACTTTCACATGGTTACGATTTTACTTTTAAACATTTGGTTTTGACTATTTTTATCCGTCTTTTTATATGCATAGAATGTACAAGTTCTCATAGCACATAATAATTTTTACCATTTTTCATTTTAACCCCCTAAACTTTCTATCTTTTAACTTTTGCCACACATCAAAGTTTTCGTTTTTATTTTCTTGACACTAAATTTTTGGGTTATCATGTTTTCATCAAATAACTTTCACATGGTTACGATTTTACTTTTAAACATTTGGTTTTGAATATTTTCATCTGTATTTTTATATAAATGACGTTTTTAATATATAATAACTTTTATCATCATTACGTCTTACGTTTATATAACATTTAAAACATTAATATAGTTATTGTTTATGTTTTTATACATCTTATTACTCTTTTACATTTTTATTGTTATTGCTACATGTTTAATTATCTTTTTAAAATTTTGAGTTTGAATATTTGACATAAATTTGGGTCCAAAACTTTATCGTATAAAAATCGTACTCCGCGGCGACGCGCGGGTACCATAACTAGTTATTTCTAAATGTATTCCTTCAACATTTCATAAGATAATTATCTATTCGCATAAATAAGTCTATCACTAGCTAGATTTAATAATAAGAAATGATAATAGTACTATTAGTATTGAAGTTAAAAAAAAAAGTACTTTTAACTAAATTACTAAAGGCTATTTTCATTTTATTACTCGTATTTATTATTAACTATGTGTTCTTTTATTGGTATATTTTATGTACTTGTTTTGACAAGCATCTTTAAGAGGATGATGTTGCCACTTGTTAATCACCTATTTTTGAAACTTTTTTTTTTGAATTTGACACTGAACTCGTTATGTCAATCAGACCATGTTGTCACCTCATTATCTTCTTGTTCGTTCGACAATTTTTATAATGGCAAGACCCACTTTTCTTCCCCTTAATTACTACAACTCTACTAGATTGTCACAGTGCTTAATTTGATTTTCCATACGAATCATACAAAAGCAATTAGCTTTAAACTATATCTGAAAACCGTGACAAAAACAGGCCAGCTACAAATGCAACAAAAATAACAAAATAATTTCTAATAACTAAAACAGTTAGTACTAGTAATTCTACCTGCGCGTTGCCGCGGAAAACGCTTTCAACTTTTAGATCCAAACATGATAAATTCGCTAACAAACATTAATTCAGGATTGCTGTCATACACACAAAACAACTAATGATTACTTGTAAGAAAAATAAACAAAACCTCAAAACGAAAACAAAAAACAAAAAACAAAAAAAAGCAAATATATGACATAATGTCCTGAAATGATACAATAAGACCAGAAAAATAGTTGACAAATAATACAATGTTTATATTAACAAAAAGTTGTCAATATAAATAAAAAGCATTTAGAAAATGGTTATATTAAAAAAAATTCAATATAAATAATCAACATTATTGTAACAGAACGAATGAAAATAATACAAATCAAATGTTTAAAAAAAATGTGAGGCTAAATATCATAAAGTTGTAAAGTTCAGAGGTAAGAAAAAAGCAAGCAAACTAAAGAATAACCCCAAAGGTAAAAACATAAAAAAGTGAAATTTGTTTGATTAAAACATGAAAACTTAAAAGTTTGGTGTAAAAAAATTGAAAACGCTAACTTTGATGGATGATAAATATTACTTGTAAAAGATAGTCATAGTAATTTTAAGGAGGTTAAAATTTAAATTAAAAAGAAAGTAAAACTTTATTGTAACTCATGTTTATAGACTTGTATATAGATAATTAATTAATATGCATAAGAAAAGAGTACCTAATGCTTTAACACTTGTACTATTAACTACAATGTTTTTTGTGAGGGGAGACCACTTTGGTTTTTAGTATATACAAAACATGTTATTGATGGGCTAAAATGTAAAAGATAAAAATTTAGGGGGTTAAAAGGTTAAGAGAAAATTTTAAGGGGTTAAAAGGTAATGAGGTAAAAGTTGATGGGCTAAAATGTAAAAGATAAAAACTTTAGGGGGTTAAAAGGTAAAGACGTAAAAGTTGATGGGCTAAAATGTAAAAGGTAAAAACTTTGGGGGGTTAAAAGGTTAAGAGAAAACTTTAGGGGGTTAAAAGGTAAAAGGTAAAAACTTTGGGGGGTTAAAAGGTTAAGAGAAAACTTTAGGGGGTTAAAAGGTAAAGAGGTAAAAGTTGATGGGCTAAAATATAAAAGGTAAAATCTTTAGGGGGTTAAAAGGTAAAGAGTTCAAAGTTGCATGCATGTGTAGTTGTACCTTGTGCATAGAAACTTGTAAAAAAGCATTTGGTTTTTAGTATATACAAAACATGTTATTGATGGGCTAAAATGTAAAAGATAAAAATTTTAAGGGGTTAAAAGGTAATGAGGTAAAAGTTGATGGGCTAAAATGTAAAAGATAAAAACTTTAGGGGGTTAAAAGGTAAAGACGTAAAAGTTGATGGGCTAAAATGTAAAAGGTAAAAACTTTGGGGGGTTAAAAGGTTAAGAGAAAACTTTAGGGGGTTAAAAGGTAAAGAGGTAAAAGTTGATGGGCTAAAATATAAAAGGTAAAATCTTTAGGGGGTTAAAAGGTAAAGAGTTCAAAGTTGCATGCATGTGTAGTTGTACCTTGTGCATAGAAACTTGTAAAAAAGCATTTGGTTTTTAGTATATATATAAATATAAATTTAAATTTAAAGAAAATAATTAACGAAAACTATGGAAAAAAACTAAAAATACTTCGATTTTACAGACAGCACTCAATAAAAGATTTACTAATTTATTAGTGGGCTGAGGTAGAAGCCCAAGCTAAACTAGGCTACAGGCTACAGTTAATTCGGTCTATTTTCATGTCAACAATATTCGAGTATTTTTTAACGATAAATAATTGCACACAAATACCACATAACATTAATTAGTGTTTCATTTAACCTGCATAAAAATGTTGTACCTTTTATACTAAAAGTCCACCTTTAAATTTTATGACAAGTATACAACTATATAATGTAACTTAGCGAAAACCCTTATGGCTTCATTTATCAAAACTCCAATCAAAATACTCGATATATTAGCTACATTACCGTGTAGCCAATTAACTACATTAAACAAAAATAAATAAGATTTACACCCTTATGTATATTCATCTTTTTAATTATCCTAAATTAATGTAAATTTTAAGAATTCAGAGATCATCTAGGATTCTATTTCTTCTAATCTTCAAAATACTCCTCACTATTTTCATAAATATTTCCCAGTAGATTTCACCAAATAAGGGGTGTTTGGTATTGCGATTACAAAACAAATTTTGCGTTTTCAGAATAGATTATGTTTTCAAAACTGCGTTTTGAAAAAGCATGCAGGTACATGCTTCTCCAAAACTGCGTTTTCATAGCAAATAATCACTTTTTCATACAAACACTTTTTTAGATTATTTGCGTTTTACAAACGTAATAATCAGATAATCACTTTATAACGCAATCCCAAACACCCTTTAAATACAAGATCTACAACATCATTTTTCATTATTACTTAATCTAAAGTTAATATCTTACTCGTTTTCAAGAATTACATATAAGAGGCAAAATGTTAATGAAAGGGAAATGAAAATGAATTTGAAATAAAATAATTAATTTCTTCAAAGGTAAAAATACTAAAATATACTAATCACATTATTAAGGGAGGAGATATAACTAAGGATATAAATGTCATTTTATTATATTGATGTAGTTAATTGGCTATATGATAATGTAGCTAATATATCCCCAAATATAAATAGGCTATTTTCACCTCGCATAATAAAAGTAGGCCATTTTCACCAATAAGGCAACTCAATCTTTTTTTAAGAATAATTTTACATTCAATAATCAAAAATTCAACCTAATAATTATTATTTTTATATGAATAATTAACCCACATATATATATATAATATATATATATATATATATATATATATATATATTTTTATATTTTAAAAAAGTTTCCCTTTACGAAATGCATACTAATGAATGTCACGTTTAGATTTATTAATATTTAGACACATCTATATATATATTTAAATTTGTAGTTCTTCCATCATTTGAATTAGCCCTTGCAAAATGGATGGGATGGGCGGATGTGGGTAACGGATACGGCTCAAACGGGTTATTTCTAGAGAATGGGTAAAGCCGGTGCCGGTCAAAAGTCCAACTTGACTGAACAACAAAAATAAGCCCATTTGTTTTATCTTCAAAACTCCAACTCCCCCACATTATTATTATATATAACAATTAAAGTAGCAAAAGCTACAGTACCCGTCAGTTATTTTGTCTTATTTACTATTTTGTCTTTTTCTTTTTTTTTTTTTTTTTACGATTGTATACTTTTAAAAAAAAAATTTACAACTTAACTTTTGGTTTTTAACTTTAGTCTTTTCCGGGTTTTTTTTTAAAAAATTTTAAATCTTTTTTTTTTTACTTTCTATATCTTATTTTAAGGCTTTTAACTTTTACCATTTTAAAGTTTCTTATTAAAAAATTTTACCACTTAACTTTTTGTTTTTTAACTTTAGTCTTTTCCGTTTTTTTTTATTTAAATTTTTAAATCTTTTTTTTTTATTTTCTATCTCTTATTTTAAAGCTTTTAACTTTTACCATTTTAAAGTTTCTTATTTTTACCATTCAACTTTTGGGTTTTTTAACTTTAGTCTAACTTTTTGTATACAACTTAATTTACTTTTAAAATTTTAAAATTTTAAATTTTATCAATTAACTTTGGGTTTTAACTTTAATCATAATTTTTTTTTTTTTTATACTTTCTATCTCTTATTTTAAGGCTTCTAACTTTTACCATTTTAAGGTTTCTTATTTTTACCACTCAACTTTTGAGTTTTTTAACTTTAGTCTAACTTTTTGATACAAACTTAAGTGTCCAAGCTTTTAGATAATGTTGTATGTATATTTGCATGACACAACGTCGATCCCGGGCAACGCCCGGGGTCAAATTTCTTGTCTATATATATTAGTAGTTCGTTAAGAAAAAAACTATATCATTTTTAATGTGCGGTAAAAGGATTTTTGTTATCTGAAGTTTTAAATGAATTGTCTAAAGTCAAGTCGTTTTAAACCCTCTAACAAATACATTAGTTAATTAATTGTCTCGAGCTCTCTATGGCAAACAGCTACTCTATTTAGCTAATTATCTCGTGTTAGTTATTGTTGACTAACCTGATTTAAAATGAAATATTATAACTTGTGTTTAGACAAAGAAGAGTGTGGCTACTCTTTGAGACGAGGACTTGCGTCATATGATGTTATGTAATCGTGTAAAAAGCTTTTCAAAAAACAAAGAGTAAGGCTACTTAACACGATGGAGGAACTTGAGTCACAAGACAACTTAGGAGTGGGGGTGAGAGTGAAATGTTGGAACCACGTTAATGTGACCGTCACTGATCGTTTATCATTCCTGATATGATAATTGACGATAATGAAATCCCTATGTCTAAGTAAATATATGATAGGCGTATTTACTCTTAAAGACGTAGTATAGGGTTTCCCATTAGGTGATTGTAACTAAGAGGACTAATGGTGCACACATTAAACACCAAAGGGGTTGAAAGTGTAAATACTCTCCTTATATATAGAGAGTCATTAACCCTAAGTTAAGGTTAATCTAATCACACACATAATACCCTAATTTTCGTGTGTCTCTCATCTCCAATTCGTGCATCAAGCCACAGCCGAATTACTCATTCCATTATTACTCAATCACCTTGTTATGGAACCCGAAATCAATAGCAATCATGCTTTATGCTCTTACAGGTTCCACAGGACGATCTGTGATGTTTTATCACTCGAATCGAATCATGTTTATTCCAACATGAAAATCCCAAGTATGTGAAGAAAAAGCAATACATAATGTTGGGCGACCAATTAAATTTAGTCATGCGGGGAAAAATCTCATCCGTATCATCACTTAGCGTAATGTACTGGGCAATCTGAGGCCCGAGGGCTTCCAGGGGACGACGAAGAGGCAATATCGCTTTAATTACTCTTTTTAGTCTTAAAGGTTCACATAAATTACTAAAAATGCATCGACTTTTTTCTTGAAAACTTTAAATTATATTTCTTTAAGAAGAAAAAACCTTAGCAAAAGAAATTGTCAATGCATTTATACATTGTTATATGCTATCGTACAAGTTAAAAAATCATTTAAGAAAATGACAGTATATTTATACTTTCACGTAAATGATAAAATAAATTTTTTTATAAAATAAAAAACATTTTACAAATAAATTAAGTCAATGGTATATATTTGTTATTAATGTATTTACTTTACTTATTGATTCTTATATTTAATTAATATTCCACATAAATAACAAATACAATTTATATACCAGTGTATTAAATCATATTAAACTGGAGTCACTAATCGGTAGAATCATTTGCCATAACCCGTCTTAACTGAAATTTACAAACATTTTAAAGTTAATGTATATTGTACGAGTACGATTAATCTATATCTATACTGTTTATTAAAGCAAACCAACCTCTTTTGTCAAATAATGATTTGAAGTGTCAATTTTTACCATGTCTTTTCGTTGTATCTTTTCATTCCTTTATGGAATGTAAACCATTTTTTTTACGTTACGTCAATGACCTACACCACTCGTTGTCGCCGCCACCTGTTGTCGTTACGACTCCATCAGTCGCCCTCATCATCACCGACATGCATTACGCGGGATCCGCTCTAGTAGTAATTATTATATAAAGAACAAGTCAAAGTCCAAAACCAATCGTTACTGCCCCGACATTTATGAAAGCGTTTAAAGCAAGTAAATATCAAATTGAAAGCGTTCAAAATAAGTAAATACAAAATTCAAATCTTGGATCTATAAATTCACAAGCTCTATCATATATCAATCATAAACAAATACGAGTAATACACTACTTATCCACACATTCATTTCAACCATGTCCAATAATCCATTAGTGGCCAATGAGGATTCAGCAGTACCTTATGTTATAGTCAATCCCGATGGTACATACACTCTCCCAATAATCTTCCCGACCTGCCCAGCCACACCCGATCAAGACTCGGACATCCCTGTGCTCAGCAAAGATGTAACCATCAACGCTATCAACAAAACCGGGCCCGAATTCATATTCCTAAGGATACAATAACGAGCCCTGAATGTCTAGTGGAAAAGCTCCCTGTGTTTTTCTACTACCATGGTGGGGATTTGTTGTAGCAAGTTCACATACAAAATTCGTGCACGACTTTTGTGATCAACTAGCAGCACAATTGTGTGCTGTGGTGGTGTCAGTCGATTACAGACTGGCACCTGAACACCGTCTTCCTGCTGCTTATGAAGACGGTGTTGAGGTTTTGCATTGGGTTAAGTCAACCCAAGATCCATGGTTAACCAAATTTGCTGATTTGTCAAATTGTTACCTAATGGGCAATAGTGCCGGTGCAAACCTAGCTTATCATGCAGGATTATGTGCATCCACACAACTTGATGACCTTAAGCCCTTGAAAATTAAAGGGTTGATTTTACACCATTTGTTTATAGGAGGGGTGGAGCGGACGGATTCAGAAATTCAATTGGCTAACGCCAAGACTTTGAATCTTTCAACAAGCGACATGTTTTGGGATTTTTGTCGGCCTGTTGGTGCAAATCGTGACCATGAATATAGCAACCTGATTATGGGTAGCGGGCTGGATCGAATCAAGGAAGTGGGTTGGGGGGTGATGATGCCAATTCGATATGGTGATTTGATGAGTGATCGTCAAATTGGGTTTGCAAAGACTATGGAATTGAAGAGTATTAAGACAAAGTGTTTCTATGGAGAAGGGGAACATGGAGTTGAATATTTTGACAAAGCTAAAGCCAAGGAATTGCTAGATGAGATTTCAAGTTTCATGTGTAGCATTCAAGTTGGATTAGGATTCTCTAGTGAAGTTGGAGTAACTTCAACCATTGTATTAAATCCAATGGTCATGATTAAAATATCAATTTTTAATCTTGACCATTGGATTAAATCCAATGGTTAAAGTTATTCCAAAGAATCTCAATCCATTGAAGTTGGTACAAATTAACATCAACTGTTTGACAGTTAAAGATGGCTAATGACTTGCAATGATCTCATAAATAAATTAGCACTTTTTGATACTTGTCCGTTTGTATTTTTCCATTTGTAAGCTATATATTGCTGTAAATTATACTTAATAAACTTGATCTTGATTATTGTTATAAGCAATGCAATGTAATTGATCAATATATTTATATATTTTTTTTCTTAACAACATCTGTTGACTCACTCATATTAGAAAAATCGATTTTCTTAATCAGGTCTCGCAATATTCTTTATGATTAAAGGTTAGGAAAAACCCAAAAGAGGTTTCAATAACATGGAAGTACAGCAAAGATCAGTCCTTGACATGGATCCAGCCTCATAACTCTTAACCAAATTACCAAAATGACTCAACCAATTTGATTGGAATAGTTGTCATTTATGTTTATTATAATGTATTAAGTCTTAATCTAGTTGATTATGATTTGATATATTTTATTTTTAAATTATAATCGTTTTAAGATACTGAATGTGACAACTATCAAGCATGTTCATTTGTTGTATAAGCTGTTGTTGGAAGTCCAACCTACTCACTAACTGTGATGAAAATCGTCAACTTTAAAAATTTCGTGTTTAAGACAAATCTATTGTTCAACTTTAGGCCGGGACCACGATTTTTCTTAGTCCATCAACAACCACCAAATGTTCAAATCTATTGTTCATTTTAATTTATGGTCATAATAAATTAATGTTTAAAATAGTATTATATTGTACAATTTTAATTCATTCGAAGGCATCAACACTTACAAATAAATATTACTTTCACAATCATACAACAATACGATCTACAATATAGATGATGATTTGTGGCCATCGGTTCTTCGATTGTTCAGGTCATCGAAAAATATCTCAAGATTGTTAATTTCTATCAATTGTAGATCTATGATTCAAAATCACCTTGGTCCAACTTGATTGGGGAAACAAAATTAATGGATAAAAATTTTATATCCATTTATAATAAATCACCATCCATGTTCTTATAATTGTTCGGGATGAAGTAAACGATTTACAACCATTTTTCTTGTTAGGGGGTCAATCAAATATGAACACCCTTAAAATGAGAACACGGTGAGAACACTTAAAAACTTCATTTTGATGCATTAAAAGTTCATAAATCTAACATAGTGTATAATTAATTATTATTATTATTTAAGTATTTAACAAAACATTGATCTCTCAAAATCGAGAAAAGCATGTTTTTTATTTTGTGCATCCATCCTGGATGCATATTCATCAAAATGGATGCACAAAACAAAAAACGTGATTTCGATTTTGACAGATCAATGTGTTATTAAACACTTAAATAATGATAATTAGTTATACACTATGTTAGTTTTATAAACTTTTAATGCATCAAAATGATGTTTTTAAGTGTTCTCACCGTGCTCTCATTTTAAGGGTGTTCTTACTGGAGTGTTATCCTTGTTATATGTTATAAGTTTTAACTCATAAACTTATATAATCAATAAATCACATTCTAATAAATAAACTCCAAATAAACTTTCTGCTAGAGAACGAAAGACTATTATTAACTTATAATAATAGTCACACAAAAAAATCAACAAATATTATGATTGATAGAAAATACTTATTATTGTACTAGTCACGTGCCCGCACGATGCGGGATAGTGGTGGTGGTGGCGGCGACAACAGATGGTGGTGGCGATGACCGGTGGTGTGGCGGCGGTGGCGGTAGCGGTGTGATTATTAATATAAAAGTAATTGAGATAAAAGGTAGTAATGTAGTTATTTTAGGGGTTGAGTGATGTATATTGTAAAATATTTCATTAATGATATTATTGATATATTAGGTAGAGATATTAAAATTAGTGAATAAAGGAGAGGGGTAGTTTAGGTAGATCAAGTTCTTTTTGATAAAATGGAGGAGTCAAATTTTTATAACGTAAGTATAGATATCTACCAATAAACTAAAACAAGATTGAGATGTTCTTAAAACGACACGTGGCGTAATCCTTGATCGACACGTGTCTTTTAATTTATTTATTTTATTAAATTAGCTTTTTTAATTGTATATAGATTCAATTTTCTTATTAGACTTAAAATTAAACTCTAACTCTTAGCTTATAGATAAAAAACACATTATAACCTTATTTGATTGATCGTTTTATCATTATTAAAATTGTCTCTTTTTTTCCCTCAATTCTTCAACTCCTACTACTTATATTACTTATAATAAGTTAATAACATGAAGATTTCAAAAAATTGAGTTTACGATCCGAAATCACAAGGCTATTTGCTGTCATCCTCTATGTTTACAAGTTCCGATTTTGATGTTATTTTAAAATTTTAAGGTAAATCCAAAACTTTAACTAAGCATATATTATATTTATCATTACTGTTTATTATAACTTAGCGTCGATCATTGTTTACTTTAACCACAATTTATTTCATACTTACAAATCATGTATGAGGCATATTCGAATTTCTTTATGATACAATCTATATAACTACCGTACATCATACGGGTATTAGGACTAGTAGATATATATAAATAATATGAAAGCCACTAATCCCTGCCTCCCTGGTCATCACTTATAACAAGTAAACAAGGTAGCCGGGTCATGCAAATGTAGGGAGATTCTATGTTAAATTACATGTTATGGAATTGGGCTACTAAATTATAATATGGGCTTTTGGTTAAGTTTGAATAAATAATGGGCCAAAGTCAAGTAAGTGCCATATAAACTGCATGGTTCCAAATTCTAAAACTAAGATGGGTCCAATTACATTTCTTACCATATTTTAGGGCCATGATAGATCCAACCCTTAAACTCACACGTCGGATAAAAGAAAGCATTAACTTCGTTTTAAGAACATTTTCTAATAGGATAATGATAAATCAACCTAATTGATAGGCCTAAAAATCAACCTATCCATATACCCATATGATGATAATCAAACCACTTTTAGGGAACTTATATTTTATCCAACTTAACCACCTCGAAAAAGAATTGTAGGAATCGACCACTATGTATAATCAAATTTTAATCTAGGAATTCAATTGTATGATGGTCAAAGTGAGACACAGTTATTAGTGTTAATGGTTTAGAAGCAAAAAAGTTTGTACTATAGTCATGAAGTAGATAAATGTTGAAGGACAAAACTTTCGGTTGAGCAAATATTAAACTGTAATCGTTGCGTTCTTCTTAAACTGTGTTATTTCTCCATGGATAATAACTTTGAGACGGAACAAGGTTCTAATGAATGGCATTGTGGTATTTGCGATTTGCCGAATACCACACCTCGGTATTTTTAAATTACCGAGGACCGTTCTTCTGGATAATAGGTGTTGGAAATTTTATGTATTTTGTTATTTAATATGTTTAAATAATATAACATAAAATATACAAGTGAATAGATATGTTAAAAATGAAGTTGAAAGTGTGTTTAACTAATGTGGGTTTGTCCCACATTGGTAGAAGTATAAACATTAAGTGTGTTTATAAGGAGGAGTGTTGGAGGAATTATAATTCCTTATAAGGGGCTACACCCCAAGTTGGCAAGGAGGGTGCGAAGCACCCGACGCGCCCGCGCCCGGGACCGGGGTCGTGGGCGATGAGGCGTAATGTGGCGTTTTAGCGGGGTCGCCTCGAGCCGCTTTAGAGCCGCCTTTTGTTTTTGGCTAGCTCGAATATGGCTTCCATGGCTCAATTTTTGGCTTCATGGCTCAGTGGGTTATGTTGTTCCTGGTTTAACACCTGGAACAACACTTGCTGAAGTAGTAAGTGTGACACTTGGTTATTGATCATGCAAGCTAACAGGTGTATTACACTAACTAACTAGTCCTTGTTTAAAACAACCAACACTTAGTTGTTTTCACATATTCTGATATTCAATCAGGAAAACATACACCTTCACTCTGGATACTTTCTCTTCTCTTCAAGCTGTTCTTGAAGGTATATTCTGGGTTGTGGTTAACTCTGGCAGTACAATCTGCTTTGGCTGTTGTACCCTGGGAAACTGTCGGGTTCACTTGGGTGGCCCGAAATCAGTTTTAAGGGACCTTGGTTTAACCATATCCTCAGCCCGTTTTGCCTTGTTCTTTCTTTACTTTCTGTAATTTAATTCTTGTTTTGATTATTTAGTTGTAAATTTCCTTGTATAAATTCTGATGTAATTCGAATATATCAATAAAATGTTGTTTTCTTGAATGGTGTTCCTACAATCTTAAAACTGATTCTGCTTCTTCACCATTCTATTAATTCGAATTACAAAACTGTTTTCTTAAAACTTTTGTTATAATTTACTTTTCTGTAAAGTTACTTCTTTAGTTTATTTTTTGTTCATAGAAGTTTTAGTAAAACTTTGCCTATTTCATTTCAGAAATGGCTACTGAATTTAACTTCTCAACAAATGGAACTTATGCTTCTACCACCACCAACACTGTTGGCACTTCTGTTTCTCAATCTGTAGGATATACTGTCTCTACAAACATGGGACCTTTGGTGGGTACCCAAGCTGCCTAAATTGTGGCCAACCATGCTGAAAAACCAGAGAAATTTTCTGGTTCACACTTTTAAAGATGGCAACAAAAGATGTTGTTCTATCTCACTACTGTGAATCTTGCGAGATTCTTGAATGAGTCAGCCCCTGTAATTCCTGAAGGGTGCACTGATGTTCAAGTAGTGAGTGTTGTTGATGCTTGGAAGCATTCTGAATATCTCTGTCGAAACTATGTGTTGAATGGCCTTGTTGATTCACTTTACAATGTGTATTGTAAGATAACCACGGCCAAAGAACTCTGGGAATCTTTGGATAAAAAATACAAAACCGAAGATGCCGGAACTAAGAAGTTCATTGTGGCAAGATTCCTAGAGTTCAAGATGGTTGATTCAAAAACTGTTGTGTCTCAAGTTGAAGAATTACAAATCATTATTAGTGATATTCTATCAGAAGGAATGGTTCTTGGTAAAACATTCCAAGTTGCTTCCATAATCGAAAAGTTTCCCCCAAGTTGGTTGGATTTCAAGAATTACCTTAAGCATAAACGAAAGCAAATGACCGTTGAAGAACTTGTTGTTCGTCTTCGAATTGAGGAAGACAATAGAGTTGCTCAAAATGGTGGTCATGTTGAAGGACTTGCTAAGGCCAACTTTGTTGAGCATGGCCAAAGTTCCAAAGGAAAAGGTAATTTCAAGGGTAAAGGGAAACGTCCTGATAAGAAGAACAAGGGAAAAAGGGTGGATTTGAGCCCTAAAAGTTATGGTGTGAAGAAGAAAGTTGTTATGTTCAAAGGGAAGTGTTATAATTGCGGTGAATCTGGTCACAGAGCTGATCAATGCAAGAATCCAAGGAAGGAAAGGGCAAACATGGTCGATGATGACATGCCTCTTGTTGCTATGATTTCTGACCTCACTGCTAAGTTGGAATAGGTCAATCTTACCACCGATGGGATCAAAGGATGGTGGGTTGATACGGGTGCAACCCGTCATGTGTGTCTGGATAAGACTATGTTTCATACTTTGAAAGAAGCATCCGGTGAAGATAAGTTGTATATGGGAAATGCCGCTACTGCCGAGATAAAGGGTGAAGGCGATGTGATCCTTAAGTGGACTTCGGGGAGAGATCTTACTTTGAGCAACGTGTTGTATGTTCCCGAATTGCGCAAGAGTCTTGTGTCGGGTTGGTTGCTTAACAAGAATGGGTTTCGTTTAGTGTTTGAAAGTGATAAGTTTGTGTTAACTAAGCGTGGTTTGTATGTTGGTAAGGGTTATGCCCTTAATGGTATGTTTAAGCTCAATGTAATTCCTATCAAGAAGATGAATGAAAATGCTTCTACTTCTGCTTACTTGATTGAGTCTTCTAATATTTGGCATTCTCGTCTTGGTCATGTGAATTTTAATTCAATGCGTCGTTTAATTAAGTTAAATTGTATACCATATTTTACCATTGAATCTAATTCTAAATGTCCAACTTGTGTTGAAGCTAAACAAACCACGAAATCTTTCAAATCAATTGAACGAAACACCAAGCCACTTGATTTAATCCATACCGATGTATGTGATTTTAGAACGATTCCCACTCGTGGTGGTAACAAATATTTCATCACCTTTATTGATGATTGTACAAGATATTGCTATGTATACTTGCTAAAAAGCAAGGATGAAGCAATAAACAAGTTTATCTTGTACAAAAATGAAGTTGAGAATCAACTCAACAAAAAGATTAAACGAATAAGGAGCGATAGAGGAGGTGAATATGTTTCTCCTTTTGCTGAAATTTGTGTTCAAAATGGTATTATCCATGAGCAAACAGCTCCTTATACCCCACAACAAAATGGCATTGCTGAAAGAAAGAATCGAACTCTTAAAGAGATGATGAATGCCATGCTAATAAGCTCGGGTTTAGGCCAAGACATGTGGGGAGATGCCATTTTGTCGGCAAACTATCTTTTGAACAAAGTTCCTTTCAAGAATAAGGATGTTACACCTTATGAGTTATGGTTTAATAGAAAACCATCCTATAAATTCTTGAAAGTGTGGGGATGTTTAGCAAAAGTGGTGGTTCCACCACCAAAAGTTCAAAAGATAGGACCAAAAACTGTTGATTGTGTATTCATAGGATATGCTCAGCATGGTAGTGATTGTGAATCCTCATATCTTGCTGAACATAGTAGTGCATATCGGTTTCTAGTACACGAGTCTAAGAACCCCGAAATACACAAAAACAGCATACTTGAGTCAAGGAATGCATCATTTTTTGAGGATGTGTTTCCTCGTTTGGATAAAGGAAAAGCTACTACATCAACTACAGTTGATAAGATTGTTCGAGATGACCATCAAGAACAATCAGAAGATGAAGAAGTAGAACCGCGAAGAAGCAAAAGGCAAAAGATTGAAAAATCTTTTGGGCCTGATTTTGTTTCTTATATGGTTATGAGTGAACCTCAAACCTATAAAGAAGCGATTACTTCTGAGGAGGCGCCTCAATGGAAAGAAGCCATCAAGAGTGAAATTAATTCTATTTTACAGAATCATACTTGGGAACTAGTTCATCTTCCACCTGGTTGTAAACCACTTGAACATCGTTGGATATTCAAGAAAAAGATGAAAGTTGATGGCTCAATTGATAAGTACAAGGCAAGGCTTGTAATCAAAGGATATAGACAAAAGAAAGATCTTGATTACTTTGATACATATGCGCCTGTAACTCGAGTAACTTCGATCAGATTGGTGCTTGCGATTGCAGCATTGAGAAATTTGGAAATACATCAAATGGATGTAAAAACAGCCTTTCTCAATGGTGAGCTAGATGAAGAAATATACATGGAACAACCTGAGGGTTTTTCCACTCCTGGCTAGGAGGACAAGGTTTGTAAACTTGTCAAGTCTTTGTATGGATTGAAACAAGCTCCTAAACAATGGCACCAAAAGTTTGATCAAGTTATGCTCGACAATGGTTTCAAGATCAATGAGTGTGACAAATGTGTTTATGTCAAAGACATATCTAAGGGATATGTGATACTTTGTCTATATGTCGATGACATACTCATTGATCTACCAAAGATATGTTGAAAGCGAGATTTGACATGAAGGATATGGGTTTAGCAGATGTCATTCTTGGAATGAAAATTACTCGAACCCATGATGGTCTAGTGTTAAGTCAATCTCACTATGTGGACAAAATCCTTGAGAAATTCAGTCCCGAGGACTCAAGAGTCGCTCGATCTCCAATAGATACCACGCAACATCTATCGAAGAATAGAGGTGAAGGTGTTGCTCAATTAGAGTACTCAAGGGTAATTGGCAGCCTAATGTATCTCATGACAAGTACTAGGCCAGACTTAGCCTATGTTGTTAGTAGGCTAAGTAGATATACTAGTAATCCTAGTTCAGAGCATTGGAAGGCTATGACTAGGTTACTAAGATACTTGAGATATACAAGGAATTATGGGCTGCATTTTGGTCGAGATCCGGTTGTATTAGAAGGATATAGTGATGCTAATTGGATATCCGATATAAAAGATTCCAAATCCACAAGTGGATATGTTTTTACTATTGGAGGAGCAGCTATAGCTTGGAAATCATCCAAGCAAACGCTCATTGCTAGATCCACGATGGAATCTGAATTTATAGCATTGGATAAAGCTGGAGAAGAAGCAGAATGGCTACGACATTTCTTGGAATATGTTCCTAGATGGCCAAAGCCTTTGACGGCTATTTGTATACATTGTGATTGTCAATCGGCTATTGGTAGAGCTCAAAATACAATGTATAATGGCAAGTCAAGACATATTCGTCGTAGGCATAATAGTATACGACAACTACTCACAACAGGGGTTATCACTATTGACTATGTGAGGTCAAAGGATAACATTGCGGATCCGCTAACTAAAGGTTTAAGTAGTGAGGCAGTTTATAAGTCGTCAAGGGGAATGGGGCTAAAGCCCATTGAGTAAATTTGTTCGAAGGAAAACCTAACCTAGATGTAAATAGAGATCCCATGATCTAGGTTCAGTAGGACAACCTAATTGTACGAATAGAGGAGGTCACTGTGGGGGAGCACCCCAAAACAATCAAGGGAGTTTGCAGTCACTGTGGGGGGAGAACCCACCACAATAAAGTGAGTTGCAAATTTCCTAGCCCATTCCTATATCAAATCAGTGATATCATAGAGGTTAAGCTTATAGCTTTTAATGATTGTGAGCAATCACCTATGTTAGAGAGAAGTGTGGTCGCTTCGAATGGAATTGTGTGGGGCGCAATTCCTAGAGCTCTCGCAGAACCAGGATAGTGTTCCATGACCATAACGGACACGAAAGTGAGGGGTTAACCAGACTAGGGAAAGTATTGTGTGATGTGTAATAACGTCTACGTAAAAAGGAGTTAGTTCAAAGACATCAAGTTCTACTAACTGCTAGGAGACTAAGTGCACTCACAAAGGAAAGTTCAAAGGGTAAAACCTACTTCTCCTGCAATACTTGACTGTCAGAATTTATCTTTAATAACCATATCTATTCATGTGGGGGATTGTTGAAATTTTATGTATTTTGTTATTTAATATGTTTAAATAATATAACATAAAATATACAAGTGAATAGATATGTTAAAAATGAAGTTGAAAGTGTGTTTAACTAATGTGGGTTTGTCCCACATTGGTAGAAGTATAAACATTAAGTGTGTTTATAAGGAGGAGTGTTGGAGGAATTATAATTCCTTATAAGGGGCTACACCCCAAGTTGGCAAGGAGGGTGCGAAGCACCCGACGCGCCCCGGGACCGG
This sequence comes from Erigeron breviscapus, assembly GCA_034093135.1. NCBI lineage: Eukaryota > Viridiplantae > Streptophyta > Magnoliopsida > Asterales > Asteraceae > Erigeron > Erigeron breviscapus. The sequence goes on along the minus strand of CM067168.1, from coordinate 90,919,098 downwards.
GGTCGTGGGCGATGAGGCGTAATGTGGCATTTTAGCGGGGTCGCCTCGAGCGCTTTAGAGCCGCCTTTTGTTTTTGGCTAGCTCGGCTTCGGCTCAGTTTTTGGCTTCATGGCTCAGTGGGTTATGTTGTTCCTGGTTTAACACCTGGAACAACACTTGCTGAAGTAGTAAGTGTGACACCTGGTTATTGATCATGCAAGCTAACAGGTGTATTACACTAACTAACTACTCCTTGTTTAAAACAACCAACACTTAGTTGTTTTCACATATTCTGATATTCAATCAGGAAAACATACACCTTCACTCTGGATACTTTCTCTTCTCTTCAAGCTGTTCTTGAAGGTATATTCTGGGTTGTGGTTAACTCTGGCAGTACAATCTGCTTTGGCTGTTGTACCCTGGGAAACTGTCGGGTTCACTTGGGTGGCCCGAAATCAGTTTTAAGGGACCTTGGTTTAACCATATCCTCAGCCCGTTTTGCCTTGTTCTTTCTTTACTTTCTGTAATTTAATTCTTGTTTTGATTATTTAGTTGTAAATTTCCTTGTATAAATTCTGATGTAATTCGAATATATCAATAAAATGTTGTTTTCTTGAATGGTGTTCCTACAATAGGTTGGTGTTTCTATCTTTGGTTAGCTTTTATTATAGTTAGCTCAATGGAAATACTAAGAACCGACTTGTTTATGTTTGTTCCCGAAGTATTGTGCTTGCCATTTACCGTTTAATCAATTCTCACTAATTATAAATCTTTGATTATCTACTATGTGCCCATTCACATACGCGTGTAATCAATTCTCGATATTTCTAAATTACTGAGGACCTCAATCGAAAATAAATTTGGTAAAAGAATACTTTATATTTTAATTTTATAGCAAGCTTAAAAAGGTTTTTTTTTTTAAATGACAGATTTGAATTTTAGTAAAGAAAAAAAAAACATTGGACCTAAATTCGTGCATTTGTAGGTCTAATTTGTTGATAATTTTTCGCAAACCTCATATTTTTTCTTTGGAGTTAAACCCATACTTTACAATAATTGATGAGATACAATTTCTCGAAAAACTTTGGAAAATAAAAATGTTAATTATAGCCCTCAGTTGTTAGTGTGCTTAAAAAAATTACATTTTTTATATCAAAAGGTTATCTTCGAATTTTATGATAAAAGTATAATATTTTATATACGGTTTGTCATTAGCAAGATAAAAAAAAAAAAAATTCTAAAATTCAAATTTTTATTTCAAAATTGATCTTGTCTCCAATTCAATATTCATCAGAAGTTGACTTTTGTCACTAAACGGTAGGCCTCGTCAAGTGCAGATTCCATAAAAGCATGACTTGATCGATGGAGCCCGAGCTTAATCCAAGCTCGATTAGTTTCTTTATATCAGCTTGCAATTAACAAAAGTCCTTATATAAAGCGAAGAATAAAAGTCTCTCTTGCCAATTATTTTCATTCGTTTTTTAGCTTCATCCAGCTAGTTCTACTTTTGTGGGCGTAACTTTTTGTATTTAATTTATAAAGCATGACATTACTTTAAAAAACTAATGTAAAACCATTATTATAGGGTAAATTACACAAATGATACCTGAGGTTTGTTCGAAACTACACTGGTCATACCTATAATTTAAAAATTACGCGAGACATACCCATCGTTGTCAAAAACTTACACTGACCATACCTATCGCTAACGGTCGTCTATTTGGCCGTTAAGTCAAGTCACGTGCCGTGCATGTGAGGTATCAAAACCGTAATTTCGTGTAAACTTCAGGTATCATCCGTGTAATTTACCCTAATAATTTTTTTTTAAGATATTTATATTTATATTTCATTTATTAAAATGGGTAGATATTCTATATTAAAATTCACATATATATATTTATTTTTAAAAAAAACCTATTTCAAAATAAAAAAATAAAAAATTTATGAAAAAACGTGATCAAATGATACAGGTTAAGGCTTAGAAATTCTAAGCTCAGACTAACGACTAACCCTGGAACTTCAAATCCAAAATGCTACAGATTGCTAATCTGAGGTGAAATTATATTCTAAAACCGTGACGAGTCTTCGACTTTGCTTTACCCCTCTAATCTGAGAGGGATGTCATCAAACCATACGAAAAAATTATATTGTTTTTTTAATTATTTTTTTTGTTTTTTTTAAATAGGTTTCTATTAACAAGAATAAATTATTAAATAAATAAAATAAAATAATAATAAAATAATAATTAAAGTAAAAATTATAGTGGTTTTCATGGTTCTAATCCTTGTTTAATTCACTATACACATATAACAAAATAATAATAATATATATTATTATAAATGCATTCTTGTATCAACCATTTTTCTTGATATAATTTTCATTGAAAAAAAGAAAACTATTTTCTCATAATAAATTTCATATCTATCCAACTTAATAACTCAAGTATAAATAAAACTTTAAATTGTTAATAATTATTTTTAGAGTGAATTACAAGAATAATACCTGAAGTATGCACGAAATTACGGTTTTGATACCTCACATGCACGGCACGTGACTTGAATTAACGGCCAAATAGACGACCGTCAGCGATAGGTATGATCAATGTAAGTTTTTGACAACGATGGGTATGTCTCGCGTAATTTTTAAATTGTAAGTATGACCAGTGTGGTTTCAAACAAACCTCAGGTATCATTTGTGTAATTTACCCTTATTTATATACGGTGTTAAAATATTTTATGAACATTTCATATATTAAAGGAGCGTGGATCATTTATATAGGCACTTTAAAAAACAAAAAAATCAAATTTATTCTTCTATAAATTCAGCTTAAGTTAGTTCACTTTGCATGCCAACAATATTACCATATACATAAATACATAATTAATACACTTATCAACATTTTAATCTCATCAATATAATCATGGCAAGTAATGATTCAATGTACGTAATAGTTAATCCCGATGGGACATACACTCGCCCAGAAATTTTCCCGACCTGCCTTCCCACACCTGACCTCGATTCGGACGCCCGGGTGCTCAGCAAAGATGTAACGATAAACGATGTTAACAAAACCGGGGTTCGAATTCATATCCCAAAACAAACAATAACCGGCACTGGATCTCAAGTAGAAAAGCTACCTCTCATCGTTTACTACCACAGCGGTGGCTTTGTTATCATGAGTCCATCTACAAAAGTCGTGCACGACTTTTGTGATGAACTAGCAGCACAATTGTGTGCTGTGGTGGTGTCAGTCGATTACAGACTGGCACCTGAACACCGTCTTCCTGCTGCTTATGAAGACGGTGTTGAGGTTTTACATTGGGTAAAGTCAAGCCAAGATCCATGGCTAACAAAATTTGCTAATTTATCTAATTGTTACTTAATGGGCACTAGTGCTGGTGCAAACCTAGCGGGCCATGCAGGGTTACGTTTATCTAAAGAAATTCATGAACTTGAGCCGATACGAATAAAATGGGTAATATTTCACAATGTGTTTGTAGGAGGTGAGGATCGAACTGAATCAGATATCCGGCTTGCTAATGCCGAGCTTTTTACTCTACCAACAAGCGATATGTTTTGGCATTTGTGTCTCCCTGTTGATGCGAGTCGTGACCATGAGTATTGTAACCCGATGATGGGTGGTGGCCCGGATGGTTTGGACCGGGCCAAGGATTTGGGTTGGATGGTGATGATGGCTATTCGTAATGATGATTTAATGTATGATCGTCAAGTAGCGTTTGCAAAGTCTTTGGAGTTGAAAGGTATAGAGACTAAGTATTTCTATGGAGATGGGGAACATGGGATTGAATATTTTGACAAAGATAAAGCCAAAGAGTTGTTTGAGGCCATATCAAGTTTCATATCTTCTATTAATCTCAATAAATAAACATTAATTGTATGATTGATAATAATTGTTACTTTTGCATTTGAAAATCATATCGTTATCTTTTAAATTGAGATTGTGAGTGATGTCTGAAATTTAAAATCTTGTTACTTTTTCCTTCTTGAAAGCAAATAAGCAACCATCTCATTATACTTTCATAATAAACTGAATATTACGAGCATGGTGTTGGGGATATGCAGTCAATAACGAACAAAACCGGATATTAAACAATCACTGAAGGCGCGATACGCTTTCAGATTGAATCAATTCGGTGGTTCACCCCAAATTATTCAACCGGATACAATCAGTGATTAAAAATTTTCTGTATGATTTGTGTTTGAGTATGTGTGTGAAAAACGAGAGAGAATTCTCCAAGGAATTCGTATATGACAGAATACAGAATCAGGGGCCATTAACTGCCTTTATGGCAGTTGAAATTGACTTTGCAAGATTGGCAAAATTAGTCCCTCAAGTTCCGAAAATTAATTTTCTCAAACGTCGACCCAAGCCAGGGGCTCTGCCCCTTGGACCCCGCTCCCGGGGCGCTACCCCGGACCCCCGTTCTTTAGGGGCGAAGCCCCTAAGATCATAATAAATTCATATAAGCGTGCACTCCGCACCACCATACTTATACGATGTATTATTATGATTAGATTACCAATTAACCCAATTACACTAAAATATCCAACAATCCTCCCCTATTTTAGTGTAATCCTCGATTAACTAAAGAATATCTCAAAACATTCAAACTTTTGCATAAATGAAATGTCGTGACGATTGAATTTCACATTAGTACATTACACATTCCATATATTCGAATACCAGGGTGTCGCTAAGGATTGAACCCTGGGAACTCATTTTGAATACACAAAGATAATGTACACAAAAGTTTACATACATAGTAGTTCTATCTTGACATATGTTTTACTAGCCTATGTCCCTATCCTTCATAAGCATGTCAAAGTCAAGTCCCAGCTTCTTGAAGCGGCTAAACTTCATGCTCACATAGGTAGCTCCTTTAATCTTGCACCTGCATATGCAATTTGTCAAAAGAGCTATTAAGAATATAAACATTCAACCTCCTTAACTTGCAGGTCTGAACACATACCTTGGGATGTATACTCTAATGTGTTCCAATCTCTAAATATTAAGCCTTCCACATTGAATTCAGCATCTAGCGTCATACTAGATGGGAATTGGGTATCTTAATATCAGAGATTTTTGGCGGACTTTAATCCTATCCCCATAGCCGATTTATGCACGAGATCTCTACTTAACCCTTTGGTCAAATGATCGGCTAAGTTTTGTTGTGTTTTCACAAACACCACCGATATCACACCTTCCGTGATCAACTCACGTACCATGCTGTGTCTAACACCCAAGTGTCTAGACTTACCATTATATACCTGACTATATGCCTTAGCCAACGTGGCTTGACTATCACATCTGATAGATATGGATGATATCGGTTTAAGCCACAATGGAATTTCATAAATTAAATTCCTTAGCCATTCAGCTTCTTTACCAGCTGCTGCTAATGCCACAAACTCAGATTCCATTGTTGAATTAGTGATGCAAGTTTGTTTCTTCGATGCCCAGCAAATAGCACCACCTCCAAGTAAGAATACCCAGCCACTAGTAGAAGAGTGATCTTCCACATTGGTAATCCAACTTGCATCTGAATAACCTTCAAGCACAGAAGGAAATCCAGAATAAGTCAAACCATAATGCATGGTTCCTTTCAAGTACTTAAATACTCGATGAATCGCTTGCCAATGAATCAGACTTGGATTATGAGTGTATCTACTCAATTTTCCAACAGCAAAGGCTATATCAGGCCTAGTACTAGTCATGGCATACATGAGAGATCCAATAGCCCTTGAATATTCAAGTTGATTCACTGCAACACCTTTATTAGGCATAAGTTTGATGCTAGGGTCCATTGGAGTACCTATTGGAGAACAATCTTTGACATTGAATTTCTCCAACATCTTCTCAATATAATGAGATTGAGTGATAGAAATACCATGTTCTCCACGTATGATCTTAATCCCAAGAATCACATCAGCCTCCCCCATGTCTTTCATATCAAACTTTGATGACAAAAATTCCTTAGTTTTATCAACTTTGATGACAAAAATTCCTTAGTTTTATCAACTTGATCTTGGTCAGTACCAAAGATCAACATGTCATCAACATACAAGCAGATAATCACTCCCTTACCAGACGAATCAAATCTGCTATAGACACATTTGTCTGCTTGGTTTAATGCAAAACCATTAGACAACACAACCTCATCAAACTTCTGATGCCACTGTTTAGGGGCTTGCTTCAGACCATAAAGAGATTTTACCAATTTACAAACCTTATGCTCATTACCAGGCATGACAAAACCTTCAGGTTGTTTCATGTAAATCTCTTCATCCAATTCACCATTCAGAAAAGCAGTTTTCACATCCATTTGGTGAATCACAAGATTATGTATAGCCGCAAGAGCTAACAATAATCTAATGGTGGTAATCCTAGCAACAAGAGCATAAGTGTCAAAGAAATCAATATCTTTCTTTTGCCTAAAGCCTTGGATAACCAATCTGGCTTTATACTTGTCTATGCTTCCATCCACCTTCATCTTCAACCAAATATAGTTGGAAATCATCACCATAAGACTTGGGTTTTCTTGCCCTTTCACTCCTCCTAGGCTCAGGAGGTGTCTCAGTCACTTGGTCAGATGTACCAGAATTACTAGAACTTGCAATCATGTCTGCGGGTTTTGGCAAAGATGTAAATCTATCCTCATTGCCAAAATCAGCATCCCTTGAAGCCATAGCTTCACTATAGGTTTTTGGATCATCATCAACATTAAAACAATATTGATATTGAAAATGAATTTCATCCCTTGATCCTTCAACCAAATATAGTTGGAAATCATCACCATAAGACTTGGGTTTTCTTGCCCTTTCACTCCTCCTAGGCTCAGGAGGTGTCTCAGTCACTTGGTCAGATGTACCAGAATTACTAGAACTTGCAATCATGTCTGCGGGTTTTGGCAAAGATGTAAATCTATCCTCATTGCCAAAATCAGCATCCCTTGACTCTACAATAGAGTGCACAGATACATAGTCATTAGGTTCCATGACATAGAACCTATAGCAGACAGAATTCTCAGGATAGCCAATGAAAACACAGTCTATACCTCTTTGACCAATATTATTGATCTTAGGGTCAGTCAATCTCACCACAGCCCTACAACCCTAAACTCTGAGATAACTCAGTTTTGGAATCTTTTTATGCCAAAGCTCATAAGGGGTCATCTTATTCTTTTTATTAGGAACTCTATTCAAAAGATAACAGGCTGTCAACATAGCCTCACCCCAAAATCCTTCTCTTAGGCCAGAATAGCACAACATGGAATTAACCATTTCTTTTAGTGTCCTATTCTTTCTCTCAGATACACCATTTTGTTGTGGTGTATATGGAGCAGTGGTCTGATGTACTATTCCAGTGGATTGAAAGTACACTGGATCATAATACTCACCTCCCCTATCAGTGCGAAGAGTTTTAATCTTCACACCATGATAAAGCTCTACCTCTTCCTTATAAATCTTAAATTTATCAAGAGCTTCATCTTTTGTATGACACAAGTAAACATAGCAATATCTAGTAGCATCATCAATAAAAGTAACCACATACTTTTTATTGCCAAGTGATGGAGTAGAATGAAAATCACACAAGTCACTGTGCACAAGTTCTAATACCTTTGTATCTCTATTGACACTTTTAGTGAAAGGTTGTCTAGTGATCTTAGTCAACATGCAAGTTTTACACTTTTCATTACCAACATCAAAAGAAGGTATTAGACTCATTTTTGACATGTCAATTAATCTCTTATAATGTACATGTCCTAGTCTAGCATGCCATAATTCTGATTTGCTAAAATTATTGCTAGAACTAGTAGAAGTCATGCAAACAGAATTATTAACAAATGAAACATCCAAATTCAACTTAAACATGCCATTCAAATATCCAAATCCAATAAAGGTTCCATGTCTTGACAAGATATACTTGTCACTTTCAATGACCTGCTTGTATCCACAATTATTTAATACAATACCAGACACTAAGTTCTTACGAATTCCAGGTACATACAAGACATTATTTAACAGTAAGGAGTTTCCAGAAGTAAATATTAAAAGAACAGATCCTATTCCTTTAACATGTTCAGTAGCAACATTGCCCATCTTCAATAAAGATCCATCTTCAATTGGTTTAAAATCCTTGAACCATCGAAGATCCTTGCAAACATGACATGTTGCTCCTGAATCTGTCCACCACGAAATATCATCATCCTGCACATAAAATGCTTCAGAAATTATTGATACATAATAATTTCGAACAGAATGATCACATGGTACCAAAAACGAACCTGCTTGTTTTTCTGGATCCTTGGATCCACTTGAACCAGCCTTGTTTTTGCCTTTTCCTTTACCCTTACCAGACCTGCATTCACGCTTCAAGTGTCCAGGTTTCCCACACTTCCAACAGGCCAATTTTGGTTTCTTATCAGAACCTTTATTGTTATTGCCTTGAGATATTCGTTTCCCTTCACCAGCCTTGGAGGATTCACCCTCCTCCATCATGTTTACAGAATAACCAGCCATGGTTTTAGTACCACCAACAGATACCTTTTCCATATCACGTATGGATTGTTCAATTTGGAAGTGACTTCCAAGTTCAACCAGACTCATTTCCTCTTTCTTATGTTTCAGATTATTCTTAAAATCTTTCCAAGAGGGGGGCAGTTTGTCAATAACACTAGAAACAGAAATAGATTCATCCATTTTCATATCGTATTGTGCAAACTGTCCTAGCATCCTTTGCAATTCATGATATTGTTCCATGACAGGCCTAGTATCTACCATCTTATAATTAATGAAATTACTAACAAGAAATTTCTTACTAGACACATCTTCTGACCTGGCAGCTAGACCCCAGCCAGGGGTTGCCGCCCCTTGGACCCCGCTCCCGGGGGCGCTGCCCCCGGACCCCCGTTCCTTAGGGGCTTCGCCCCTAAGATCATAATAAATTCATATAAGCGTGCACTCCGCACCACCATACTTATACGATGTATTATTATGATTAGATTACCAATTAACCCAATTACACTAAAATATCCAACACATGGTACCCGCGCAATGCGGCGTCGGTAGTGGGGAAGGCGGTCTAGTGGTGTCGGTGATGGTACTATTGGTGGCGGTGGCGGTGTCAAGTGGTGTAGGTTGATGTATTTGTGATAGTGGAAATTTTTAGAAGATAAGGGCTTAAAGTGTTAATTATTAAAATAAAGGTTTAGAGTGTAAATTAATTCATTAAGGGAAATTTGGTATTTTATAAAAACTCTTTTCATAGTGGGTGTTTATTAAGGGTAATTTAGTAATTCCGTATGTAACTATTGTGTAACTATTTCTAAAAATGGGGGTGTGATAATTTTTATAAAGGAGTATAGATAGAGATATATTATTCTGAACACTTCAAATGGTAATCGAAATTCGAAACTGCTGTTTGAGCCATTTTGGAAAAATTGAAACAAAATCTGCTTCAATGATTTAGAAAAATTAAAAATCGAAACTGTTGTTTGGGCTATTTGGGCCTTAGTTCGTTAGATTGATAAAACAATCATGTAGCATGTTAAACTTACCTGCTTTGTAACTCTGTGGTAATTCTTTACAGGAGCATCATACTTGACACTATTATTTGCGCGTTACGGTGGCGGTGGTGGCGATAACGAGTAGTGTATGTTATTGATGTAATTTGGTTTTGATGAAATGTTAAAACTTAGAATGTTAGACGGGGCTATTTGCTTTATAATATACTAGTCATATGCTCGCGCAATGCGACGGTTTAATAAGTAAAGATAACATGAAGTTTGGGAAACTCGGGACTCAGGATCGGATCGGTGAGTATCCAAAAACACGGAGCATCTTATCCAACCCCTTCCCGTACAAAAAAAATCTTATCCAACCCCTCACCCTCAATTTCTCTCATCTCATCAATCTCTCATCTAAAAATATTCATTCTGTCACTCTCAATTTCTCTCATCTAAAAATATTTCATCCAGATATGTATATGTATATATATAGGTATATTGTACATATATATGTATCTGTATCTGTATGTTTTCTTTATATTTTGATTTTTGAAGTTTAATGTGTAAGGGTATATGTTGGGTCACTGATTTGAAAGCATGATAACGTCAAATTGGTTTGACAGATCTGCGCCGCCGCCGACGCCGAAGCATCGGTGGTTGTACCCGGTGTTGTTTGTTCCGGATGGTGAAAGAAAACCCGTGGCTGCTCCCGTTTATTGTTAGCGGCGGTTGTTGTTCTCGGTTATTTGAACCTTTTTCATCACACAAAATAATGATAAGACAAAAAGAAAGAAATCGAAGGGCTGATTGGCGGCGGAGGGTGGCTGCCGTTGGAGGACTTTTCGGCGAAGAGGTTGAACGCCAGAGGTAGGTGACCGGCGGAGGAGGTGGATGGTATGGTGGTATATGAAAAGAAAGATGGGGTAAGTATGGTGGTTGTATGGTGGTGGTGAGATTTTTCGGTTGTATTGTGGTGGTGGGATTTCGGTGGTGGTTGGTGAATGTTGTGGTGTAGTTTGAAATCACGGTCGCGGTGGTTGTTGGTGGTGGTTATAGACGACGGTGGCTGGTGGTGGTTGTAGACAGCGGTGGCTGGTGGTGGTTGTAGACGAAGGTGGCTGGTGGTGGTTGTAGACGGCGTGGCTGGTGGTGGTTATAGGTGGTGGTGATAGGAGATTTGGGGTAAAGAGTAATTATCTATAAAAGAGAGGGTATTTTAGGCGTTTCAATTCCTTAATTGAGAATTTGAAAAAAGGTGCTCATCCTTTATAATGTATTATAAATTATAGATATAGATTATAGATAAGTATAGATATAGATATGCTGTAAACTATTTAGTATTTACCCTCATAACAATTTTTTTTATTTAATGTACGGTAAGACTTTAACTCGGCCATTATGGACCTATTCAGGTTGTCGATCGATTACGGAGCATGGACGTTGGTAGTCATATCTCATTTGACTCCTTCTGTGCCTACTTCAATTCCTTCCTTCCATTGTATTTCTTTTTTTTTTCCCTTCACTTTTTACTCTTGTTAAATGATACATTTATGTTGGCATTTGAAAAAAAACATTATTTTCAAGTTTTTTTTTTTTTTTTGATAATCACATATTTAATTTGGGGTTGATTATTGTGATTTATGTGCTCTTAAAGAGATTACAAGATCGTTCAATAGCATCAATCATGAGAACACACAGACAAAAAAGCACCCTCTAGATAGATAAACTATCATGATATAAAAAAAATGTTATATAAATAAGGTAATATTTAAGTATTATTACCTTTTGTAAAGTTATAATCATTAGTAAAGATAAAAAAGGAAAGAACAAAATGATAACAAATTTGTATTATTACATCCAAAAAGAGAATCAAAACAAGATAAATATGATAGTTGTTTTATATTTAACTTGAATTAAAAACTTTGACATCTAATTTTTAAGAGTTTTATTAAAAGCAATCTTAAAAACTTTAGTTAAAATGCATTAAATAGTTTTATACACTTACCATAATATTTAAAAGTAAGCTTTGATATGAAATATATAATTTAGCATTTCTCGATTTTTAATAATGGATGTTTAGACTCATATGAAAAGACACGTGCTGTTTCACAACATATTTTGCTCCATCAACTTAAGCATGGAAAGAGAAGGAGAGGATCAAAGAAGTTTTCCTTTCTAATCACCTCAAAAATGATAAAAAAAACTTTTGAAGCAAAAATAACTACAACTTCCCCTTCTCCTCCTCTCATTTCCTTTCCATGCATTTTAAAACTTAACAATGCCTTTATTATTTATTTATCCTCTTCAATCCTTTCCTCACCATTCTTTAAAAAATTTAACAATAAAGTGTAAAACTCACAATATATAACTGAATAAAGAAATGTCATGTGGCCTTTGAAGTTTGAAGCTAGTTTATATCATTTGATCTTCTTTTATGTGTATGTGTTACTTTTGTATTTGTAATGATCTATGCATTGATTATATACAATATACTTTTTATAGCTATTTTCTTATTTAGAAAGAAATTGAACGGAATAAAAAATTACATTTGACTTTTATAGTGTAAAATTGTGTAGAAGATTTATATATTGTTTTAACAAAATCAAACAATCCTAATGAATTTCTTTGACTCATCAAATGATAGCTTCCGTTTCAATACAATGGATGAAAATCCATGCTATGTATATTTCGAAATTACATATAGAAATTCGGGAATTTATCAACATATTAGCAATGACATTCAACAAAGAATATGATATCCTCTAATTTGTAAAAGATATAATCTATAATATTATAAAAAGCACCTCATTTTCTTTTCATTTTAAAGTACCAAGTTCTCAACCAACAAGATAAAAAGGGTAAAGTGTTTTTACATTAGTTTTCTTCATTTTCACTAAAAATGATATTATTGTATAATGTTAAGATGTTGTTATTTATGTTTTTGTTATATATTTAACACAGTTTTTTACATATTCTATACTTCTACAAGTTTGAAGTCATCAAATCACTTAAAAATTTGATAAAAAAAAGGAGTTGCATATGACTTGAATGAGGACATCGCTTTCATCGGGGGCATCACCTTTCCAACGAATGACGATTTTTAAAAAAGAAAGCGATGTTACATTGACAAGAAAACGGAAACATAAGGCAAATTAACTTGGAAGTAATGAAATTTCATGAAGTTATCAATGTTAAGAATTCAGACGATGAAAAGGATATCGATTTCATTGCTTCTAAGTTTGCCTTTTCATCAATAAGCTTTTCATCGTCCGAATTCTTAACATTGATAACTTCATCAGATGTCATTGCTTCAAAGTTTGTCTCACGCTTCCGTTTTCTTATCAATGAAACATCACTTTCTTTTGCGGAATCCTCGTTCATTGGAAAGATGATGTCCCCATGAAGTCGATGTTCTCATTCAAGTCATATGCAACTTCTTTTTTCATCATTATTTTAAGTGATTGATAACTTCAAACTTCTAGAAAAAATATAGAATATGTAAAAACTGTGTTGTTATATATAAAAAAAAGAGAAAATGATCCGTACTGCATGACTTTACCTATCTTAGGTACTGCCATATTAAAAAAAGTTACAAATTAAACCTTTGAATTTGATAAACATACATAACCCTTTCTGAATTTTACATAATCCCCCCTGAAATATACATGATTTACCTAAGATAGGTACAACATGCTTTACCTAAGCTTTCCCCATAAAAAAAACAAAAACATGAATAACAACATTTTTACCTTATACAATAACATCATCATTAGAGAATATGAAGAAATATGTGCGTAAAAACACTTGACCATTTTTATCTTGTTGGTTAAGATCTTGGTAATTTGAAATGAGAAAAAAATGATGTGTTTTTTATAATGGTATAGAATAAATCTTTTACAAATTTGAAAATATCGTATTCATTATGAATGTTTGACTTTGTTGAATGTCATTGCTCATATGTTGATAAATTCCCGAATTTTAATCTGTCATAGGATGGATTTCCATCCATTGTATTGGAATGTAAGATATCATTTGAGTCAAAGAAATTCATTATGAATATTTGTCTTTGTTAAAACTATAAATCTTTTACTAATTTTACACTAAAAAAGTCAAAAATTTACCGCCTTTGTTAAGTTGTATCACCAATGTCATTATTATTCCAATTTATGGCAATATATCAATTTCGAAATATCTACAGTTTTTCTTTTTGAAAGGTAAATATATACCGCTTTTAGTAGTTATAGTTTGACTTTTATATTAGTTAAACTTTGACTTTTGATTTATGGGCTAAGATTGTTTTGCTTATAAATACGAGTATAAACTTGAATAGCTTAGATCAAAAATTAACTTTAGTTTTTTTTTATGGACAATTATTAATATATATTATATATAAGGGTAAGGTTAATGTGAGAACCAAAATATGAGAGAACCATGAGAACCACTAGGATCCCTCCCCCTTTCTCCTTTTTGGTGTGGTTTTTTAATTTTTAATTTTTTGATTTTTTTTTGTTTTTTATTTTCTTTTAACAAAAACCCATTCAAAAAAAAAAAATTTTTTTTTTTTTTTTGTAAAAAATCATATGGGTTACGTGTTGAAAACGTATAGGATACGGTACGGGCGTTGCTCTCATCCGTTCTAAAGGGGTTGTCACCGGACGCATATGAGAATGATATGGATTTGATGGGCGGCGATCCAAGAGATGGTGACGGTTTGATACGGTACGGGCGTAACCCTTAACTCTAAAGGCTAAGACCTTAGAGATGTTTTTTTAGTGGTTCTCACTATTCTCACCGTTCTTTTGGTTTCATCCCTTCCCTTAATATTAATATCTATATATGATATCTATATCTATATCCATATTCGTTATTTTTAATTTCGTCTATTTATATTAAAAAATTGGTGAGCAAATGTTCATTTAGATCGATGATCATCATCCCTTCTTGGTGTTGATCTTGTAATATCTATAGGACTTATAGAGGAGATATAGATAGATTGATGGAGTGGACCATAAGACAGAACACACATAATAATAATGTCTTTATGGCTCTTTTACTTCCCAAAAAAAAAGAAAAAAAAAACACACACACCCACTCTCACTCACACTCACTGCAACACTCTTTTGTACTCCCTAAATAACACTCTCCTTTGGCGGTGAACATAACCATTTCACAATTTCCACCTTTTGGCTTATTATCAAAGGTAAAAAAACAAAAAGAACTTTTCCTCACATTTTTTCTTGAATTTTTCAAGAATCTTTAACACCCAATAATGTGTACTTCTTGATCTGTTTTTCTGTTAATGTTTTTTTTAGACTTATCTACATTTGTGTCATTTTTGTTTGACTGCTGAATCTTATATAATAATTAATTAATAAACACAAAATTTTATGTGAAATTATCACAAGCCTTATATGTTGTCCTATAATGGTTTCTTTCTATAAAAGGAAAGGGGAAGCCTCACTGAAAGCATGACATTATTCATGAATAGGTGTATATATTATCTGTTAAATTTTTAATATTCAGATTTGCCTTATTGATTATGGTCATAACTCAAATGGGGAAGAAGAAGAATGTGTATATGATGACAACATGAAATCTATGTTAAATGAACTTTTTAATTAGATATTTTGGCCCATTAGTGATGCAATTAATTTGTTTCATGTGTATATAACTTTCATTCATTATGACCTTGGATTCCTTGATATAATATATACTTATATATTTTTTTTCCTTGATAGCTGATATATACTTATATATAAATATATACAAAACATATAAGTATCACAGTAAGGATTTGGACGGAGTTTAAATAGTTCTTGTTTATATATCTATATGAAACCACTACCAACGTAGCCGTGGCCTAGTGGTTAGACGTCTTGATATTCTGGCAAAAGGTCTTGGGTACAAACATTTCTAGGTAAACATCTTGGGGTGGATAGGGAAATGGTTCGGAAATTGTCTCAGGGATAGCTTAGGTGGGATACGTATATATGAGTCTAAAACTCACCCTCCTCGAGTAATCTGAAGAAAGAAAATCTCCGTTTAACGGTTTATGTTAATATTCATGAGTTACGTTTTTCTTTTATTTGGATATAAAATAGAAACAAACTTTCTTGTTTTAGGAGTTCTTGTGTTTTCTATCTTTGACTAGCATCCATGAGTAGAAGTGTGGGGATTCATGATCATTATCTGAATTCTGGAGTCCCGGATGAAATTGCTGAGAATTTGATAGAGTTTTTTCCAAACGATGATGGTCTTAGTTATGAAGAGGTTCTGTTGCAACAGGTAATTGTTCCAAATTTAACTTGACGATCTTACATTCTTACCCTTTGATATAATGATATGAGACGGCCGTTATTGTATAATGTGCAGGCAAGCATGTATCAGTCATTTCAAGAACGTGACAAGAATAAATGTGCGATTACCTATGATGATGATGATATAAATGACTGGGGTCCTCTTTTGGAAGATGAAAGTGAAACGTCCAGGAATGAAGATGCCAGGACACAGGAAGCGATAGATGAAGCTTTGGCTAGATCTTTACAGGAATTAGGGGAGGGTTTTGATGATCTTCTCATATCCGAACATAGTGGCAGCACAAGTGGTTGGTCACAACGTTATTCTAATTAAATTTCTAATTTATAGTGTAAAATTAAATTATATCATGTTGTTTTAGATTGCTTATTTTCGAAGTGCTTATTTTTAAAAGTGCATTTAGTATAAGCGTCTAAAATGGTGCCTAAATGTAAGTGCTTGTTTCAATGTACATTCAGCAGATAAGCACTTATCTCTTGTCTATCCAAACATTCAGATAGTACTTGGTGCTTTTGAAGCATTTAGTTAACTATAAGCAGTTAGAATAATGCAACCCCAAACACTATCTTCAAGAATATTTAATAATGATGGTTTTTGTACCCAAAAAAGACCTTGTTCTAGTACTTTATGTAACAAAAAAACATGGTTGAGTGCAACTGTGCAAGCATGCTAACACTATTTTTACGTGTTCTGCAGGTAGTACAGAAAGTTCTATAGAAACTCCGAGGGTATAGCATTCTTACATTTGAAGTTAACATCTAATTTAATCTTTCTGATATGGTTCAACAAACTCTATGTACAATGTCCAGGCACAGGCTGCAAGCTTGATTTCAGTAGATGATTCCATTGATACTGATGGTATGCAATATGAGGTATATATGAGCTAATAATGATATATTATGATCCAAGGTCTAACTAAATGAATCATGATATGAACCGTTATATAATGGATATTGATCTACCAATGACCCGACTAACTGAATCTTGATTTGACCCATCAGCTAAATGAATCTTAATTTGACCCGTTACTCCATTGGCTAACTGATCTTGTTAGAACCATAATCCAACTAATGTAAATAGATGTTTCATGACTCAGATTATTGTTCATACGATTGATCATCTTAAATGGCATCGTCTACAATGTGTAGGAATTGCTACACTTGGCCGAAGCCCTTGGCAGTGAAAGCAGAGGAATATCAGCCTCCCGCATTTCCCAGTTACCAACTTGCAAGTATAGGTCCGGATTGTTTTCAAAGAACAAGAAAAAGGAAGAAAGGTAATAACGTAGCTTCTAACTTATTTTAATCCTTATATCGTATAACCAATGGACCTTAGAGCCCGAACTTGTAAGTAGTTAAAGCCGTACATATGAAGGGTACATTAAAATTTTTGAGGAAAACATTATCTTAAAAACTTGCTGATTAAATCTGCATCAAGAAATAGGTGTTGAATTAGTTTTCTGATAGGACTCATCATTTGTGGTTTTAGCTGTGTCGTATGTCAAATGGATTTCAACTTTGGTGACCGGTTGATCACGTTGCCTTGCTCACACCAATATCATACAAAATGCATCACTGACTGGTTGAAGTTAAGGAAGGTAAAAAGAAAATATATCTTTTGGTTGTGTAAAATTATAGCTATGCTCATTTTAGCTTTTCGATGTTTTACTGTTATTCTATGCAAGCTTTTCATTAGCTTATTCATGCTGGCGTTTAAAGATTTCAAATTTCAATCTCAGAACTGCCCTATATGTCAGAAGGAGGTGGTTTAAGCCTTAAAGAACTCGAAAGGAAGAAAGCTTCCTGTGGAGATGTTGCGGCAAAAGTTTATAGTTATATAGATATAATATTAAATAATAATAGAGATATATGTACGTTTGTGGGTTGTTTATCGTCTCAGTTGCTATGTATTTTGATGGTAGTTTTCATTGTAAAGACATCATTTATCGGAAACATTTTAGTTTGAATTCGCTAGCATGTCTGTCATTTAACCTGAACCTATATGTAGATACACACATATGTTTACAAGTCCATCTTAGGTGTTTACAGAGGATTTTAAAAGCATTTTGGGGCCATGACAAAAAGTTATAACTATTACATTTTGTAACACTTAGCATAAAACCCGCACTAAAAAGGGGGAAGTAGACGTAATATTGGAATGTATTGATAGTTCAATTCCAATCCAACTGTGCAAAGATATGTAATCAAAGATCACTCCTTCCAACCATACCCAATGGTGTCCGCAAAATCATCATTAAAAAAAGCATTCCCTGTGAACTCGCTAGCTATGTCTCCAACGTCTTCAGACAAATGAGAAGCACCTTTAAAACTGTCGCTTCTGGTTGGTCCATTTGTATGGGGCCGGGGTGAAGCGCCTGTTGCTGGAGTTATACTTCCATGTCTCATGCTCCCACTACCACCACTCTGCCCAGAAAGCGACGGCTTTGCCCCTCCACCACCGCCACTGTTAGTATTATTCATATCTTGAAGGAGTTGCTGAATCATGTGGTTTTGTGCAGCCTGGTTTCCGCCTTGAGAAGGCGGTGGCTGCTGCTAGAGGAGATGAGGGTTCGGGAAGCCACTACTAACTCTATCATCCTGCAAGGCCCAACCTTGTAACGACCCATTCTGGTTTGGATTATTGATGGAAGGGGATTCAGGTGTGGAGTTTGAACTCATGGATTTTTGTCTCATTAACATATTTTGGTAATTCGAAAGTGTAACAGCAGATTGGGCAGAGCCACCAAGTGGAACTCCTCTACCACCAGTTGATGACTGATGTTCACTGGATTGTTATGTGCCATTTACATTCCAACTAGCTTATTGAGTGCATTTTGGTCAGTTGGGTGGCCTTGAAGACTCAACATCTGTTCTGCTTGCAATTTGGTTGTGCTGCTCCGGCGGGGGAAAGACTTCAGGCCCTCTGTAATGATAGAACATGATTGTTCAATTCAAGAAGAATGTCCAACTATAAATTATTATGAAGTAGTAGATCAATCTTGATCATTGTGATCACTACATAAAGTCCATTACCGATTGGGCCAACTTTGGTTTCTTTGCAGAAATCCATCAAGTCTTTCATGCTACTAACAACTTCAGATATCTGACAGAAACTGAAGGCAATGAATTCAGTATCATGCACTCAAACTACAATTATATGCGCTGAAATATTACCGAAAATAAGAGGCGACAAAATGGGCTGGTTCAGTAATGGAAAAGTTTTGCCACGGATTGAAACCGGTTAGGTTGGCCGAAGCACTAATCCAACTCTTAATTAATGCATTTTTAAAAAAATGTGTGTATACGATAAAAGAAAAACAGTACTACCAGTATTTTGAATAACACAAGCTATAAGATTGCCCTTGCATGCATTAAAAAATAAAAATACATTTTGGATGGCTCTCCACCTATTTGACTCGTTTCCTTTTTAAGTACTGTGTTCTTCATTTTACATTTTTACGGGATTGTTCCACTGAATAACACAGTAACCAAATTAACCAATTTAAAAGTAAATGGGTCACGACCCCTCTATGGAATACCATGAGCATATACCTGTAAGCACCTCACGTATCGTTTAGAAAATCCCATGTCATTTAAGGGTTGCAACTCCAAATTTCTGGCAAGCTGCCGCCAGGCCATTAGCACCCTGAGCCACAGATAATATTCAGAAACAACAAATTGATAAGGGTGTCACGTTTCGCAGATCAAAAACAACATGTGGTTTTATTTCGGGAAAAAAGAAAAAGAAAACAATTAAAAATTCAACATGTAATAACAGAAGCAACACTATATACTCACATGTTACTGTTTGCTTGCAAATCTTGCTGGGAAACCCCATCCGATCCACCCTCAGCAATTGTAGATTGGCATTTTTGTGCAACCTGTAACAACTGATTCACCTACAAAGATGTGAAAACAAATATGATTATGAATCTAATCATTAACTGAAAGCGAGTAAAGATTACATGAAAACTAAACTGAATATAATCATCAAAATTGAATCAATTTAAATGTTCAAATCTCTAGTTAAAGAAGTAATGTTTTGAACCTGGGGTGCGATTAGTCGACGAGGAAGAAGCTCCTCATGGCGGCGTGCGCAGAATTCCTAGATTAATATCTGATAGATATACATGCGGATAAGTATAGGAAGAGACATATGTCTACATAAAATTAAAAGCAATATAATCTACATCTGTAATTAACCTTTAAATCGGGGGTGAACAGAACTCTAAGCTGACCCTGACGAACTAAACGAAGTTGCTCATATATACTTTCTTGAACTGCTTTCCCATACTCCAACATCATTATTCCAGACGGAAATCAAATCTCCCGAGGCAAATCCAGAAACAAAAGCTCATCAATAACGCCACTGCTGAATTTGATTTCGTTGAGTCTAGGCAGTACTTAAAAAGTTGCCTCTGTTTTCTTGCACAGAAGAAAAAGTACAGGATATACATACAGTAACTGTTTTTGAAATAAAAACTCAATATTGTGGAAGCCAGGTGAAATCAAGATAGCAAAACATGAACAAATGAAATTATTGATGTCAGAATCAAAATAAGATAAAAATTACATACCAAATCCTCTCCCAGATTTTGACTGACAAATGTCGCACTGCCATGAATCCTACAATAAAATCTAATAAGAAGATTGTAGATTGTGAACGTAAAGCTAATTCAATGTATCAATATGCGATTGATCCACTTGATTAACAAATAACAATATTATTTGTCATGCACAGATAACATCCAAGAAAAAAGGTACTAAACCGTAAAAGATACAACAACATGATAAAAACAATTATAGTTCTAGTGAATTTTGAAGCACTCAAAAGAAGCATAACGTATGCTTACTACAGATATTTGGGGGAATACACCCAACGAATGATGCCCAACATTATCATATAAGGACAAGCACCACCTTTTCTTTGCATGAGGAGAATAATATTCCGCTACAAACTTCCTCCAATATGCGATACTATAATCCTATACATGCAGCAAACACAAATAGTTAAATTTTCTCTTTTTTCTTTTACCTGTTTTAAGAGAAGAGACGTTGCATGAAGAAATGAAGTTTGAGAAACTACAATAAAAATGACACTGAATTCTCAAATAGTCATACTCACAGCTGGTCGTTGTCTCTGATGATACAAGTACTGCATAAGTCTTCGTGAACATATAGGGATGTTTCACTGCAGACAAAGGTTGCAATCCCTGTTGTTGAAGCTGCCTCAACTGAAGCTGCTGTTGCTGCTGAATCAAATGTGCTTGCTGTGCAGGCGGCAGAGACTGCAGCAGCTGGTGTTGTTGCTGCTGCTTAATCTCTGTTGCTGTATCAAAGCTTGCAATTGAGTATTCGGGTTTGGGTTCTGCAATGGTATCGAATTTTGTCTTTGCAATATCTTCTGAACAATCTGTTGTTGCATCATATCCTTTTGAAAAAAAAAAAGGGTAAATGGGTGGGAACCCTCTGGTCCCATGTACCGTCTTGGTACCCAGAGTGCACACCGCATAGAACTCATGCCCGGTGACTCACCATTCTCACACATGGGTCACTAAATATAGTTTCTCCTCTTGCCTTTGGCAAGATTTGAACCTGTGACTTGCAGCCTTCATCTGTGGGCCCATGTGGTCACATGGTAGCGGTACCAGTTGATCTATGATCAATTGGTCATATCCTCTTGTTTAACATCTAATCGGGGTTTCTTTTGCAAGTGGAACATGTATTCATTATTGGAGCTCTGTTGGACAGCAGACGGTGCATCTATAACCGTAGAACCTGAAATACTTAAATTATTGGAGGTAAATGATATGGGTGATGAGGGTAAACACGTATTAGACTCCGTATTGAAACTTCCACTTCTTTGAGCCCACCTCCTGAAAGTCCTGAATTAGCATCTGTAACCATTGAACTAGCGCCAATACTTGGGTCTGAAGTAGACACACTGTTCATAACATTATTACTTATCTCTGCAGAAACAGAAACCACATTCCGATGCATATTCTCAAACAATCCAACATTCTCGATTTGATTTGTCATATTTTCTTGTAAAATACTCCCCGAAAGGGCCAGCCCGAGAACGGCCCATACACGAAACGGCCAATTCCTGGCTGGAACCCAAAGTAGTTATCCAGAACCAGTACTTCCAGTAACCAACTTATAGACTATTTAGATCTCATAAACCACCCCCTGAGGGATTACAAGATTATAAACTCCAACTAAAACCGACAATAAAATAGATACTAGACTCGAAGATACACTCCGAATCACACGTATTCGGCCTCAATAAATGTTTTCTATCACCTCTCGGGTTTTAAAACCAAATGGGGAAAATCTGCATTAACACCAAATACAACATGGATCAATATCCAAAAGAATTCAATTACATATAATACAGCCATTCTCACCATACTATAATATTAATAAGTAATAACTATGATTATTATTACTATTTCCTATTTTAAATTCTCAATCAAAACCTAACTTATATCATCACCAAATTATATGTATTAATGTATACATATATAACTGTCTACATATATATAATTGTGTGTGTATACAGATATATTTGTATCATTGTATGTATGTATGTATGTATGTATGTATGTATGTATGTATCCACTAAATTAATAACCTTTTAGTCATAAAAACTAAAAAAAGTAACAGAAATGCAAAAACACTAACATCAGTACATCACATTCAAAAAAAAAAAAGGTAAATTGATAGGAACCGTTTGATCCCATGTACCGAATTGGTACCCACGTAAACCCCAGCAGTGTGTCAAGGTTCGTCAACCACTTAAATTCAATTCTGCCTCTGGCAAGATTCGAACCCAGGTTGCTCCTAGAAAGTGGCAGCTGGTGGCCAACTCTTCTACGAAGAGTTGGTTACATACATTCATATAAATACAAATATAAAATGAATTACTGTATATTTCACTAAAAAATAACATAAAAATAATAAATATTATTAGAATACAATTAGTGCCGAAAATGAAAATAAACAATTGAATTGAATAGTCTAACCTTGAAACTGATTTGGGGGAATTTGTTGAAAACGAAAAATTGTTGAATTTTTTGATCAGGGGGTTTATATACCTAGCGGGAATTGGAGTGACCGGGAACCCGTAAGAAAGCTAACGTGACTGGCTATAAACGGTTAAGTGAGAACACGTGTGGTAAGATAATTCGTTAATTGAAGCTTTAGTTAGATCCGACGTCTGTGAAATGCGTGATTGATACGTGTCAGAATCTGATCCAATGGGTTTGAAGTTGAGGGTCTTTCAGAGAGGAAGGGGGTTGTTTCTTACCGACGTGTGTAAACGAGCAGAGCCAAGCTTGATATTGGCGGTGCTCGAGTCGACTCGTTCAAATTTTGAGAGGTTTGAGCTCATGTTGAAACATAAGCTCGGCTATCCTCAAGAACGGTTTGTTGTGTCTATAAACTAAATAGTTTATATTTTACTCGATTTTGAGCTCAGTAAGTGATCAACCCGTGAGCTTAATCGAGTTATTATGCATTCGAAGTTAA
>CM067168.1:90830748-90893248 GCA_034093135.1 Erigeron breviscapus | reverse complement strand
CACACACACACACACACACACACACACACACACACACACACACACACACACACACACACACACACACACACACACACACACACACACACACACACACACACACACACACACACACACACACACACACACACACACACACACACACACATTTTTTCTTTATAAAGTTTGATTACAAGGGAAAATACTCACCAGATGATCCTGTGGAACCTGTAAGGGCATTAAACATAGTTGCCATTGATTTCGGGTTTCCAAAACAAGGTGATTGAGTAATAATGGGATGAGTAATTCGGCTGTAACTTGATGCACGAATTAGAGAGGAGAAAACACACGAAAATTAGGGTATTGTATGTGTTGGGATTAACCTAAACTTAGGGTTAATTACTCTCTATTTATAATGAAAGTAATTACACATTCAACCCCTTTGGTGTTTAATGTGTGTACCATTAGTCATCTTAGTTACAATCACCTAATGGGAAACCCTATACTACGTCTTTAAGAGTAAATACGCCCATCATATATTTACTTAGACATAGGGATTTCAGTTATCGTCAATTATCATATCATGAATGATAAACGATCAGTGACGGTCACACTAACGTGGTTCCAACATGAACCACTGTAATTGTCCTTTAACGTGGATGATTTCATTCGGCAAAAAAACTAGACATCGTTAATTTATTTACAACATACTTCATAGTCAGCATAGAGCCATCTGCATGTATACAACCATCTATGTCCATATAAATATCTTTATCTTTATTCCATAATAAAGCAAAGTAGGGGTTGGGTATTGTAAAACAAGTATTAAAGTAAAACAAATAGAACAAGATTTTGACCATTAAATCATGGTGAAATTGATGCACGAAGATTCACGAAGCAATTGATGCACGATAAATTTCATGATGCACAGTGATTTTCAGTAAAGAGAAACCTATTGTTTTATTTGTTTTACATTAATTCTTGTTTTATTTTACCTAAAATTTCTAAATTCAACTATCTATATTGAAGAAATACTCTACATTTAAACTACCCCCCCCCCCCCAACACCACACACACACACACACACATTTTAGCACTCAAGTTCTGAAATTACCCTTACAAAATATAAAGTCACCGTTTATCTACCCCTAATTTAGTAAAATGCTTACGATTAAATATCGTTTGACCAAAAAGTAAAAATGTAATGTAAAGGTATTTTCCCTCGTCTCATTTTAGTTAAGACAAGTCAATAAAATTTAGTCAAACTAAACTTTATAAATATTAAGTCTAAACAGTCTATTTACTGTGTTCATTACATAACATTTAAATCTTTATTTAAAGTTATTTTTAAGACTCGGCATTCGTCTAAATAGGTAATAGTCTACGTCATCAAGATACGTCTAATTGAACTATATCAAATGTTCAATAACACATGCCCGAGCATGTCTTCCAACGTCTGAATGGTACGCTCACTTTGCCCGTCCGTTTGTGGATGGTAAGTCGTACTCAAATTCAACTGAGTGCCTAAGGCGTCTTGAAAATATCTCCATGATTGTGAAGTGAAACGACCATCACGATCAGAGATAATAGACACAGGAACACCATGAAGTGACACGATCTTCTCAATATATAATTGAGACAATTTCTTTATTTTCCAATTCTCCCGTATGGGAATGAAGTGTGCAGACTTCGTTAATTCAACGTCATGTCATTCAACATTTAATAAATGACACGTATACACATTTTCGACAACCCAACATGGCAAATTTAAGTCAAATGATTTAAGCATCCATATCACATGGCATACACAAAAACAATCATTTATTTAACAAATCGTGTATACAATAACACATGCTTTTCAGGCCCAAAGTAAAAGGAAAAGGGCGCCATAAACTCACCTTAGCGATCTAAGTGCTAAAAGGTGCAAAGTAGCTCGAGAAGATCCACAGTCAATTCTCCACGTTATCCAAAACCTATGATATGATTACCAATAGTGAGGATCCAAGCTCACAACGACAAGTATCCTATGTAGAACTACTTAGCTATAGACCCTAGAATGCCATAACCGAGAATGTGATTTAAACTTTCATTTTATTTAACTTTAGTTGGTAATATCAATGACATTGTCATTATAAGGTAGTCTAAAGTACCATTCGATATTCACCAATTTCAATCGTTCAAGTTAACGAAAACTGAAAATGTTAAACAGAACAAAATCTCGCGGCGCGAGATCCAATGATCGCGGCGCGATTTCCATTTTACACTGCATCGCGGCGCGAGACCTGGAGGGTCGCGGCGCGATGCCTATTTTCTACTACTCGCGGCGCGATTCTGAAGGATCGCGGCGCGATATATGACCTGAACGAGTGAAAATGCAGTTTTCGACCATTTTCGCCAAACCAAATTACTTTCTATTGAATTCCTTTCATTCCAACAAGTATTAACAGGTTAAAGAACCTGGAATACATCCCATTTTACTAACCATTTCACAAATCCAACACTTTGATTTCCAAAACCTAAACCTAATTCAAATTAAGTTTCATTCTTCCAATTAAACCAAAAAAATCCATTTCATATTCATAGCCTATCAATCAAATTAACAAAACTATAACAAAACCTTTCATTGAATCAATCAAAATCAAAGTTTAATTTAAAAAGTGAAAACTTACCAATTTGTGTTCTTGAAGAATTTGATAAAGATGAAGATGATGATGATGGTAATAAAACTCAATAAAAGGACCCGGTGTTACTTGGGAACGTGAGGACTATATGAGGGATAAGTATCCTCATCTCTTTACTGAGCAAGACTTGATTTCAGGACGAAATCCTTAGAAGTCGGGGATGCTGTGACAACTCGTAATTTATTAACAACGGGTTAGTCCTAATCTCGATCATTATTATAATTTCGTCTAATTTAGAGATTATAACGTGGAAATTATTAGATAATTGAACATTTGATATAGTTCAATTAGACGTATCTTGATGACGTAGACTATTAGCTATTTAGACGAATGCCGAGTCTTAAAAATAACTTTAAATAAAGATTTAAATGTTATGTAATGAACACAGTAAATAGACTGTTTAGACTTAATATTTATAAAGTTTAGTTTGACTAAATTTTATTGACTTGTCTTAACTAAAATGAGACGAGGGAAAATACCTTTACATTACATTTTTACTTTTTGGTCAAACGATATTTAATCGTAAGCATTTTACTAAATTAGGGGTATTGAAATCATCTAAAAAGAGCCACATGGGCTGGTTTGTAAATGAAAGGCAGGGGTTGGAACACCAAAACCCCCTCCCCTTCTTCCTTTTTGATCGACCCAAACACCCAACACACACACAAATCACAAAACCTCTCAAACTCTCTAAAATCTCTATCATATCATCATCAAAAATCTGATTTTTGGCAAAGGGGATAATCATCTTTTAGTTTTAAGAGTTTTATTACCATCATCATCATCTTCATCTTTATCAAATTCTTCAAGAACACAAATTGGTAAGTTTTCACTTTTTAAATTAAACTTTGATTTTGATTGATTCAATGAAAGGTTTTGTTATAGTTTTGTTAATTTGATTGATAGGCTATGAATATGAAATGGATTTTTTTGGTTTAATTGGAAGAATGAAACTTAATTTGAATTAGGTTTAGGTTTTGGAAATCAAAGTGTTGGATTTGTGAAATGGTTAGTAAAATGGGATGTATTCCAGGTTCTCTAACCTGTTAATACTTGTTGGAATGAAAGGAATTCAATAGAAAGTAATTTGACAAATCCATGAGATTTGGTAAATGTAGTGCAAAATGGTAATCGCGCCGCGAGGACCCCAGGTCGCGCCGCGATATTCCTGACTGTTTGACATTTTCAAAAGACGATTACTTATGAACTTGGACTTTGTCAATATGGATTAGTACTTGAGAATACATTGTAATAACAATGTCAATGACATTAATATCTTGAGTCAAATATAAAGAACATAAAAATCAAAATATTGGTCGTGGCATTTTAGGATCGATAGCTAAGTAGTTGTACGTAGGATACTTGTCGTCGTGAGATTTGATCCTCACCATTGGTACTCATATCCTAGTGTTTTGGATAGACGTGGAGACTAGACTGCTCATATTACAACTAATGTTTCATCAGTCAAACATTTCTTAAGATTCGATATATGAAATGTGGGATGAACATGTTCCAGCTCATGGGGTAAATCGAGCTTATAAGTCACGGAACCAATTCTTTGAACAATCTCGAATGGTCCGATATAACGAGGACTAAGTTTCCCCCGTACGCCAAAACGGGCAGTGCCTTTCCAAGGTGACACTTTCAACATAACTTTATCTCCCACTTGAAACTCAAGTGGTTTCCTCCTACGATCTGCATAGCTCTTTTGGCGATCCTGAGCCGCCTTCAGCCGTGCCCTAATTTCAACAATCTGTCAGTAGTCTTCTGAACCAGTCCATATTTGTACAAACGACGCTCACCAGCATCAAGCCAACAAACAGGCGATCTACATTTTCGTCCGTACAAAGCCTCAAAAGGCGCACATTTAATGCCTGTGTGATAGCTGTTATTATACGAAAATTCAGCTAACGGCAAAAAGGTATCCCAACTACCTTTGAAATCAATAACACATGCCCGAATCATGTCTTCCAACGTCTGAATGGTACGCTCACTTTGCCCGTCCGTTTGTGGATGGTAAGCCGTACTCAAATTCAACTGAGTGCCTAAGGCGTCTTGAAAATATCTCCATGATTGTGAAGTGAAACGACCATCACGATCAGAGATAATAGACACAGGAACACCATGAAGTGACACGATCTTCTCAATATATAATTGAGACAATTTCTTTATTTTCCAATTCTCCCGTATGGGAATGAAGTGTGCAGACTTCGTTAATCGATCAACAATGACCCAAATAGTATCGTATCCTTTCAGGGTTCGAGGTAACTTCGTAATGAAGTCCATAGTGATCTGTTCCCATTTCCAGTCAGGAATTTGGGGTTGCTGGAGCAGCCCAGAAGGCTTTTGGTGCTCCGCCTTAACCATTGAACAATTTAAACATTTTGAAACATACGTGGCGATATCTCTTTTCATACCAGTCCACCAATAAAAATCCTTTAATCCGTGGTACATTTTGTCAGCACCAGGATGGATTGAATACTTAGATCGATGACTCTCGTTCATCAAAAGTTCTCTAAGTCCATTATATTTGGGAATCCACACTCTGCCCTTGACATGTCGGATCCCATCACCATCCAATTCAAATAACCGTTCAGCATTCCACAATGCTTCTTTCTCGATACGCCCTGGCTGTAGGGCCTCGCTTTGATCATCCAAAACTCTATCCCTTAATGATGAGCCATGATAAGAACTTGCTCTTGTTATGACAGATAGTGAAATCCTATCTTTTCTACTCAGCGCGTCAGCAACCACATTTGCTTTACCTGGATGATATTTGAGATCACAATCATAATCACTGAGTAATTACCATATACGTGGAAATTATTAGACTTTTGGACTTTTGACTTAGTCAAATTAGACGTATCTTGATGACGTAGACTATTAGCTATTTAGACGAATGCCGAGTCTTAAAAATAACTTTAAATAAAGATTTAAATGTTATGTAATGAACACAGTAAATAGACTGTTTAGACTTAATATTTATAAAGTTTAGTTTGACTAAATTTTATTGACTTGTCTTAACTAAAATGAGACGAGGGAAAATACCTTTACATTACATTTTTACTTTTTGGTCAAACGGTATTTAATCGTAAGCATTTTACTAAATTAGGGGTATTGAAATCATCTAAAAAGAGCCACATGGGCTGGTTTGTAAATGAAAGGCAGGGGTTGGAACACCAAAACCCCCTCCCCTTCTTCCTTTTTGATCGACCCAAACACCCAACACACACACAAATCACAAAACCTCTCAAACTCTCTAAAATCTCTATCATATCATCATCAAAAATCTGATTTTTGGCAAAGGGGATAATCATCTTTTAATTTTAAGAGTTTTATTACCATCATCATCATCATCATCTTCATCATCATCATCATCATCATCATCATCATCATCATCATCATCATCATCATCATCATCATCATCATCATCATCATCATCATCATCATCATCATCATCATCATCATCATCATCATCTCATCATCATCATCATCATCATCATCATCATCATCATCATCATCATCATCATCATCATCATCATCATCATCATCATCATCATCATCATCATCATCATCATCATCATCATCATCATCATCATCATCATCATCATCATCATCATCATCATCATCATCATCATCATCATCATCATCATCATCATCATCATCATCATCATCATCATCATCATCATCATCATCATCATCATCATCATCATCATCATCATCATCATCATCATCATCATCATCATCATCATCATCATCATCATCATCATCATCATCATCATCATCATCATCATCATCATCATCATCATCATCATCATCATCATCATCATCATCATCATCATCATCATCATCATCATCATCATCATCATCATCATCATCATCATCATCATCATCATCATCATCATCATCATCATCATCATCATCATCATCATCATCATCATCATCATCATCATCATCATCATCATCATCATCATCATCATCATCATCATCATCATCATCATCATCATCATCATCATCATCATCATCATCATCATCATCATCATCATCATCATCATCATCATCATCATCATCATCATCATCATCATCATCATCATCATCATCATCATCATCATCATCATCATCATCATCATCATCATCATCATCATCATCATCATCATCATCATCATCATCATCATCATCATCATCATCATCATCATCATCATCATCATCATCATCATCGTCATCATCATCATCATCATCATCATCATCATCATCATCATCATCATCATCATCATCATCATCATCATCATCATCATCATCATCATCATCATCATCATCATCATCATCATCATCATCATCATCATCATCATCTTCATCTTTATCAAATTCTTCAAGAACACAAATTGGTAAGTTTTCACTTTTTAAATTAAACTTTGATTGATTCAATGAAAGGTTTTGTTATAGTTTTGTTAATTTGATTGATAGGCTATGAATATGAAATGGATTTTTTTGGAATTGGAAGAATGAAACTTAATTTGAATTAGGTTTAGGTTTTGGAAATCAAAGTGTTGGATTTGTGAAATGATTAGTAAAATGGGATGTATTCCAGGTTCTTTAACCTGTTAATACTTGTTGGAATGAAAGGAATTCAATAGAAAGTAATTTGGTTTGGCGAAAATGGTCGAAAACTGCATTTTCACTCGTTCAGGTCATATATCGCGCCGCGATCCTTCTTTATCTCAGTGGCGGAGCCACATATTATACCTAGAGAGGGCCACGACCCACCCTAAAGGACTACTATATTGATTATCAAGTATAGCTTATGTTATATTTTTGATTAAATAAAGATGAGTTGGCCCATCCTATTTCTCTTGTTAATCTTGACCACAATTCAGACTATTTTTGTTGTTGGTTTATGATAGTCTATTTTTTATAATTTATCTTTTTTTTTAATATTATTATGTTATTGAGATTATTATTACTCCCTCCGTCCCAATTTAAATGTCTAAATTTGACTTGCTGAGTCTTTCTTCTCTAACTTTGACCGTAAGTATTTTTGTTTGTATAATATAATACCTAATGAAAGTTATATCAATGAAAAATACATTTAAAGCTCAATATATCCATATATTTTACATCAATTATTGTATAACACACACGAAACAATTTACGGTCAAAGTTGTGAAAGAAAGACTTCAAAAGTCAAAATAGGACATTTAAATTGGGACGGAGGGAGTACTATTTAGTCTATCCTTAAAAAACATGAGATAAAAAAAATATTTTTATTACAAGTATCATTGCTTTATATTAATTTATGTGTTTCCATTTTTTTCAAAATGTTAGCTATGTTGTTGTAATGATGTTATCTAGCTATTATAGTGTTGTTGTCATTGTGTAGTTTTGTAATTATATTGTTGTTATTTGTCAGTTATATGTTGTTGTTTATGAATTAAATTGGTGTTATTTCGTTGTCATTTTTCGACTAGTTTTCATGTTAAAAAAAATAGAATTTGACCCTCCTCGTATCAAATATCTGGCTTCGCCACTGGTATATCATGCACATAATTAGAATTCGTCTATGATTGTTTATTAACTCTTCTTTACTATTAAAATTCATTCTTCTTTAATTGACTTTTTATAAATTTAGTAACTTTTGATCTTTGACTATTTTTTTCTAATTCACAACATATACAGTTATACACCCCATTAACCTCCTCCCCTAGCTAAAACTTTTTTCATTGATTCTTCCAATAACCTTTCTAAAATATGGTAAATATTATAATATTAAATATATAGATATTCACTTCCATATTTATGTATTGCATAGTATTTTTAAAATATTCTGTTTTCTAACCTATAAATACAAGGCTTTATTGTAATCCCTCATTAATATGGAAGAGAATAATTGAGAGAGAAAGAAGATGTAGTCTTATTAATGAGGGATTACAATAATTCAATAAAGCCTTGTATTTATAGGTTAGAAAACAGAATATTCTAGAGAATATATGCCAATATATAAATATGGAAGTGAATATCCATTATATTTAAAATATTATAATAGTAAATTTGTAACTATGACTAATTTTTTCTTATTTAAAGTATATATACACAATTCACCTCCAACCTCTACCTAATTACCTAAACATGATTATTTACATCTAAATGACATTTATTGGCTAAAATAATTTCCAACTGTTAGCCCTTGAATTGAGGTTACGTACACATGCAAAAACAACTATATAAACCACTCGACTACACATTCACTATTCACAATCACGAATTGCATGTTCATATATATTCATACTCATATTATCAAAAAATCAAATAACAATGGCTTCATCATGAAACCAGAACGACACTAATGTCAACGAAGCTTCCGATGATGACATGAACGACACTGTTTCACACATTGCTCCTGCTCCCTGTCATCCACTTTTAGCTGCACCGCTTTGGACTCCTAATGCTCCTGCTCCCGGTTGGGTTACTCATGCTCCTGCTCTAGTATGGGTTAATCCTTCTCCTACTCCGATTTGGGTCACTCCATCTCCTGCACCGATTTCTGTAACGCATCAACGGTCTCTGTGACTCCATCTGTGGTTGGCCTGATCATTTCAGCTGTCGTTCCTCTTGAGGTAAACCTTCCAACTTAATTCTTTACGAGAAAGTTGATGATAAAAAATATACCCAATATTTATCCAAAAAACAGGGCATACATGTATTTATCACATAATAACGTCATATATATAATAATATACACATAGGAGAATAAGTAAGACAACCTGATGAGCGATTATTATATAGACTTTTCTCGCACTAGTTTTGGCCATTTTATAGTCATTTGAGTGAACTTATGATACTTAATGGCATGAGTATGTGATTTCAGGTTCGTTGCTCGTGGCATGGAGGAAGACGTCAAGAAATGGTGATAAAGGACTTAAAGGAAGATAAATGATGGTTCGATGAAGATTCGGGTCGAGATTCAAGACTTAAGATGAAGAAACTTGTGTCGACATAAGCCTATGACCATGTGTTAGTATTTTGGGCATAACTTCTTCATACGAACTCCGTTTCTGACGAGTAAGCTGTCCACGGAAAGGCGAGAGAAAGATCTACAACTTTTGTGTTGAACCTGAAGCCTCCAGAGCCGCTCCTTTCACTCTAGCGCCGCTGGAAGTGATCCAACGCCGCTGGGACTCTATGAGCGCCTCTCGGACTCCATGAGCGCCTCTGGGACTTCACCAGCGCCGCTGGGACTCCACCAGCGCCGCTGGTGAAGTCGGTTCAGCTAGGGTTTTTTCGAAAACCTATAAATACCCCCCTAAACCCTAAGAGCCGCACCATACTTACTCCAGACGACTTGAGGGCCGTTTCTAGGGTATTTTCACCAGATCTAAACCCTCGTAACACCCCCATATCATCCGGGAGATCAAACATCAAATCCTTAACAACATCATCATCATAATCATCAACCGAGAAGAGGTGGTGTCGTGTGCGTGAGTCACAGCCGCAAGAGTGACGAGCAGTAATTCGACATCAACAGTTCTTCACATCTTTAGTTTGATCTTTCTCTTTTATTGTCCAGTACTTTCATTATTGTTATTAGGTTACTTTATTTGCAAGACTTATTTATTTGACAATTGTTATTATGGATTTATTTATATTAATGATTGTTAGTAGTATTTGTTTTGCCATGAGTAGCTAGGTATTTAATCATCTACTAAGATGAAGTGACATGATTATGTGATGGTTGCATGCTAGATACACTTAACGTTTTGTCGTGATCTTGATGAATTAATTCTTTGTAGTTTATTATTATTATCGTTGATGATATATGTATGCTTTGTGGTGGTACCCGTTGTGTGCGTATATGATTTTAATTGTTTATGGTATAAACGATTATCGCTAGGTCATGGTATGATAGTGAATGGTATAATAATAATAAGAATTAATCTGTTAAATGGCTTGGTAAGTCAACTAGACAAGATTGTTATTTAAATAGTTAAACAAGCTAATTGGTTAGGCAACTATAGGTGGACAGGGTGGTACTCACACTTGTAGCTAATCGGTTAGGGGATTTGAGTAGGAGACACGGATTTGTTAGCGGATAGGGTGGTACCCACGTGACCGAGTCTAGTGACTTATTTAGATCCCAACTATTGTATTAATTTATGCAACCTAAACATGTTATGGATCTGATTCGAGGTAGATGACTTTTAATCTTTGTGTTTAAAACAAAAACTCTTTTCGATTAATTCCTCGGAATTACTAACTTGATTTATTTCTGCTAACTAACTTTCAAAAGCAACGTGACAACTCGGTCACAAAACCCCCAACAAATCTTAGTGTTACTTAATCTTGATTAGTTCTTAAACATAGTCCCTGCGAACGAACCTGGTCTTACCTAATAGCTATATTACAAACGAACGGATCCACTGTCCAAAAAAAAAAAAAAAAAAAAAAAAAAAAAAAAAAAAAAAAAAAAAAAAAAAAAAAAAAAAAAAAAAAAAAAAAAAAAAAAAAAAAAAAAAAAAAAAAAAAAAAAAAAAAAAAAAAAAAAAAAAAAAAAAAAAAAAAAAAAAAAAAAAAAAAAAAAAAAAAAAAAAAAAAAAAAAAAAAAAAAAAAAAAAAAAAAAAAAAAAAAAAAAAAAAAAAAAAAAAAAAAAAAAAAAAAAAAAAAAAAAAAAAAAAAAAAAAAAAAAAAAAAAAAAAAAAAAAAAAAAAAAAAAAAAAAAAAAAAAAAAAAAAAAAAAAAAAAAAAAAAAAAAAAAAAAAAAAAAAAAAAAAAAAAAAAAAAAAAAAAAAAAAAAAAAAAAAAAAAAAAAAAAAAAAAAAAAAAAAAAAAAAAAAAAAAAAAAAAAAAAAAAAAAAAAAAAAAAAAAAAAAAAAAAAAAAAAAAAAAAAAAAAAAAAAAAAAAAAAAAAAAAAAAAAAAAAAAAAAAAAAAAAAAAAAAAAAAAAAAAAAAAAAAAAAAAAAAAAAAAAAAAAAAAAAAAAAAAAAAAAAAAAAAAAAAAAAAAAAAAAAAAAAAAAAAAAAAAAAAAAAAAAAAAAAAAAAAAAAAAAAAAAAAAAAAAAAAAAAAAAAAAAAAAAAAAAAAAAAAAAAAAAAAAAAAAAAAAAAAAAAAAAAAAAAAAAAAAAAAAAAAAAAAAAAAAAAAAAAAAAAAAAAAAAAAAAAAAAAAAAAAAAAAAAAAAAAAAAAAAAAAAAAAAAAAAAAAAAAAAAAAAAAAAAAAAAAAAAAAAAAAAAAAAAAAAAAAAAAAAAAAAAAAAAAAAAAAAAAAAAAAAAAAAAAAAAAAAAAAAAAAAAAAAAAAAAAAAAAAAAAAAAAAAAAAAAAAAAAAAAAAAAAAAAAAAAAAAAAAAAAAAAAAAAAAAAAAAAAAAAAAAAAAAAAAAAAAAAAAAAAAAAAAAAAAAAAAAAAAAAAAAAAAAAAAAAAAAAAAAAAAAAAAAAAAAAAAAAAAAAAAAAAAAAAAAAAAAAAAAAAAAAAAAAAAAAAAAAAAAAAAAAAAAAAAAAAAAAAAAAAAAAAAAAAAAAAAAAAAAAAAAAAAAAAAAAAAAAAAAAAAAAAAAAAAAAAAAAAAAAAAAAAAAAAAAAAAAAAAAAAAAAAAAAAAAAAAAAAAAAAAAAAAAAAAAAAAAAAAAAAAAAAAAAAAAAAAAAAAAAAAAAAAAAAAAAAAAAAAAAAAAAAAAAAAAAAAAAAAAAAAAAAAAAAAAAAAAAAAAAAAAAAAAAAAAAAAAAAAAAAAAAAAAAAAAAAAAAAAAAAAAAAAAAAAAAAAAAAAAAAAAAAAAAAAAAAAAAAAAAAAAAAAAAAAAAAAAAAAAAAAAAAAAAAAAAAAAAAAAAAAAAAAAAAAAAAAAAAAAAAAAAAAAAAAAAAAAAAAAAAAAAAAAAAAAAAAAAAAAAAAAAAAAAAAAAAAAAAAAAAAAAAAAAACTCTTTTCGATTAATTCCTCGGAATTACTAACTTGATTTATTTCTGCTAACTAACTTTCAAAAGCAACGTGACAACTCGGTCACAAAACCCCCAACAAATCTTAGTGTTACTTAATCTTGATTAGTTCTTAAACATAGTCCCTGCGAACGAACCTGGTCTTACCTAATAGCTATATTACAAACGAACGGATCCACTGTCCGTGAGTGTGTGTTTAGTTTGGTATTTCCTTGATTTTATAAATTTAAAACTTGACCGCTTTTCATTATACACAAACGACACATCAAGTTTTTGGCGCCGCTGCCGGGGACTATTTATCTAGGAATTTAGTGAGATTTTGTGATTCGACCCTTTTTCGTGTTTACTCACGAGAAAGTTACTTTTCTGTTTTTCTTTATTTTCTGTCTAGTTTAATTTAGTTTAAATTTTGGTTTCATTATTATAAAAACGAAAAAAATTGAAAAATTTTAAAAATACAAAAATATTCTCCTTTTATTTGCTTAGATTAGTTTTAGTTTTTGTCTTTTCTTTTTCTTTTTTTGTTTTTATCAATAAACTGTTGCTTTTCACGGGTATATCTAGTGTTTGTTTTACAGACTTAGTACTACATATGGAAACTATATGGGATGAAGATGGATTGGAGGACATACTCAACATTGTTTGGGATCAAGAGGTGGTAACTACTCCGACCAAGCAAACGAAGATTGTGTCGACTATGAAGAGAGTGTCACCGTATCAAAAATGAAAATCAGAATCTGAAGCAGACGAAAGCAGCGCCGCTCCCACTGTTGGGGAGCGCCGCTCGTGGCCACCAAACAGCAACCAGCGCCGCTGGACAGCTCTGCCAGCGCCGCGGGCAGCCCCGTTTCAGACACAGTCGCGCCCTGACTTTGTTTTGACCCCGGAATGGAAGTCCAATCAGATCCGGATCATTTTTCTACAACAAATGGAGCGTGAAAAAAAAGGTAAGCATTCGAACTTATTTGATTTATTGTTTATTAAAATGCTTTCTTTTGATTTGTTTGCAGGAGTGCCAAAGCCGTTGACATTTTTCAAGAGGATCATGGCACGAAAGAAAGAGCCGAATAAAAGGCATACGGCTCTAATGATAGCTGAAGTTGAGGACACGAGAAGAGATCATTTGCAACCCAAGTCGGGTTACCCAGGGAGCTTTCTTAGTCTTACTTATTATGATTTTAATTGCATTAAGTTAGATACTCTTAGGGGTAGTAGTAATTACATGCACAATTTGTTTTTGAACCTAGCCCCGGATCCTTTAGCTCCCAACCCTTTCAAATCCGCGAACATGAGCTTTCAAATCACTTACTTGAAAATAGTGTGTCATAACGGTATTTTTAAAATTTTGTATGTTCGCATGAAAGGGTGGATTTTCGAGATGAGATTTGAAAAGAATACAAATGGTTTTGACATCTTAAAAGTGATTTTTGTTAAGGTGAAGGAAATGGTTTGGGTAATGGTTAAGTTTAGATTCACATTTTATTCACCTTATTCGCGTAAACCGCCCGACACTTTAAGTGTGGGGGCGTTTAAGACCCCGCCATGGTAAGTTTGGGGAATGAGTCCGGCTGAAGACTCGGTAAATTTAGCGCTTCTTGGGAGGCAACCCATGTATTTGTTTTATTTTTCATGCATTAGGTTATTTTGTTTAGTAATAATATTGCTTCTTGTTCTATTTCGGTTGAACAAGCAAGTAATCGTTTCTTTCATTTTTGTTTTGTCTTTTCAATTTTGATATTTTGATTTAGATGTGCAGACGACAGGTTAATTATGAGATTTATAGATCATTGCAAGTGGTGAGAAGGAGAACATCGAGGAACATGGTTACACGAGCTCAAAGAGGTGTAGTGACGGTTTGGAGAAGAATCGGGTCGAGAAACAACAATCAAGACGGAGAAAAAATGGTTCACATGGAGAATATGGCGTTGTCTTGGTATTTTGGCCATAACTTTTTCATCCGATGTCCGTTTTCGACGAGTGACCAGGCCACGGAACCGGGAAAGAGAGAGCTACAACTTTGATTTTGAGCTTCAGGACCCACCAGCGCCGATGGGCCCACTTAAGCGCCGCTCACAGCAGCAGGTGCATGCCCAGCGTCGCTCAGCCTTTCGCCAGCGCCGCTCAGAGGTCCAGTGGCAGTTCGAACTTCATTTTAAAACCTTGTAAACACATTCCTAACCCCTCTCAATCACCCAACACTTATCAAGAGCCGCTCAAACCTTCGTTAGCACATCCGGATCACCGAAAAAAACAAAAAAAATATCAGAAAAACCCAAAAATCCAAAATAAATTCAAAAGTTCAAAAATACCAAAAAGAAAAGGAGATGGAGGAACTTCAATAGATCGCCATCAAAGGAGTTGACTCGAGCTTTACAGAGGATCTTTCAAGTCAACCGAGCATTTGCCATCTCCAACTGCATAAACCCGGGAAGTTTCGTGACTCTTATCTTTTATTTTGTTTTTCCTATTTCCCTTTTGATTTTAATGTCTAGTACAACGAGGACGTTGTACAATTTAAGTGTGGGGGGATGAAATAGGAAAAACCCGGTGTTTTGTTGTTTAAATTTTCAAATTTTCTACTACTTATTTCATGCAAAGATTATAAAATTTTAAAATTTTCTTGTGTCGAAAATCGTTTTTGAGATATAAGCTTTGCTAGTAGACAAAAGATGACGACATATAAGCGATATTAACTTTGGTAAGATGAACTGTTAGCTAGAGTTGTTAGTTTAATCATAGATTTGTGGCTGTTCATTTTTCCAAATGCATTATAGCTTAAGCTGAAACTGTATGCGATTTAGTTTACTATAGCACATTTAACCGGACTTTAATATACCTAGCAATTGGAACTATCTAGTTATTAGTATAGGTATATTAATTGAACCTTAATCCTTTAAGTGCTTGTGTAAGATCTGCTTTAGATGTATGGTTTATCCTTAATTCTTACACTATTAATTGCTGAATAGCTTGCATACTAGGTAAGTGTATGAGTCATCTGGGTCTCTGATTAAGTCTATGCATGAATAATGTAGAAAATCTTAAGAAAGACAATCTGTAGATTAATAAAAGAGTTCAAAGAGCTATTAAATGAATGAATTTATACACATCAAGTTATGTCGCTTTGCGCGTGGGGAACCACCGACCTGTCACCGCTGTCTTGATGTAAGGTATAAAGTCTAACCATTAGTTGAGTTATGTCGCTATGCGAGTGGGGAACCACCGACCTATCACCGTTGTCTCAACTATTAAAGATGATAATTATTGTATAACTGCTTTAGTGTCTAGCTAGGAAGCATGACTGTAGTGTGAGAGTATATCTAAGTAGCGATGCACAAGTACAACTAATAATAAGATAAAATGCCTTGCTAGTAGCTAGTGGAACTAATTGTTATGAAACTTGAATTAAGTGCTTAACTAGTCTGCGTAAAGGAGTAAGATTGAGTTATAAGACGGTTGGAATTATAGAACAGTTTTAGAGGTATTAACACAAATAAAAGGTTAACTTTTAGCTTTGACTGACTGATTATCTTTGCCTCTAAGTTATAACTTTCTGATTTTGTCTTAAGCTTTCTCAAAAACATTTTGCATGACTAGCCTTTGAATGTTTTGAAAAGTAGAAAAGTTTTGCCACTTAAGTTGTCCGCTCATCTTTAAATGTTTTTATTTTTCTTTTGGACTATTTGATTGAGGACAAGCAAAAGCTTAAGTGTGGGGGTATTTGATGAGCGATTATTATATAGACTTTTCTCGCACTAGTTTTGGCCATTTTATAGTCATTTGAGTGAACTTATTATACTTAATGACATGAGTATGTGATTTCAGGTTCGTTGCTCGTGGCATGGAGGAAGATGTCAAGAAATGGTGATAAAGGACTTAAAGGAAGATAAATGATGGTTCGATGAAGATTTGGGTCGAGATTCAAGACTTAAGATGAAGAAACTTGTGTCGACATAAAGCCTATGACCATGTGTTCGTATTTTGGGCATAACTTCTTCATACGAACTCCGTTTCTGACGAGTAAGCTATCCACGGAAAGGCGAGAGAAAGATCTACAACTTTTGTGTTGAACCTGAAGCCTCCAGCGCTGCTCCTTTCACTCTAGCGCCGCTGGGACATGAGCGCCTCTGGGACTCCACATGAGCGCCGCTGGGACTCCTATGAGCGCCTCTGGGACTCCACCAAGCGCCGCTGGGACTCCTATGAGCGCCTCTGGGACTCCACCAAGCGCCGCTGGGACTCCTATGAGCGCCTCTGGGACTCCACCAAGCGCCGCTGGGACTCCTATGAGCGCCTCTGGGACTCCACCAAGCGCCGCTGGGACTCCTATGAGCGCCTCTGGGACTCCACCAAGCGCCGCTGGGACTCCTATGAGCGCCTCTGGGACTCCACCAAGCGCCGCTGGGACTCCTATGAGCGCCTCTGGGACTCCACCAAGCGCCGCTGGGACTCCTATGAGCGCCTCTGGGACTCCACCAAGCGCCGCTGGGACTCCTATGAGCGCCTCTGGGACTCCACCAAGCGCCGCTGGGACTCCTATGAGCGCCTCTGGGACTCCACCAAGCGCCGCTGGGACTCCTATGAGCGCCTCTGGGACTCCACCAAGCGCCGCTGGGACTCCTATGAGCGCCTCTGGGACTCCACCAAGCGCCGCTGGGACTCCTATGAGCGCCTCTGGGACTCCACCAAGCGCCGCTGGGACTCCTATGAGCGCCTCTGGGACTCCACCAAGCGCCGCTGGGACTCCTATGAGCGCCTCTGGGACTCCACCAAGCGCCGCTGGGACTCCTATGAGCGCCTCTGGGACTCCACCAAGCGCCGCTGGGACTCCTATGAGCGCCTCTGGGACTCCACCAAGCGCCGCTGGGACTCCTATGAGCGCCTCTGGGACTCCACCAAGCGCCGCTGGGACTCCTATGAGCGCCTCTGGGACTCCACCAAGCGCCGCTGGGACTCCTATGAGCGCCTCTGGGACTCCACCAAGCGCCGCTGGGACTCCTATGAGCGCCTCTGGGACTCCACCAAGCGCCGCTGGGACTCCTATGAGCGCCTCTGGGACTCCACCAAGCGCCGCTGGGACTCCTATGAGCGCCTCTGGGACTCCACCAAGCGCCGCTGGGACTCCTATGAGCGCCTCTGGGACTCCACCAAGCGCCGCTGGGACTCCTATGAGCGCCTCTGGGACTCCACCAAGCGCCGCTGGGACTCCTATGAGCGCCTCTGGGACTCCACCAAGCGCCGCTGGGACTCCTATGAGCGCCTCTGGGACTCCACCAAGCGCCGCTGGGACTCCTATGAGCGCCTCTGGGACTCCACCAAGCGCCGCTGGGACTCCTATGAGCGCCTCTGGGACTCCACCAAGCGCCGCTGGGACTCCTATGAGCGCCTCTGGGACTCCACCAAGCGCCGCTGGGACTCCTATGAGCGCCTCTGGGACTCCACCAAGCGCCGCTGGGACTCCTATGAGCGCCTCTGGGACTCCACCAAGCGCCGCTGGGACTCCTATGAGCGCCTCTGGGACTCCACCAAGCGCCGCTGGGACTCCTATGAGCGCCTCTGGGACTCCACCAAGCGCCGCTGGGACTCCTATGAGCGCCTCTGGGACTCCACCAAGCGCCGCTGGGACTCCTATGAGCGCCTCTGGGACTCCACCAAGCGCCGCTGGGACTCCATGAGCGCCTCTGGGACTCCACCAAGCGCCGCTGGGACTCCATGAGCGCCGCTGGGACTCTATGAGCGCCTCTGGGACTCCATGAGCGCCTCTAGGACTCCATGAGCGCCTCTGGGACTCCACCAACGCCGCTGGGACTTCACCAGCGCCGCTGGTGAAGTCGGTTCAGCTAGGGTTTTTTCCGAAAACCTATAAATACCCCCCTAAACCCTAAGTGCCGCACCACACTTACTCCAGACGACTTAAGGGCCGTTTCTAGGGTATTTTCACTAGATATAAACCCTCGTAACACCCCCATATCATCCGGGAGATCACACATAAATCCTTAACAACATCATCAATCGAGAAAGAGTTGGTGCCGTGTGCGTGAGTCACAGCCGCAAGAGTGACGAGCAGTAATTCGACATCAACAGTTCTTCACCTCTTTAGTTT
This sequence comes from Erigeron breviscapus, assembly GCA_034093135.1. NCBI lineage: Eukaryota > Viridiplantae > Streptophyta > Magnoliopsida > Asterales > Asteraceae > Erigeron > Erigeron breviscapus. The sequence goes on along the minus strand of CM067168.1, from coordinate 90,874,563 downwards.
GATCTTTCTCTTTTATTGTCCAGTACTTTCATTATTGTTATTAGGTTACTTTATTTGCAAGACTTATTTATTTGACAATTGTTATTATGGATTTATTTATATTAATGATTGTTAGTAGTATTTGTTTTGCCATGAGTAGCTAGGTATTTAATCATCTACTAAGATGAAGTGACATGATTATGTGATGGTTGCATGCTAGATACACTTAACGTTTTGTCGTGATCTTGATAAATTAATTCTTTGTAGTTTATTATTATTATCGTTGATGATATATGTATGCTTTGTGGTGGTACCCGTTGTGTGCGTATATGATTTTAATTGTTTATGGTATAAACGATTATCGCTAGGTCATGGTATGATAGTGAATGGTATAATAATAATAAGAATTAATCTGTTAAATGGCTTGGTAAGTCAACTAGACAAGATTGTTATTTAAATAGTTAAACAAGCTAATTGGTTAGACAACTATAGGTGGACAGGGTGGTACTCACACTTGTAGCTAATCGGTTAGGGGATTTGAGTAGGAGACACGGATTTGTTAGCGGATAGGGTGGTACCCACGTGACCGAGTCTAGTGACTTATTTAGATCCCAACTATTGTATTAATTTATGCAACCTAAACATGTTATGGATCTGATTCGAGGTAGATGACTTTTAATCTTTGTGTTTAAAACAAAAACTCTTTTCGATTAATTCCTCGGAATTACTAACTTGATTTATTTCTGCTAACTAACTTTCAAAAGCAACGTGACAACTCGGTCACAAAACCCACAACAAATCTTAGTGTTACTTAATCTTGCTTAGTTCTTAAACATAGTCCCTGCGAACGAACCTGGTCTTACCTAATAGCTATATTACAAACGAATGGATCCACTGTCCGTGAGTGTGTGTTTAGTTTGGTATTTCCTTGATTTTATAAATTTAAAACTTGACCGCTTTTCATTATACACAAACGACACCTCACAACCTCATCTATTACACCACATTTACTAAATTTTTTTGGCAATCTTAATGTTAGTGTATTTTAGTTGTACCTCATATTTATTTTTGACAATCTCATATTTTTCTATTTGTATTTCTTAATATAGGAGTACGATCATCGGCCTGGTCAGCCAGGGTGTTCGACGCACTTTATTTTGAGATAAAGGATGATTCCAGTTGGCTAAAAATCGTCTGAATATAATCAAATTGATTTTTCGACAGATTCGTCGATAGAAAGAACACCTTGATCATGTCTACCTTTAGTCATAATATGTCATATCATATTATTGGTATTGTTATTTTGACTTTTTATGTTTGTTGATCGTCTATTATACCTTATTAGGCTTTAAATAAACTATGTTTGTTTACGGATTATTCCATGTAATAAATTTCTGTGTTTCTTTTGTTTGATGTCGATATATCATGGTAATTTTTACGGATTAACACAAGTGTTTGGTTTGCAATTATCGTCGTCGTCTCACCTATATTTGTTTTGTATTGTGATCACCGTATAGCCGCCGCAACGCGCGGACACCAGTCTAGTTATAGTTAGGGATATTTACCTAAATAAACAAAAAAAAAGTTCATGTTTTATGAATTAGACATACTTTTTAAACTTACCAATTTTAACATTATACCCGTGAGTTTTGGGTATTAACCACACGGATTATGTCAACCAATCTATACTCACCATGTGTCTTTTCCTTTCTCTCCACCCAATACCCCCATCTTCTCTTCTTCTTTCTTCCACCATCTCCAGATCCGGTCTTCCTCAATGTAATAGAGAATGAACATAGTAAGAAAAAAATATATATTTGAAAAAGAAATAATTTATATTGTTTGGTAAATATACATAATGAATATAAGAGAAACACAAAACTTTAACAAATATATATCATAGAAAAAAAAGTTTTCATTCTCACTCATTCATAATGAATATAAGAGAAACACAAAACTTTAACTAATAATTAAACTTAACAAATATATATCATAGAAAAAAAAGTTTTCATTCTCACTCATTCTTTAGAATTTGTAGAGAATTGAGAGAAGGGAAAGTATTCTCATTTCTCCATTCTCGATTTCATTCTCCGATGCAACTAAACAAGAGAATTGTTTCTCATTCTCTTTATCCCTTTTCATTCTATTGTACCAAACACCCCTCAAAATTAAACAAGGGATCCCATTTAACAAATCAAGATGATAACAACACAAATCCAACCATTCTTCCTTCAATCAATCAAACTAGATTTAAATGTCTATACTTTTTGTTTCGTGTTGGGGAGGATTTCCCTTTGTTCATCTTCACAGTAACATCTTTAATGAAATGTTTTATTTAGTAAATGAAGTTACCTCAACTGGTAGATGCATATCTGGTTTTTCCACAGGTGTTGGGTTCGACTCTTTAGAGTGATAAGTCTGTGAGTTTTTTTCTCTGAATCACCTGTAACGGCTTATGGTCTACATCTTGTAGTCTAGAGTACGTGCAGGGCTTAGCTAATGGGTGATGATCTGTGCACCACAAAATTTTAACCGTACACCACCAAATGTATTAGTATTGTACAATACAACATTCTAAAGCATATTTGATGGTGTGGTTAAAATTAGGTAGTGTACAGATCATTTTATTTTTATTTTTATTTTTATTTTTATTTTTATTTTTATTTTTATTTTATTTTTATTTTTGTACTTACAATCTTATTTTTATTTTTATTTTTATTTTTATTTTTATTTTTATTTTTATTTTTATTTTTATTTTTATTTTTATTTTTATTTTTATTTTTATTTTTATTTTTATTTTTATTTTTATTTTTATTTTTATTTTTATTTTTATTTTTATTTTTATTTTTATTTTTATTTTTATTTTTATTTTTATTTTTATTTTTATTTTTATTTTTATTTTTATTTTTATTTTTATTTTTATTTTTATTTTTATTTTTATTTTTATTTTTATTTTTATTTTTATTTTTATTTTTATTTTTATTTTTATTTTTATTTTTATTTTTATTTTTATTTTTATTTTTATTTTTATTTTTATTTTTATTTTTATTTTTATTTTTATTTTTATTTTTATTTTTATTTTTATTTTTATTTTTATTTTTATTTTTATTTTTATTTTTATTTTTATTTTTATTTTTATTTTTATTTTTATTTTTATTTTTATTTTTATTTTTATTTTTATTTTTATTTTTATTTTTATTTTTATTTTTATTTTTATTTTTATTTTTATTTTTATTTTTATTTTTATTTTTATTTTTATTTTTATTTTTATTTTTATTTTTATTTTTATTTTTATTTTTATTTTTATTTTTATTTTTATTTTTATTTTTATTTTTATTTTTATTTTTATTTTTATTTTTATTTTTATTTTTATTTTTATTTTTATTTTTATTTTTATTTTTATTTTTATTTTTATTTTTATTTTTATTTTTATTTTTATTTTTATTTTTATTTTTATTTTTATTTTTATTTTTATTTTTATTTTTATTTTTATTTTTATTTTTATTTTTATTTTTATTTTTATTTTTATTTTTATTTTTATTTTTATTTTTATTTTTATTTTTATTTTTATTTTTATTTTTATTTTTATTTTTATTTTTATTTTTATTTTTATTTTTATTTTTATTTTTATTTTTATTTTTATTTTTATTTTTATTTTTATTTTTATTTTTATTTTTATTTTTATTTTTATTTTTATTTTTATTTTTATTTTTATTTTTATTTTTATTTTTATTTTTATTTTTATTTTTATTTTTATTTTTATTTTTATTTTTATTTTTATTTTTATTTTTATTTTTATTTTTATTTTTATTTTTATTTTTATTTTTATTTTTATTTTTATTTTTATTTTTATTTTTATTTTTATTTTTATTTTTATTTTTATTTTTATTTTTATTTTTATTTTTATTTTTATTTTTATTTTTATTTTTATTTTTATTTTTATTTTTATTTTTATTTTTATTTTTATTTTTATTTTTATTTTTATTTTTATTTTTATTTTTATTTTTATTTTTATTTTTATTTTTATTGTAGTGCAGTAATTTTATTTTTATTTTATTTTTTATTTTTATTTTTATTTTTATTTTTATTTTTATTTTTATTTTTTACTCGTATTTTCTTTTGAACGGCATTATATCCTACTTCTACTCCTAAATTACACATATGCCTGGAAACCAAGACTCTCGAAAACCCCCTATTAATCCACCCTCACAAATGTGAGAAGTGAGACTCGAACCCAGGTGGATCCTCCCAAGGTCAAAGACCTTACCAATGGGCCACCAACCCAATTGGCCTATATTTTTATTTTTATACTTCATTAGGAAGACAGATCTAAGATTCACAATCCCTTTTACGTTCCTTGTACTTCATGTCACATAAAAATTGAAACGAACACAAAATTGTAGCAGTTTTGTAACTTAAGTGATGGTGTCATAGAACAATGATTTACAAAAATAATAACCATAATAATAATAAAAGATACTATTGAGATGATGGAAAAGGAGAGATTGGTCAGTGGGGTTTATCAAGTCAGAAGTCACCAAACTACCACAGGAACAACACACCCACCCTTATATCAATTGACACGTTCGCGGTTCACCCCCAAAAACACTAATGTAACCATCTCTACGAGTCTCTGATTTTAACCATGGAATATTTTTTTTATTAGAACGGCAAGATTTTATTAAGATAGCAACTAGCAAGACGCTAGTTGCTAAAAAGTACACTTACAAATACAATTAATCTAGAAATAAACAAAGCAACTATTCTAGACCATTTTCGAGACATTAACTGCAAAGATTACAAAAGGAGTGAAAAAACTCGTGCCTCTTACAACACGGGACACGAGAAAAACTCCCAAACGACGAAGGCCGAGCCACCGGTTTTCACTTCGTGATATTTTTGATGTAATCCCATACATGTCTCAAAGTAACATAAACTTGTAACGAGGAGCCATAAAGGTAGCAGAAACAATAAGAAACTGAAAGAAAAAAGAAACCGTGTCGCCCAGCAGCACCACACATCTAACAACCAACGCATCCTTTATATAAGGGGTTCTCGATCCAGTCGTTCCAACAGTAACTATGTTTCCTGTCTCTATTTGAGATCCAAATAAAAGATGTTGAGATAATAGTGTTCATGATGTTATTAGCAACTGCATTCGTACCTTTATGAATACAATTGTTTCTCTCGTTCCAAATTTGCCACCACCAGATGTAGATTAAAGATTCAAGAATCTGTCGAACTTGAGCGTTACATTGACGAGCCTTAATCCACAAGAGCATGTTGTTAGGATCGTCTTCAGGTATATCCATTTGAACCCACTCGCTAAGCCTCTTTCTGGTCTCACGTATAATCCCACAATCCACGAAGATATGAGATATGTCATCTATACCAAAGTTACATAACATACAACGAAAAGAATTCACATCCACCCCTCTTCCGAACAAGTTAACATTAGTGGGGATACCCTTGCGTGCCAATCTCCATATAAAAACATTAATCTTTTTCGGCACCCATTTATTCCAAAGATTAGGAGTAACAGAATGATCAAGGAATTTTTTATCAATGTACTTACGGATTTGGGAGATAGAGAATTCAGCTTTTCCTTCAAAACTCCAAGACCATGTGTCGTCTTCATGAGTAAGTGTACTGGGCAGAATGTTCAGCAAGTTAGTAAGCTGCTCCTTTTCGTGTCCATCCCTGAGATCGCGTCTCCATTTCCATGTCCAGGAATTATCTGAATGTCTCTCATGAATCAAGCAATCCTTAACAGTATCTATGGCAAATAAACGTTTAAACCGGAAAGCTAAATGTTGACTGCCACACCATGTGTCTGTCCAAAATCTAGTTAACTTCCCATTGCCGACTTTCCTACTTATGACATCCCTTGGTAAAATAGCCTTCTGATGAATGTGATTCGCGACCAACATTATGTTTTTCCATGTACCTTTCGATTTCGCAGACATGTTGTAGAAGCAATCGCCACCATGAATATCAGAAATTACTCGAACCCAAAGACTATCGCTCTCATTCAAACCTCGCCATCTCCACTTATATAAAAGTGCAAAATTCATGGCTTCTAAGCTTCCAATTCCAATGCCGCCACTTTCCTTGCTCGCAAGAACCGAGTCCCACTTAACCCAATGAATCTTTCTCTTATTAGTGGACCCGCCCCAAAAGAATGAAGACCTCAAAGCTTCCAATTTCTTTCTAACAGTTTTTGGCATATGAAAGATAGACAAAAAATAATTACCAATGGAACCAAGAACCGAAGAAACGAGTGTAGATCTTCCGCCAATGGACATTAGATTTGCTTTCCACCCCGTGAGACGTTTCTGAAACTTTGAAATAATCGGTTCCCAAGTAGAGGCCCTCTTCGGGCTAGCGCCAATGGGTATACCGAGGTATTTAAAAGGAAGACTCTCCGCTTTGCAACCAATCGAACTGGCCAAATTTTCAACACACTCCTGATTCAAGCCGACACCAATAATGGAAGATTTTTCAAAGTTTATCTTAAGCCCAGAAATAGCATAGAAAAATCTCAACGCATTAGACATATTAGTCAAATTGTTCTCTGACCATTCACCCACGACCATAACATCATCCGCATAAAAAAGATGAGACAATCGCACGTGCCTAATCTTGGCACTCTCGAACCGACCATTCTTGACAAGGTTATCAAATAGCAATATGTAAACCTTCCATAGCAATAATAAACAAAAATGGTGCCATAACCTATGGAAAATAATTGGATTGATATTACTTTCTATGAAATTCGCTTAAAACATCTCGACTTACGTTGTTGTATTTTAAAACAATCTGAATCGATTTATAACGTGTTTTTTATTGGAATTTGACAAACCTCATTTTTTTTTTAGTACGTTGCATAGATATGTAATAATTAAAAGAATCTTTTAACAATCTTGAGGTGGTTATATTGACGAATATCTTATATGTATTTGACCAATAACCTTGGTGGTCTTCTTTAGAAGCCAAAGTTTTTATCAAATGAGTTAATCTCATGTTAACATATATAAACATATAATATTGTTATAATGTCATATTCTTTATGTTCTCTTATAGAATCATCGATAATAATAAAAAAAAACAAAAAAACCAAGATATATTTAAAAACGCTTAATGACTATGAAAATAAAAAGGTTACAAAATATATATTTATTCCGCTTCATTGCACGAATATTTTGCTAGTATATTTAGATTTATCTATGTATAAAAAAACACATTGTTTTAAGTTATAATTAACCTTACAACTACTCGACAGTTCGTTATATACGAGTAACATTGAGTTGAGTAAGATATGGTTCGGCGTCAAAACAAACTTATATATTTACTTATGATATAATCATAATAAAATAATTGATTTGCAATTATACACAACTTGATAATAAAATAACACTAAAAAAGATCCGTATCTATAAATTTGATAAACTGTCATCAAAATATCAATTTTATCGTATTGGACGTTTTAATAACATTTTTATTATTCATTATTGGTTAGCTTTATTCCAGGAACAGTTTTAAGATTCACATGCAATTATTATACATAAATTATTGTACTCACTAAACCAATCAATTTCAATACTTTTTTAATTTTAATTTAAAATTAAAATTAAAATTAAAATTAAAATTATTCTTCCCCTTTTACCCTTTATAGCATAGTATTCGGAGACATCTCATGTGAAATCCTGTAATTTTTTTAACAACAAAGAATAAATAAGAAAAATGAGGGCTGTCATTAATACCTTATTACATGCATAAAAAGTAGTACTTTATACATAAAAAACCATCCCCTGAATTTTCGCATACCAAAGTACAAATTTTAATGCACCAAAATAACTTATACTGACAGCTCATTAACAAAACTCAATAAATAAAAATAAAATAATAAAAATACATTAAACCAACCAAAAAACACACATAAATATATGTGTCTGTTCTGTATACGGTATTCTCCCAAACTATGTGTTCTGTTCGCTGTCCATTCATTTTATAATAATTTTCGTCTTTCTGTCTTCTCAAAAAACCTTCAAAAGCCTCATCTTTAATCATTCCATTCATTTTTCACTTTTGTGTTTCCGATCTTTATTCATTTTTTTCACATAAACTTTTTTTTTTTGGCAAGTTTTTTGACCATTTCCATACATTCTACATTCATTTTGTCACACAAACTTAATATTTTTGGCAAGTTTTTGAACATTATTTTCATACATTCCATATCCATTTTGTCACAAAACTTCATATTTTTAACAAGTTTTTGTACATTTTCTTGGTTTCCAATATTGACTTGTGATTGAATCCGTAGATCACCACTTATCAAATTTGCCAAAAAAAATTCACATTTTTTATAACTTCAGCATGATTTTAAGAGTTGAACAGAATATATAGTAGTTTTTGAATCTGAATTAATATTAATTTACATATATATACACATAGAGAATTAGATATAGAGTATATTAAAGATGATGCGAGTAAGGACTAGAGCAACAGAGATGACTTCAACGGACGGGAACTCCGGCGCCGGCGCCCGTGCCGGAGGAGTGGATATATGGGAAGTCCGGCCTGGTGGAATGCTGGTCCAAAAACGTGACCCGGATGCCGAAACTCACCGTATTCCTCCACCAACTATTCGAGTTCGGGTCAAGCATGGGTCAATTTACCATGAGATCAATATCAACTCACAAGCTACATTTGGTAAGTATATATTTATTCAGAATTCGATATGTTAACGAGTAATGATATATATGACTAAAATGTAGTATATATTTGTTCATGCATTTTGTCTACTCTTATGTTTGTTTAGGAATTTGTTATGTGTCTTAATTATCTGCTTGTTAGATAAGTATATCTTTTATATGTATATATTTCATAATGATGAAATATTTAAAATTTGTAATTTTGTTGTGATTCGGGGTTTTTGGTGTAGGCGAGTTGAAGAAGATGTTAACCGGGCCAACAGGACTACACTATGAAGATCAAAAGCTAATGTACAAGGATAAGGCAAGGGATTCGAAATCGTATCTTGATGTTGCGGGTGTCAAAGACAGATCAAAAATGGTGGTTATGGAAGATCCAATTAGCCAAGAGAAAAGATTAGTGGAAATGCGAAAGAATGCAAAGATGGAGAAAGCTGCTAAATCGATTTCTGATGTTAGTTTTGAGGTTGATCGCCTTGCTGGTCAGGTACACTACGACTAGTATTATTTTGACTGACTTGGTATGATCGATACTTATATTTGTCGGGTCTTGTTAAAGTGCAAAATAGTTGTGCACTTGCCATAAAATTGAGAGGTGCGCTTTTTATATATAATAGGTACAATTTTTATATGCACGTTAACCACAACCCCCTTAGGGCATCCACAATGGCTAAGTTTTTATGTAAAGCTTTTTTATAAAAAGCTTTTAAAAAAGCTTTTGCTCTAATGGTAAAAGTTAAAAAAAACCTCTAAAACCATTAAAATACAATTTAATATAGATGAAAGAGAGTATTTATGTTTACGTTGAAGTTCTTCAACCTATTCAACTTTAAAGTCATGTATGTATCCCAATGGTAAAAAGTTTTAAAGGACTTTTTTGTTAGAAAAAAAGCTTTTGATTTATCACCCATTGGAGGTGCTCTTAGAGCTGTATTTATCATTTTCATTATTTGTTACGTTGAATTTGGTGTTGTATACATGCATCTTGTTACCAATCTTAGCGATACAATTTAATTTTTGATCGCTATTAATGGCTACGTCTAAGATTGGTAACATAATGCACTTACGTTATTGTTATTACCTCGTATGATTCATATCTATTGAACTGGTTAATAGATTGTTATATAAGCGGTAAAACTGGTTAAGTGATGATGTCTAGTTATTACTAATATCAAGATTCTAATGAAGTTGGATTGGGTAGGTGTCTGCGATCGAATCAGTTATTTCTAAAGGAGGGAAAGTAGCAGAGAAGACTCTGCTAACTGTGACCGAGTTATTGATGAACCAGCTACTTAAGCTAGATGGAATTACAGTCGACGGTGATGTAAAATTACAGAGGAAAGCACAGGTACTTGTCATATAAGTTCATGACTTGAATTTTTGGTTTTGGGCTTTTGGTAATAGTTTCTTGGATATATTTAATTTTTAGGTGAAAAGGATTCAGGAGTATGTTGAAACTCTAGATGCTTTAAAGATTAAAAACTCGACTATGAGCATCAATGTAGCCACAGCGCCTCAATCCAAGCGGACAGTGATGTCAGATAAACGTCAACCGCCATCATCAGGAGCCGTGACTACAACAGAGTGGGAGATATTTGAATCTTTGGCTGCACCACCACCACCAACAGCAACCACAAGCAAAACAATGCATCCCATGTTCAATTGGGATTTGATTTAAAAAAAAGTTTTAAAGAACTTTATATGTATTTTAGTACATGATAAGTGTGTGTTGGATATTCTTCAGGTTTGTTTTGGCCTTTATTTTCCATTCTTTCCTCCTATACCTAGATTTCTTTGTTAGTATCTTGATGAAATAACTGTTCAAAACTTTACATGATTGTTAAGTTTATGTTATGATTATTTGCCACTCAAATGGAGTTTTGTTAGTGTAGAGCTCGGCCCTTTCTTGTCTTGCGTTGGACGATACCAGACTCATCTGTCATTAAATAAATCAAATATAGAAATCCTTCCTGCTGCTAGATGTTAGTTTGCGTTAAATCAGCAACACGTATTTATGCTAAATAGGAAAACATTGTATAAACTATCATCAAGACATCAAGCATGATAGTCTACTTAAAAGTGAGGGATTATTATATCACATATAACATTGAATATATAGACAGACAAACGTATTTGGCTGAGCATCGGGTCAGATCTGGACCAGACGATAAAGTAGCAACATCATTACATATGAATGTCTGATTAAGGATTAAGAAACTTAACATTAAATCTAAGAATGAAAGACAAGGCGATTTTGGTTGTGACTTGTGAGATGTACAAAGTGTCTTATACATGTTGATTCCGAGTTAACCATTGCATTCTTTTCAAACTTGTATTCCCAAGTGTTTAACATGACCTTAAGGCTACCAATCTGTGTTGGTTCTCGTCTATTGGGTCGATAAAAGCAGACAAACACTTGGTCCAAAAATAAGCCCAATACACACTTGATTTTGAATAAGACCTCAGAAAGAATTTTGAGATTACCACGTTTTCGTAAAGTCATGGACAGTCTCACAGGATCGGACTACAAACTGGGCTCAAAGCCAAAACATATATTTCTTTCCCAAAAATCTCCCACAAAGGTGTAGATTGGCCGGGCACCCGTGACTCGGCATCTCCTTTTGGCAGTAACTATTGTCCTGTTTACAAGGAATAATTTCAGGCAACTCTCATAGCAAAGTTGGGCATGATGTAGGCCGAGCTTGAACCCAAGACTTCATATCTCTCAAAAGTAAAATTTGATTAACAGGGGGCAAAAATTTTCACATACTGGCCATATGACAAAACTATACCGGCAGACACGAACATGGAGTTGGCCTAGTGGTTAGGGAAGCATTTAGTGACCTTAAGGTCCTAAGTTCGATCTCCGCTTGGCGCAAAAACAATTCTTTAAAGTGTCCGTTACCAATAAAGCCTAGACTCAAATGTGAAGTTCTAAAGACGCGGATTCGATCCTTCCGGGTGCCCATACTATGTGAGGATTGGGATGGGAGTATTGTACCGGCATCATATGACTCATACGGGGTGAGTCAACGGGTTTCCAATTGCGATACCGGAGCTAGGGTTTCCTCCATTTACCCTTTTTTTCATATCAGGTAGACAAATTATTAATAATGAGAAAAAATCGAAAAAACTGCTACACTAGAAAAAGATGTAACAAAGGCAGGAGAAAAAACTTTGTTATGTTGTTATTAATAGAAAACACATCAAGTAGAATTAAAACAAGTTAATAATTTAAAAATTATAAGCTAAAAGTAAATATAATAAATAAGTACTAGTAATTTTTAACGAACTTATAAGTCATAAGGCGCAAATGATAACAAAAGTTATATACTATATAGTGAATTCAAATTATAAAACAGCAGTCAACAACAATATTATCATAGATTCAAAGTTGAATAGTTTACATAATAATAACGATAAATATGAGATAAGATAACATGAAAATTATTTTATAATGATATTTGGAAAAGATAAAATTTATCAAAGTCTAAAGATTATAAAAAAAAAATTGACCAAAGACTCAGAGATGGAAGAGCGTTTGTATTTTAATTGCAAGAAACTCATCATGATTTAAATATGATAAATAAAAAAAAAGCATTGATGTAAATTAACATCTTCTTTTCGGTTTTCACCCAATAGTTTAGAAGAAGACGAGGGCCACAACAATTTGGGCTGGGGGCATTATAATAACTTGGGCTAAAAATTAAAAAAACTTATAACCAAACTAGTTGTATATATTCAATTCATGAGAAGTTAACGGGGGCATACCCCCCATGGTCAGTGAACTACATACGCCCCAAACGTGTTTTTGTGGATGTGAATACCACTTGAGCGGTTGAGCTACTGTCTAATACTAATATTATTATCCATTCTTTTTCATATGAAAATGGCTCAACCATGATTCTGTTCTTTTTAGTCGACTTATTCGAGTTGTTTTTCACAACAACGGTACTTACCATGCAAACCGTCAATTGGTGAACATAACTCGCTAAAAACCAAAGGCGTCTTCAATAAGTTCTAACCTTCCACCAAAAAATTTCCCATGTATGGCTTTTACCTCACTCTGTATAATTTGTGTAACACCCTTCATTTAAAAATATGGGTTTCCAAAAATTTTCGCCTAACGGCGTTAAAAGAAATCGGAAGAAACATTAAAAGTCCAAACCAATTAAAATCTGTTTGGTTTCCTTATTCAATGGTGTTACTTAGTCATATCATCAAAACAAGTCCAAATGGAAACCCGTCGGCTGCCCAACACAAAACAACCGACTACAAAACATGCGAACTTCATAAATGTCTAAACATAAACAAAAGTCTAGAAATATGTAGCAACTATGGGTAGCTATGGTCTTCATCAAGCAATCTACCCACTTCCTCACTCTTCATTCAACGTCTACCTCGGCTAAGCTAAACCTGAGGAAGCAACACATTTCAAAAGACAAGTGTTAGCTAACGAATTAGCTAAGTAAGATAACACTTGAATTATAAACCATTTATCCATTTCAAACATTATGGATTTATAAAACGTCATTAAGGCACCACACTCATCAAACATATCACAACATCAATAGTACATAAGACCATTTGTAAAGGTAAGTGAAAGAGATAGGTGAAGGGTAAAGGTGAAAGAAATGAGAAGGTGATTCTAATGTTGCAGAAAAAAGTGTAGGTGAACGGTTACGAATGGTCTAATAGGATGTAACACCCTAAGTGTGCCTATCCTTCATTCTGCATTTCACACATATAACCACATGACTGCTTTCTCTACGTTTTGGCTACTTTGCTACGTTTAACTGCATTACTACATTTTAACTACGTTAAAGTGTAACATATGTCACACCCGACTAGATGACAACCTTACGGATGAACATCAAACGTCGTTAAGGAATGGCAAGCCAATCCCGGAGTAATCCGTATGTACAAGACAAATGGGGGCGGGTCAGACCTCCCGTATTACTCAACTGCATCTCAATGACCGTGTTGCAAGGAGCCACCCGAGCAACCTGCATCTACGCACTTTGTAACACCCCAACATGGCGGAATCATGGGGTATCACTTAGAAAAGCACAGCACGACATGGAAATTATGTAGAGTCAAACTATATGAAAACATAGGATTGAAACAATCCTTAAACTTGTACAAACGTATACAATCATCAACATTTATCGAAATACATGTTCAATCAATAATAAAAGGCAATTCAATCGAGAGTAGTTGATCCTAAAAGTAACCCATAAAAGGGAAGTAAGGATCATGGATCCAGAAAGTCCAAAGCTAGTCCAATCCTAGCAATTAAGCATGCAATCATCCATTTTGTCTCTGATTAACTTGATTACCTGAAAAGTGTACTAAAGAGCGTCAACATAAAGTTGGTGAGTTCGTAGGGACAAGTAACAGGAAACAAGTATGTATCGGGATAACAACCGTTAACGATAAGCGAGGATTAGAATATCTAATCAAGTCCAAAGAAAACCTATAAGGTTTCACATTATCACAATTCAATACAAGTCAACGTTCAACAACAACGATTCCATATAACGTTCAACAACGTTCCATAACAATCAATAACATTCAACAACGGTGCGGCTTACATAGTTAATAATTAACAATGCGCTAACGGTGCGACTTATATAATGAATAATGCGCTAACGGTGCGACTTATATAATGAATAATGCGCTAACGGTGCGACTTATATAATGAATAATGCGCTAACGGTGCGACTTATATAATGAATAATGCGCTAACGGTGCGACTTATATAATGAATAATGCGCTAACGGTGCGACTTATATAATGAATAATGCGCTAACGGTGCGACTTATATAATGAATAATGCGCTAACGGTGCGACTTATATAATGAATAATGCGCTAACGGTGCGACTTATATAATGAATAATGCGCTAACGGTGCGACTTATATAATGAATAATGCGCTAACGGTGCGACTTATATAATGAATAATGCGCTAACGGTGCGACTTATATAATGAATAATGCGCTAACGGTGCGACTTATATAATGAATAATGCGCTAACGGTGCGACTTATATAATGAATAATGCGCTAACGGTGCGACTTATATAATGAATAATGCGCTAACGGTGCGACTTATATAATGAATAATGCGCTAACGGTGCGACTTATATAATGAATAATGCGCTAACGGTGCGACTTATATAATGAATAATGCGCTAACGGTGCGACTTATATAATGAATAATGCGCTAACGGTGCGACTTATATAATGAATAATGCGCTAACGGTGCGACTTATATAATGAATAATGCGCTAACGGTGCGACTTATATAATGAATAATGCGCTAACGGTGCGACTTATATAATGAATAATGCGCTAACGGTGCGACTTATATAATGAATAATGCGCTAACGGTGCGACTTATATAATGAATAATGCGCTAACGGTGCGACTTATATAATGAATAATGCGCTAACGGTGCGACTTATATAATGAATAATGCGCTAACGGTGCGACTTATATAATGAATAATGCGCTAACGGTGCGACTTATATAATGAATAATGCGCTAACGGTGCGACTTATATAATGAATAATGCGCTAACGGTGCGACTTATATAATGAATAATGCGCTAACGGTGCGACTTATATAATGAATAATGCGCTAACGGTGCGACTTATATAATGAATAATGCGCTAACGGTGCGACTTATATAATGAATAATGCGCTAACGGTGCGACTTATATAATGAATAATGCGCTAACGGTGCGACTTATATAATGAATAATGCGCTAACGGTGCGACTTATATAATGAATAATGCGCTAACGGTGCGACTTATATAATGAATAATGCGCTAACGGTGCGACTTATATAATGAATAATGCGCTAACGGTGCGACTTAGATAATGAACCTGTTTTGTAATGGATTTTATGACGGTCGTTAATGGCAGTTAAGTATATACTTGGTTTGTATAAATCTTTTATATATATATATATATACACACACATATATTACATATATATATAATATATATATATATTATATATATATATATATTATACATATATATATATATTATATATATATATATGTACATACTTACGTACATATATATATATATATATATATATATAATATATATATATATATATATATATATATATATATATATATACTTACGGTGGTGGTGTTTGGCCGTGATGGTGATGATGAAGAAACCGTGAGGTGATTGTATGACGAAAAGTTGCAGCGAGCAGCAGCAGTAACAAACGAAAAGCAGCAGTGGTTTAGTGATGGTGATGGTAACCAGCAGTATCAGTAAAACAGCGGTGGTTTGGTGGGGAAGATGATGAACAGTAACAATGGAGGTTCGATGATGGTGTAACCACAAAGTAGCAGCGGCAGTTGCTATTCGGAGATTGTTTTGGTTCCTTGGTAACAAACGAACAGCAGCAACAGTAGGATAATAGCAACAGAAATCATGTCGAGCAGTTCGTGGTATAGCTTGGTCGGCTCAACAACAGTAGCAGTAACATGTAGTAGCTACAACATCAGTTCGAGTAATAGCAGCAGTGGCACGATGGTGGTGTTAAAAGGTGATGATCGTGACATAGTTGGTCGGCAATAGCTAGTAATTCTCGAACAGTAACAGTAATGAGCAGCAACAAAAGACGGAAGCAGCTGTAGCAAAACAGCAGCAGAACGGCAGCAGCAGCAACATTAAGGACAGCAGCAGCACTTGATCGAGTAATGGCAGCAGTAACGAGGAGTAGTAGCAGTTGTAACCAAGAGTCGAGCAGCAGCAAAACACGAGCAGTAGTATAGTATTAGCAGCAGCAGCGATAGTTCAAAAGGTGATCGGTTGTAGTGGTGGTCGTGGGAGGTGGTAGTAACAAAACCGAGTAGCAAGAGCAGCGAGGGTGACGAGCAGTAGTCATTAATGGTGGTGTTTTCATCATCTATATCTATATGTATATATATATAATCGGTATGTATATATATATATGTGTGTTATTATGTGTGTGTATGTGTGTGTCGAGATTTAAGCAAAGAAGAATAGGGTGGTTTTGAAGGTTATATAAGAGTGGTGGTGTTGGGTCGTTCATGGTGGGTGATATGGGCCATGAGGTGGGAGCCGAGAGAGATGGAGAAGAAGGAACCCGAGATGGTTCCTATCTATATCTATATTCTATCTTTATATATATATATATATAATAGAGAGAAAGGGGTTTACAGGAGGACAACGTGGGAGGGCCATGGGCCGAATTAAAGAAAAGAAAAGCAGAAGAATTATTGTCGAAAGAATCATTCTGAATGATTGCTTATTTATGTCGGTATAGAGAGTTAATAATCATTGTTCGCTAAATGTTTAATCCGTGATTTAATCTAAATAATTGTCGTTAGATTGTCAAACTTTAAATGTGATTCTATTAAAGCTTTAGACATAATACCTTATAATTTTTATATCCTTCATTAGTTATCTTTTATCAGATTTATAAAGTAAGATGTATTGTTGATTCATAGTCAAGTAAACAAACAAAAGGAATCACGGGTATTATTTCTTTTCATATAATTGTGTCGGCCTTTGTCTTATTTGTACCATTATTATTTATCCACCGACACTGTCTGAAACTGTTCATTATACTAAAGCTTCTTATATACGTTTCCTCCAAATAATGTCTAATCACTGTAGCCCAATCACAGGACATGGAATCCAACCTCATATTTCATTCGGCTCAATAATATGAACAGAATGTGAACAAAATCATATCGGCAATATAAATTCAAAAAGTTTGTTTTCATTATTTCCAACAATTAGTGGGCCAAAAATGACAGCAGCAGAACGGCAGCAGCAGCAACATTAAGGACAGCAGCAGCACTTGATCGAGTAATGGCAGCAGTAACGAGGAGTAGTAGCAGTTGTAACCAAGAGTCGAGCAGCAGCAAAACACGAGCAGTAGTATAGTATTAGCAGCAGCAGCAACATTAAGGACAGCAGCAGCACTTGATCGAGTAATGGCAGCAGTAACGAGGAGTAGTAGCAGTTGTAACCAAGAGTCGAGCAGCAGCAAAACACGAGCAGTAGTATAGTATTAGCAGCAGCAGCAACATTAAGGACAGCAGCAGCACTTGATCGAGTAATGGCAGCAGTAACGAGGAGTAGTAGCAGTTGTAACCAAGAGTCGAGCAGCAGCAAAACACGAGCAGTAGTATAGTATTAGCAGCAGCAGCAACATTAAGGACAGCAGCAGCACTTGATCGAGTAATGGCAGCAGTAACGAGGAGTAGTAGCAGTTGTAACCAAGAGTCGAGCAGCAGCAAAACACGAGCAGTAGTATAGTATTAGCAGCAGCAGCAACATTAAGGACAGCAGCAGCACTTGATCGAGTAATGGCAGCAGTAACGAGGAGTAGTAGCAGTTGTAACCAAGAGTCGAGCAGCAGCAAAACACGAGCAGTAGTATAGTATTAGCAGCAGCAGCGATAGTTCAAAAGGTGATCGGTTGTAGTGGTGGTCGTGGGAGGTGGTAGTAACAAAACCGAGTAGCAAGAGCAGCGAGGGTGACGAGCAGTAGTCATTAATGGTGGTGTTTTCATCATCTATATCTATATGTATATATATATAATCGGTATGTATATATATATATGTGTGTGTGTGTGTGTGTGTATATATGTATATGTATATTATATATATATAATATATATTATATATAATTTATATATATATATTATATATATATATTATATATATATATATTATATATATATATATATATATATATATATATTATATATATATATATATATATATATATATATATTAAATTCACTTTATCTTATATTTGACCGTTAGAAACGGCTCCTTTTTTAGACTATATAATAATACTTTAGCATACTTTCCTCCATGCCATATCAACTTAACATTTTTTCCTTTCTTCAGAATCTAACCAAAACCCGAATCCTAATATCGAAAATGTTGAATCCTTTCCTAATCGTAATCTACATTATTATCATAGTGTGGTTAATTACTGTGGCTCAACTTCCATTGGATGAGGCTATTCAGTGGTTAGTCGCGTTCGTTCTTGGCGTGGTTCCCTTACTGTTTGTCACCACCTGGGTTTCTTTGTATGGTTTTTAAATATGTTGTATCCCTAATTGTTGTATTTCCGCTTAAATAATGTAACAAGTTTCACTTGTATTGTACGAATAATGAAATACAACTTTCTTCGATCTCTTTTGGGGATTGTTGTCGATTAGGGAAATTCCCCAGTTAAAAGGATTTCGACCTCGAAATCTAGACCGTATCGAGTAATTTAAAAATATATACTTATACTCATATAGTATAGACCACTTATACTTATAGTATAGCATAACCGATTCGTCTAGACACAGGTAAGTCTGATTAAAACACTATACAAAATTCAAATTCACTTTATCTTCCATATTTGACCGTTAGAAACGGCTCCTTTTTAGACTATATAATAATACTTTAGCATACTTTCCTCCATGCCATATCAACTTAACATTTTTCCTTTCTTCAGAATCTAACCAAAACCCGAATCCTAATATCGAAAATGTTGAATCCTTTCCTAATCGTAATCTACATTATTATCATAGTGTGGTTAATTACTGTGGCTCAACTTCCATTGGATGAGGCTATTCAGTGGTTAGTCGCGTTCGTTCTTGGCGTGGTTCCCTTACTGTTTGTCACCACCTGGGTTTCTTTGTATGGTTTTTAAATATGTTGTATCCCTAATTGTTGTATTTCCGCTTAAATAATGTAACAAGTTTCACTTGTATTGTAGGAAGAATGCACACTAAATCTTCTTTCTCTATCTCTTTTATTTACTTAGTTCTTCATCTGCTAATTTGTTTTTAGCTATTCCGTTCACAGCCAGTTTGTATTCTAACAGATCTCCGACTTTCTCTTTGGTAAGCTACATTTTTGTGCTCTTTCTTTCTCATCTTGGATAATATACTATCTATTTATATGTTTATATAAAACTTTTATCTTTTAATTCATGTTGGCTTAACAATATTGTTCCCCCGATTTATCATAAGATAATGAAAAATTTCGGTGCCTCTTCGAGCGATCCAAAAGGCAAAAGGCCAATGACTCAAGAGGATCTTGAAGATCTTGAAACAAATAGGGTCAAAAGGATTAAGCAGGAGGCCGTGATGTTAGGTATTTTCTTTGAAGATTACAAGGCGATGGTAGACGAAGATGTCCACCTTTTTGAGAAACAAACTTCTGAAGATGAAAAACTAGCAAGAATTTTATCTCAATTTTTAACAGAGGAGGAATCTATCCTTGTGAATCGTCAAATAAAAGAAGATGAAAAGTTTGCAAGAGCCCTAGTTCAACAAGAAGAAGATAATCTCTCTCAAAGAGAGAAGTCCATTTTCGCCATGTCATCTGAAGAAGAAGAAGAAAATCCCAATATTCCACCTCTTAAGAGAAGAAAAAGAGATGTTGCTGGGGGAAGTAACATGTCAGGGTCGAGCTCTGACAGAACTCCTAATTCTTGAAATCAAGAGGGATTTTATAGAAATATTTGGAATCTGTTATAAATTTTTATAAATCAAATCTTAAGTTGTCCAGAATGTGTTTTTAAATCAGAATAATATTGTTGATAATGTTTCTTATGTATTTGTTATGTCAATTGTCTGACCAAAACTTATTGTAGATAAGAAGAATTCAATATAATCATGGACGCATGGCAAAACCCGATGATTGGTACTAGTGAATGGGGAACATCAATCGATGATTTTTGCCAAAACTGGCTTCTTCAAAATACAGTACCAACATCACAGTTAGAACTCCCAACAGAAAATGTCAGTGCATCGTTCTCAACTTTTGTTGATGCAGTACATCATGGAGTTTCATCTCCAATCCCAATGAACCCTTTATATCAAAACTTCTCTCTCGATACACCAGAAGCAACATTCCAGTTGAAATCAACATTCCAACCGGAACCATCATTCCAGCCAGAATTTTCCGAGGAGGGTAATAGGGCACCAGGCAAACGTCCAATGTCAGACTCGTCCACACTATACCCCAATCCAATTAGTGACACATATTATGGGGTCTCAACCTCGAACAGGGTGAAACCGGTTGATACGATAATGAATCATGGACCAGAGTTTGAGAAGCACGTAGAAGACTCATGGGCTTATATTTGCAAGCTTTATAGTCGTAAGGAAAAGTCCGCAAAAGTATCGTCCTCGAAAGCCCAAAGAAATGTAAGGTCGAAAAGGTCTTACCAGTTTGTGAAACAAAATACTACTTTGGTAGTATTTGGGGAAGAAATGAACATATCAGAGATGCCAACACCGATATGCTCATGCACAGGGATACCTAGGACCTGTCGCGGGTGGAGTACAGAGGGATGGACCTCCACTTGTTGTACCGCTACTCTTTCCATGTATCCGTTGCCAACATATGTCAGGCCAAGTCGTATTGTAAGGTTGCCGGGGAGAAGAATGGGTTGTAGTACATTCTCAAAGGTCATAGAGAAATTATTGTTAGCAGGGTACGATCTCGATTGTCCAATTGACTTGAAAGATCATTGGGTTAATCATGGGACTAACAAGTATGCATTGAATAGATAATCGTGTGATCTTCTTAGATTCAGGAATTTGGCTACTTAAACTATAAAGTAGGATTACATAAACAGTTAGTGCTTTTCGTATGTCTATTTCCCTCTTTTCTTTATTGCGAAATTTATATATAATTTGTTTGTAGTTAACACTTTTATTATTGCTTATATCAAAATAGTCTGATAAAGCCATCCTACTTTATCTTGTTTCATCAAGATCCAGATATCTTATTTGTTGTCGGCCATTTTGAAAAATTATTTTCATTTGACGTCATTGCTTACGTTATATGAGCGAATAGTACCTCTCAGTAAAATCATGTATTCTTATTCTAGGTACAAGGCCAATATAAGGTGAAATCTACGGGATTTGATTCCTGCATATAATCACTTAAGTTCATAATCTTCTACTACTATCCTGTTTGCTCTTTTCCAGCCATTTTCTTGAACACATTCATCAAATTACTAACCTAAGCTCCATGTTCGTAAAAAAATGCCTCTTAACACACTAGATCTATTAATATTTCATAATATCTCACTTTACTTAAACATTATAGTCTCCAAAAATCTTAGCTCATTCTATCAGTCAATCGTAACTATAAGTTTGAACTTAGTCTATAATTCATAATAAATCATTGGTCTACAATTATAGATTATAAGTATCTAAGACCTTAATAAGCATGTATTCTAGATCTTATTCTCATACTGTTATTCCAACAATGAGTAATAATTGTAGACAATTATAAGTAATATAGCTTAGACATGGGCCATCCGGTAATGCTTATAATATAAGACATACCATTGGTCAGCCCATCACATTACCAACTCATCCAACATCCCCTATACCTGTACTACTATTTCAATTAACATAGATTTCAATTCCACACTAATTTTAACAAGTTCCAACTCATATCACATCAGTCAAGCTCTTGTTCACAATATATCGTTTCAGTTCGAATTTATGACATACTGTTCAAATTCAAGTTCATAACATATCATTCAAGGTTCAAGTTCTCAATACATTATTCATATCATGATATAGCTATCATGCCATCATGTCAAATTCATAATAACTTATCATTATTCGTATAATTTACAATCACGAAACATTCAACACTATATAAATAAAAGGGGTCAAGTCATAACAAGGTGGGTAAAGCATAGTCCGAATTTTAACTTCAACATTCGACACAT
The DNA here is from genome assembly GCA_034093135.1 of Erigeron breviscapus. Classification (NCBI taxonomy): domain Eukaryota; kingdom Viridiplantae; phylum Streptophyta; class Magnoliopsida; order Asterales; family Asteraceae; genus Erigeron; species Erigeron breviscapus. The sequence continues at coordinate 90,852,101 of CM067168.1, read as the reverse complement.
TAAAAGTGTTTGTATACAGGGTGTACCATCGGCTAACCCTCCACACCGTTAATATATAGAATGGATGTCCAAAACTCGGTTCCGATATGTTCTCTAAGTGTTGACCGGGTATGTATACAGGGTGTACCATCGGCTAACCCTCCACCTAACCAACACTCATTAAACATACCGGGTTAGCTACTATACTTTATCCACGAGGCGCAATCCACGAGATCATTAACTTTATATAACATAGGATAACCATAGATTTGTTGATCAGGCGCCTCTAGGGTTATCGAATGTTATACTCCATTAATGCCATCATTTCATTTTGCTGGGGGACAAATAATAAATGCATCCAAGATTCCACACACATCAACGTTTATCACAATAATTCCACAATTCACGGTGTATCCCGACACTATCATATACGTCCATCAAGTTGTCATATAACAATCAAGTCATCAAATCATAAGTAACCTACGAACTCCGTTTAAACCATTTTTATGCATCATACAGTTCACGTTGCACACAAAAATTCCTATCATGCATGCTAATATGAAATGTGGGTGCAATGGCTATAGACTAGGTCAATCCACCTAATTCTCTACAACCACGGCTCTGATACCATTCTGTAACACCCCAACATGGCGGAATCATGGGGTATCACTTAGAAAAGCACAGCACGACATGGAAATTATGTAGAGTCAAACTATATGAAAACATAGGATTGAAACAATCCTTAAACTTGTACAAACGTATACAATCATCAACATTTATCGAAATACATGTTCAATCAATAATAAAAGGCAATTCAATCGAGAGTAGTTGATCCTAAAAGTAACCCATAAAAGGGAAGTAAGGATCATGGATCCAGAAAGTCCAAAGCTAGTCCAATCCTAGCAATTAAGCATGCAATCATCCATTTTGTCTCTGATTAACTTGATTACCTGAAAAGTGTACTAAAGAGCGTCAACATAAAGTTGGTGAGTTCGTAGGGACAAGTAACAGGAAACAAGTATGTATCGGATAACAACCGTTAACGATAAGCGAGGATTAGAATATCTAATCAAGTCCAAAGAAAACCTATAAGGTTTCACATTATCACAATTCAATACAAGTCAACGTTCAACAACAACGATTCCATATAACGTTCAACAACGTTCCATAACAATCAATAACATTCAACAACGGTGCGGCTTACATAGTTAATAATTAACAATGCGCTAACGGTGCGACTTATATAATGAATAATGCGCTAACGGTGCGACTTATATAATGAATAATGCGCTAACGGTGCGACTTACATCGTAAACAATGCGCTAACGGTGCGACTTATATAATGAATAATGCGCTAACGGTGCGACTTATATAATGAATAATGCGCTAACGGTGCGACTTATATAATGAATAATGCGCTAACATGTCCACATCAACAATTCAATCATACAATCAATCAAATCAACAATCAACAGTTAAACAAACATGTACACTTTTCAGCCCGAATCTCAATTGAGTAGGGAGGGTTTACGAAACTCACCTGAAACGCCTGTCAGACAGTAGGAGGTATGTAACAGTCTGAAATGTACCCGAATAGTCCAAACGTATTAGTCTCCGGAAAGGAAACTGTATAGAATAACCCATTTTAATAGAGTCAACAGTTTAGTAATAAACTGACGGACAAAGGACTAAAACTGTAAACAGTTTAATGGTTCAGGACTGAAACTGTCAGAAAATCTAACGGTTTAGGACTGAAACTGTCAGAAATCTAACGGTATTTAACGGTCGTCAGAAAATGGACCTGTTTTGTAATGGATTTTATGACGGTCGTTAATGGCAGTTAAGTATATACTTGGTTTGTATAAATCTTTTATATATATATATATATATATATATATATATATATATACTTACACATATATATATATACTTACGGGGTGTATATATATATATATATATATATATATATATATATATATATATATATATATATATATATATATACTTACGGTGGTGGTGTTTGGCCGTGATGGTGATGATGAAGAAACCGTGAGGTGATTGTATGACGAAAAGTTGCAGCGAGCAGCAGCAGTAACAAACGAAAAGCAGCAGTGGTTTAGTGATGGTGATGGTAACCAGCAGTATCAGTAAAACAGCGGTGGTTTGGTGGGGAAGATGATGAACAGTAACAATGGAGGTTCGATGATGGTGTAACCACAAAGTAGCAGCGGCAGTTGCTATTCGGAGATTGTTTTGGTTCCTTGGTAACAAACGAACAACAGCAACAGTAGGATAATAGCAACAGAAATCATGTCGAGCAGTTCGTGGTATAGCTTGGTCGGCTCAACAACAGTAGCAGTAACATGTAGTAGCTACAACATCAGTTCGAGTAATAGCAGCAGTGGCACGATGGTGGTGTTAAAAGGTGATGATCGTAACATAGTTGGTCGGCAATAGCTAGTAATTCTCGAACAGTAACAGTAATGAGCAGCAACAAAAGACGGCAGCAGCTGTAGCAAAACAGCAGCAGAACGGCAGCAGCAGCAACATTAAGGACAGCAGCAGCACTTAATCGAGTAATGGCAGCAGTAACGAGGAGTAGTAGCAGTTGTAACCAAGAGTCGAGCAGCAGCAAAACACGAGCAGTAGTATAGTATTAGCAGCAGCAGCGATAGTTCAAAAGGTGATCGGTTGTAGTGGTGGTCGTGGGAGGTGGTAGTAACAAAACCGAGTAGCAAGAGCAGCGAGGGTGACGAGCAGTAGTCATTAATGGTGGTGTTTTCATCATCTATATCTATATGTATATATATATAATCGGTATGTATATATATGTATATATATATGTGTGTGTTATTATGTGTGTGTATGTGTGTGTCGAGATTTAAGCAAAGAAGAATAGGGTGGTTTTGAAGGTTATATAAGAGTGGTGGTGTTGGGTCGTTCATGGTGGGTGATATGGGCCATGAGGTGGGAGCCGAGAGAGATGGAGAAGAAGGAACCCGAGATGGTTCCTATCTATATCTATATTCTATCTTTATATATATATATATAATAGAGAGAAAGGGGTTTACAGGAGGACAACGTGGGAGGGCCATGGGCCGAATTAAAGAAAAGAAAAGCAGAAGAATTATTGTCGAAAGAATCATTCTGAATGATTGCTTATTTATGTCGGTATAGAGAGTTAATAATCATTGTTCGCTAAATGTTTAATCCGTGATTTAATCTAAATAATTGTCGTTAGATTGTCAAACTTTAAATGTGATTCTATTAAAGCTTTAGACATAATACCTTATAATTTTTATATCCTTCATTAGTTATCTTTTATCAGATTTATAAAGTAAGATGTATTGTTGATTCATAGTCAAGTAAACAAACAAAAGGAATCACGGGTATTATTTCTTTTCATATAATTGTGTCGGCCTTTGTCTTATTTGTACCATTATTATTTATCCACCGACACTATCTGAAACTGTTCATTATACTAAAGCTTCTTATATACGTTTCCTCCAAATAATGTCTAATCACTGTAGCCCAATCACAGGACATGGAATCCAACCTCATATTTCATTCGGCTCAATAATATGAACAGAATGTGAACAAAATCATATCGGCAATATAAATTCAAAAAGTTTGTTTTCATTATTTCCAACAATTAGTGGGCCAAAAATGACAATTGTTACACATTAGCCGGGCTAGGGCAAGTACGGGTTAAGCTTAACACTTTCTGCATCTCATTTTAACGAGCTCGAACCTGCATCTCATTTAGTTTAGGTGAATGCATTACCTAAACATTTACTACGTTAACTGCTTTTACGTTTTGGGCCCTTAAACGTGCACGTGTCATGCAACTTAACAAGTCTAGTGAACTAGATGAGCAAGCCATACAATCATGCACAAAACAACATATACTACATATACTACTTCTCAATGCATCACAAGATACTACATATCACTTCATAACATAACACTACATTATACGTCATTTCATAACATGCACTACATTACATATCATTTGGGACTGCATTTCAGGTCTCATTGGTCAACTACGTAACCCATATCACCTCCCGTGTAACCCCGTATACCCACAAGCAATTCAAGGTACCAATTGGGAAGTTATTATATGAAACCATCTTTTGTTGAACCCTCAGCGTGTCAAAGTAGTGTATCTTACCTCGAGGAAGCGCACGACAATAGACAACTACGTTACCGTGCAAAGCAACTAGTCTCGTCTACCTATAATTAGTAAACGACCATTAGACACGCCAATTCTCACGTTACTATTACTCCGACCTAACCACCTACAAACATGACCCACGACAACGACATACGCATTGGATGTTCAAAAGTTATAACATTTAAAAACTCAGACACGGTTGCGCCGCAATTGCCCTTATTGCGCCGCAACTTATCTTTCTGCATTACAGTTGCGCCGCAACCCACACGTTGCGCCGCAACACCCGTCCTCAATTGCGCCGCAACCTACATGTTGCGCCGCAACTTATGTTTCTGGAAACTAGTTGCGCCGCAACTAGCCCCGATTCTGCACAACTTCGATCGATTAAACCCCAAACCAGATCCAAATGACTCCAAACCAATTACAAAACTTTTATACATCAAAATCCTTCATATTTAGACCATAATGATGCATTACAACCTTTGATTAAACCACACATAATTTGCAACATTAAAACAAGCATCATTCCGATATCAATTGACCATCCAATGACCTAGATCCACATTCTAATGACTCAAAAGATTGAAAAGATGTTAAATCCATGCTACTATACCTTTTCTACCTGTAGATCACAATGAGGATGCAAAAGACTCGATCAAGCACTCCTAAATCACACGTTTTGAAGGATTTTTGGCTTAGAAATTTGATAAGGGATCAAGGGGTGGTCTAGGGCTTGGGAGAAAAGTGATAATATCAGTTATGAGGAACTAATGATCACCCTTAGGACTCTAATCCCGTTTTTGACTTTCCCTCTAGGTCAAACTTGGTCCCTAGACTTCCAAACATCACATTATTAGCCCAAAACACCTCTATGGACTATATACAACTCAATGAACCCTTCAAGCACCTCAAAAGACACATAACTACATCTTAAACACATTACTACATCAATTAATAAGACATTCAAGTCTCGCACATATGACACATTAACTACATTTAAGCATTAAATCTACCATAAGCTTAACAGACACGTTATGTTGACTTAACGACTCGAGTCAACCGTTAATTAAAAAGATTGAGATGTTACAATAAAAATAACATAACAAATATTAAAAAACAATTGTCAATATTATAAAAAGTGAATACTATGAATTAACAGCCGGATTTTTGCAAGCTTTGGCATAATATTTCGGTAGAAAATATTCTCTTAACTAAATTAGCTGCATAGCATTTGTATCATGGGACGTCTCTAATTTTGGTTAAAATTGAATTAATTATATGAAAAATATAATATATATATAGATAAATGATAAGTCATAGTTTAAACTATTCAATACGTATCAGGATTTTAATCTAATTTGTTATCGTATGTTTTAATTTAATTTTGGTTTTGTTTATTATATAATAATTAAAATTAATTATATGACATCATCAATGTTTAATTTGGATGAATAGAAGCTATGATTGGTTAATAAGTTGTTAGGTCAGTTGTCTTTTAATATATATAAAAATATGATCTAATCTAATATTATACACGCCAGCCTATACAAAAGAAGGAAGTTATTTTGTTTGAACTCAGATGTATGTGACATATTCTATGACTATTTACGAACTCTTCGTTAGTCACACCCAAAATGTTTACGTAAAGAGGTTCGAACCTGGTAACTTTTGTGAGAAAATCGTGATGTTTGACCACCACATAATCTTGGAGGTGATACATTCCTCTTGGACATAACCAAACACAGACGAAATTTTTGCAAGCTTTGGTATAGTATTTGAGTAGGAAATACTTTTAAGCATAATGAAAATGATATATGTGCATACAATTTGTTTTTGGGATGTTTAAGAAAAAGAAGGAAAACACATGTCAAATCATCAAGAAAATAAAATATACTAACACATATATCATTGTGCGAAAGATTGAATGGATAGAACATGTTATTAGTCTATGCAAAAATTGAAAAGATGTTTTTTTTTTTTTGGTTTTTTGTAGGTATCTAAGGAAAAGAAGTTTTTTTTGACTCTAACTATACTGTATACACAGTTTAACTAAAAAATTCATGTAAGCATTTCTAAACCTTATCTCTGCCACACCTTGAATGTTTGTATAATAAATAGATTCGAACCTAATAATTTTTACAAGAATAGAAAAATCAGGAACCAATTAATAAATTAATTTGATGGATTTTGTGCTTTTGAGATGATCAATAATTCAATATCTTGTGACTTGTCACTTGTGTACACTTCTGTTGGGCCTGGAGAAGGACGGCACTTCAAATGTTTGAAGAATTTGTCATTTACTTGGGCATTCACTTTGGGCCTGATATGTATGAATTTATAACGAGCTGGGCCAAAATAACTCAATTAGACTAAATTAGGAAAACTTACTAAATGAATTTGGTAATTTATTACATAAAGCCATAAAGGTAACACAAAATGAACGGTGATAGGTTTAAAGCTTTTGGGTTGGATAATCACCTGTTTATGTTTTAGGTTGATCGTATTGAGTCCACATTAACGTGCCCAACCCATTTCAAAATAGTAATACAGTTTAACTTCAAACAGAAAGTGATTACGAAGAGTACTAACTATGAAGATTTTGTAAATCCTTGTGCATTAGTCAATTCGCGTATAATTAAGAGCAAGTTTTGCAACTAATAAATGTGTAACAACGTATAACTCAACAAATATAAACTATATAAAAATAATAATATAATAATAATAACTACAATAATAATAATAATATATTTATATAATAATAATAAAAGATATTCATAATATCTTGATATTTTAAAAAATATTGTAGATGTAGATTTATTATTAAAAAAGCTAACTATATCATTCAGTTAAAACATGTAAAACTCAAACATTTTGTACACGCACATAGCCCTAAAACTTTGATTTTCAAGTTTAAAATATAAATGTAACTTGTCACCTTATTTCTCTCCATGTGTAATTTCCATTTACACATATTTAAACAGTTCGAAAATGGGACTAAAAAGGTGTTAAAATCCTTTAACTTCGAGCCTGAGCTAAACACGACTCGATCTCTAGCTTACAACTATACATCATATGCAAGAAGAGATAATTCGGCATGTTGGTCTTCGAGTCTTCGCATTCTTTCACATGATATGCACCAACATATTATCGATATATATAAACGGCTGGCATATAGTAAGATGTAGGTTTTCCTTAGCTAAATCTCAACAAGTGTTGATTTTTGAGATTAATTATAGGGGAGAGAGGTGGTGAAGCGAAAAATGTTATATGTGGGCTTTTGTGATGTACATATATATATATATAAATTAATAAAAATAAATAAATAAAGAGATCGAGGCCGAAATGAAAGTATGTGAAAAATAGAGCCTTTTTCTTTAATACGTCATTGTGTGCCGTGTCATAAAGGGGAAAGATATATGTGGTGTATATAAATAAGTGGGGGCAAAAAGAGCGTCAAATGTAGCCATATGAAAATGATAAAATGCAAAAATATAATAAATAAATTAAACGTAATTGTATGTGGTTGTGTTTTCCTTTGCTACATAATTTGTTAGTGGTTGTTGATGTTAACACTTGGTTACATTATATCAAATATAAAAGTGAAATAATATAATACTAGTATAGTAGTATGTGGGTGTCTTGCAATGGGGTTTTGGACAAAGATATTTGTTTAGTTTGTTATTTTACCATGGCACGTGGCTAGTTTATATAAGTTTTAAAAAGTAGGCTGAATTATTAATGTTATTTTGCAGGTGGTCAGCAGTATGTGGTTGTGCATTCACTGACGTTTTGAACAAAATATTTTGTTAGTTATTATTATAGATCATCTAAAGTTGAAGTTAACTTTACTAGTAAAGTTGGGGATCTTGACCTTTGGATTAAAATCAAAAGTCAAGATTTGGAAACAATTTTCTTGTTAAAGTTGTTTTCACCTTTAGAGGATCTCAATCCATTATTATTAGGGCTCGTTCTTCACTTCTTTTTTTTTACGGTCACATCAACGCCACATCATATCTTCTTGATCTCTTTTTCCACTCTATGACACATTTCTGCCAACAACACTTCTTCCTGATCACTTCTTTACTTTTTCCTCACATATTTTATTATATCCAATAAATGAAAAACTTTTGATAAAATTAAACATAATCACATAAATACTTCACCAAGTATATAAAATGAAATGTTGTCCCCACTTTATCCGCACTTAGCTTGTCTCCGATATTTCTCCATGAGGAAGAGCTTTTCGGTTACATGCTTGTGACAAAGTCTTGCCATTGGTGTCTTCCTGTGACACATTGGTGAAATGCCCGTGACACTCCCGTTGGGAGAGACCTTATTCTCAGTACCGTTAGTTTTTAACAAATTAATTTATAAATCCTTCTACACATCAAACATGTCGTTCATAGGACATACAACATATTTAGGAGATGTTTTGGCATTACGATTTCAAAATAAATTTTACAAGGGTTATGAAAAATCATGTTCTTATTGTTATTTTAAAATTGTGTTTTTTCTTTATAGAAACACAAATAATCACTTTTACCTTTAAAAATGATAGGGACCATATGTGTGATGCACATATATACATATTTTCCTAAAAAGTAAATGAAATGCAACCTTAAATCATAAATCCAAATTAAGTGACAACACAATGTTCGAGAAGGTGCCTCACCCCGTCACGGTGGTTATGCGGGCCGGAGTGAGGCTTTCTCACACCCGACGCCGCCTTAAACGGCCCCAAACATTACCCCAAGGTAGGGATAAGCAAAACCAACATGCGACGAACCATATACCTATAAATAACTTTCTCTCCCCTTCAATAGTGGGTAAGTCTTACACCACTGAATAGAGTAGTGATATTAGTACCACAATAGTTGATAAAGTTACCACATAGTACAAGTTGTACAACGTACAGTACAAATATTTAATGCACAGTTGTGGTAGATGTATGTGTGGTACAAATGTCATCACCTTTTTGATAATATATTTAACCGAGGAAAAAGCTATCATGGGATTCTTACACCATGCTCCAAATGATAGTGGCAACGTAACATCCAGTGAACAAAATGCATAACAGATTCCTTATAATCTCCTCATAATCCGGAGTGAGGCTTTCTCACCCCATATTCCTTTTCGCCAAACATGGTAGCAATTCTGCCCATTTCCATTTGTTAGAGAAAATATTGACTTTTTTGGGACTTAGTTATTTCACATCATTGCATACCCCCTATCTCATTTCTAGCCTGCTGTAAAGTGGCTTTCATAAAGGCAATCAAAAACATATTTTTTCTGTGATGAAAGAAACAAGGGCGGATATTTATTGGGGATCTGGGACTTTTTTTTATCTATACTCCCTTATAAAGCAAACTGGCTTTAAGGGAGTAAGAACCTGATGTGACTAAAATGTCCTTCAACTTACTACATCTATACTCCCATATCTACCCGGTTAGACTAAACTACCCTCACTAATACTGGGAAAAAAAACCCTCTCTGTCTCGATCCCTTCCTCTATCAGAAACACACACAAAAAAAAACCCTAAATTGATCGATCACTTTCTCTCAAATCTACCCCTTCCCCATGTCTCTCCCTAAATTGATCCAGCAAATGATTTGCCATACTGCATATTTCGTCGAAACCATTCATCGATTCGTGATTGATCCATATATACACCATACTGCAGATCGATATATATCAAATGATTTGCCATCGCCACCAGCAACGATCTATTAATTACGCCATCAATCGATGTATACACCATACTGCAGATCGATATATACACCGCCATCAAAAGGTATGATTTTTTTTACACCCTACTGTTAATTATGTCATCTGCATCTGTTATACACCCTATGTATATATATATATACATACTTTTATACATCGATTTGGGAATAATGATAATTTTATGTTTGTTTATTAGAATTGTTGATCATGGATGTTTTAAAGAATGGATGGATGGCCACGATGAATCTGGTGCAAATGATGTTTAGCCATGTGTTGATTATTTTCATGGGTGTAAATGATTACTTACTGCAGGTAAGTTGCCTGATAGATCAAAACGGGCAGGGTTGACCCATATTCGCTTTAAACCCTTTCTCGATCACTTTCTCCATCGCATCTCAATTTATATATTTCTCTGCAGATCGCTTTATTGGCGGTCAGATTTATTATAAAGATCACTTTCTCAATTTATTATAAATTCAGTCCATTGGCGGTCAGATTTCAATTGTATCCACGGCGGTCAGATTTTTTTATTATAATTTTGTTTTACCTAAATTATTGATACTACATATCAAAAGCTTATTTGATTTTAATTTTTTTTATTTATTTATGTTATTGTGATTACATTTGTTGATTTTTGTTGATGTGACTTTCATACCGGGTATTTTGACTTTCATACCGGGTGTTAGCTACACCCCTGATCAAATTAGAAAAATGGAAGAATCAGTGCGAATACGAATAGAATCTGAACATGTAAAACTCATTGAAATGGTAAGATTTAGTCTTATTTGATTGTTATATTGGTAATGTCTTTTATCCTCTTATATTTCTTTGATTGAATCAAGTGTATTTGTTTTGATTTAGATGATACAGAATAGATGATACCCTTGAAAGGTTGGAAGTTGGCTTAACAAGTCATCGTTTACTAAGTTATAATGGAAATGAGAGACTGCAGGTAACTCTATAGAATTCAAAAATTTTCCCCTCTTTCTGTTTAAAGTCAACTTACCTTATTGGGTCTCCGTTTATTTTTGGAAGTAATCCTGATTGATTTGCAACTGACCCCTTTTTTTTGGTAACTTTAAATTTTCTTTCAAAACAATATTATCAAAAACGATATTGATTTTGAATCTCTATATTTTTGGAAAATATATTTTCCCCCCAACCTTGAATTTTGCAAATGCAATATATATATATAAAGCAATCAGTCCTATGGTATTTCATATAACCCCTGGTTCTTCAGTCCTATGGTATTTCGTATATAAAGCAATCAGTTGCATTTAACACACCGATTCACTAACAAAGCAATCCAGATATGGCCTCCACCGGATCTCAATTTCCGGCTTCCACCACCAGTCCTATAACCCCTGGTTCTTCTATGTGATTAGGAATTTAGAAGCACAAATGATGAAAAAGACTTATTTCTGGTTGTGTCTCAAGTTGCATCTACGGTTGTTATTGAAGGCGGAGGTGACTAAATAAACGGGTAGGTTGAGTTGGGTAATGGGTCAAAACAGGGCTATAGTATTGAAGTTTGGAAGTAGTAAATATAGGCAACTTTTACAAGCATGAAAATGGGTGATTTAGCTTCCATTGAGATTCGCATAAATCATATTAATTTGTTTTTTTTTTTTTTTTTTTTATTTTTATTATTCTGTTTTTTTTTTTTTTTTTTTTTTATTTTTTTTTTTTTGTTTTTTTTTTTTTTGTTTTTTTTTTTTTTTTTTTTTTTATTTTTTTTTTTTTTGGTTATTTTTTTTTTGCATTTGTTTTACAGATTTTTTTTTTTTTGTTATTTTTTTTTTTTTTTTTTACTTTTTTTTTTTTTGTTTTATTTTTTTTTTTTTTTTTTTTTTTTTTTTTTTTTGATTTTAATTTTTTTTATTTATTTATGTTATTGTGATTACATTTGTTGATTTTTGTTGATGTGACTTTCATACCGGGTATTTTGACTTTCATACCGGGTGTTAGTGTAACAACCGTCTTAGAAATGTTCTAAATAAGTTCCTTAGAACGTACCTTCGCCACTCGAACGGCTAGACAGTTCAATTTATTTAAGTTCTTGACGTACTTTAGACTGAAATTATGTGCTTATATGAAGGTCAACTTGATCTTAATTCTTGACTTATGTGACGAATTTATGACTAAATTCGACGAATTAATAAAGTTCTAGACTAAAAATAATTGCAAATGAGTCCTTGCATTTATGATGTTCATTTAATATGAGAAGACTATAAATAGAAGGTTTAGTGAGAGAAAACCCTATTCATTATCACTCTCAATTTCACTTCTCTCACTAAAAACCTCTCCAGGCAGCCATAACCAACCACAAATTCATATTTTGATTTTGATTGTTAAATCGAAATCGTGTGTACTTTTAGCATCCTTGTGATAATCAAAACGTGTTTCTGGAATCAAATCTCAGGTAACAACAACAAATTATGAGTTTTGATCAAATTAAAAGTGTACTTTTTACAAGTTTATGTTCATGATGATTTGGTCCAATTTTGATTGAAAATCGTGTTAAAAGTTAATGGGTTTGTGTCTAAATGTGTTTAACAACATATGTATGAACAAATTTGGGTCATAACATGATTAAATTACAAAACCCATTTTTCAAATATGAATATAACTTGTTCTTGAAGTTCAAAGTGTTCATGTGACTTTTGATCGTGGAAATCAGTAATTGTATTAATAAATGATGTTAATGTGCTTATACGTATTGGTTCTAAGTGCTAACAAGACCCGAAATCGATCTAGACCTTATTGTTGAACTCGTACCTGTTCTGGGCCTTAAAACGATTCTGCTAGGACGATCTTGATGCCTAGATCGTCCTAGGTCAGCCTTTTTGTACCATGATGTGCTTGCTCGTTTGATCTTGTGTTGTTGTTCAGTTGTTATGGTTGGGAACCATGCACCCCGTGGGTAGCTAATCTTCTAGATTGGCTTTGCTCAAACAATCGTTCATGAACTAGAAATGACCACGCACCCTTGTTCATGTTCTTACCCTTAAGACGATCGTGAACCAAGTACATGAAACGATCCTGCTGCTGAAAGAACCTAAGACGATCTTGAATTTGGTCTTGTGAAACGACCTTGTACTTGAAACATCCAAGACGGTCCTGAGCTGGTGGCTAGGACGATCTTGAAGCTAGAACCGTGAAACGATCTTGTTCTGATGCAGTCCAGGACGATCTTGGCTAAACAACCTAGGACGACCTTGGTCCATCTAGGACGATCTTGACCATATGAATCCTAAAACGATTCTGTCTTCATTACACCATGGGACGACCCTGTTCCCTTATACCTTAAAACGATCCTGAACTTAAAACGATCTTGTACCTTGTCTTCTAAGACGATCTTGTGCTTTGAACTCTAAAACGGTCTTGGCTTATGACTTAAAACGATCTTGTACATCAAACCATGGGACGAACTTGATCACCAAACCAATTTATAACATCATTATCACCCGATCAATCACGCTAAAGGCTACTTGTTAACACCAAAACTAGTTCATGAATCGATCTAAAACAGCGTACATTGTGCAAACCCTAATTGAGTACATTAAGGACATGATCTATCTTAATTATTAAAGTACAAGTTCCATGAACAACTAAATCGAGTTCTAAAGGCTAAAGTTCATTATTAAAGACACGTTCAACCCAGTAACACGATAAGTACTTATGTGTGAGTTCTAAGACGTTCAGTTCGAGTCCAGTTCATGTACTTAAAGTTCATTTAAACTCTTTTGAGTCAAAACGTTCAAAGAGCTTCAAAGGGACCAAATCATCAGTTCATCAAGGACATTTCAGTAATTAATTAATCACTTGAACTAATATGTGTGCATATCTATGAACAATAACTTGTACTTAGGCGTTCATCAAGACGTACTTGGATTTCGATAGATATAACTTATCTATCTCGGTGCTTGTTCTCTGTGCTATAAATTGTGCTTGTACCAGATCACTGTGAGTTCACTAATCCCCCTTTCGTACATTTTGTTCAAGTTCTTTTATCGGGGACTGAAAAGCATGAAAACTACTTTGTACTTATACATATGTTCTTGAACCACTTTACGTACTATTTATGATCTTACGAGGTACTTATGATATGATTCCTAATTATTTAAAAGTGTATTTGAGTCTTGAATGGGCAGGATCTCGAATACATTTATACTGTTTAAGGGAGTATTTAAGTCTTGAATGGGCAGGATCTTAAATGCCCCCATGTTACTATATTGATCTTTAACATGTTCTAGTTCGTACTTGTACTTGTTCAGTTCTTATTCACTGCTATCAATTCATATCCCACAGTTCAGGGATTGAACCGTAGATAATTATGGACAGCGCTGTTTAGGGTAGGCCCACCCTCATTCTCCGCAGTTCTGGAGGATGCATATTATCTGTTCTTGTTCTGATTTAGATCATCTTGAAGTACTTGATTATTATGTGCATAAGTTCATTACAGCTCAGTTCTGGCCAATCGGGTTAGCAGTGACAATACACTTAGAGTTCATTATATGTTCTTGTACTGCTCTTACTATCTCAAGGCATTTTTGGTTAAACGTACAGAGCTTATGACTTGTTCTTACTCTACATATTATTATATGTATACGTACTAGTACTTTATGTGAATCTCACCAACTACTTTTGTAGTTGACCTTTGAACTTACATGTATATATATATATATATATATATATATATATATATATATATATATATATATATATATATATATATATATATATATATATATATATATATATATATATATATATATATATATATATATATATATATATATATATATATATATATATATATATATATATATATATATATATATATATATATATATATATATATATATATATATATATATATATATATATATATATATATATATATATATATATATATATATATATATATATATATATATATATATATATATATATATATATATATATATATATATATATATATATATATATATATATATATATATATATATATATATATATATATATATATATATATATATATATATATATATATATATATATATATATATATATATATATATATATATATATATATATATATATATATATATATATATATATATATATATATATATATATATATATATATATATATATATATATATATATATATATATATATATATATATATATATATATATATATATATATATATATATATATATATATATATATATATATATATATATATATATATATATATATATATATATATATATATATATATATATATATATATATATATATATATATTATTTATATTTTAGCTAATTAAGTGTTAATTGAATCTTAAGTTATAGATTGAAGGCTAATTTTTTACTTCATCATGTATATATATATATATATATTATAGTAAATATATGTTTATGAGAACATAACTTATGATCTATATATGTATAAAACTATGCATATTTCTATGATCACAAACTCTCATTTTAGCCGTAAGGAAGCAATGTTATGCTTTGTATAATTATCATGTTTTGATTGACTCACAAACTAAGCATCACAAAAACTTTAGATCATCAACTTTATACGGGATCAAACAAATAAACTTACCTAAAAGAACATTCGCAGTCTACTATACCTAGCCGTGCAACGCACGGGCATGCACTCTAGTGTACAACAAAAACAAAAGAAAAGTCGGCAAAACAGAAATAGTGGCGACGGAGTCGGCCGAAGAGAAGAAGAGAAGGAAAAGCGGGTTTCTGGCCAAATTAAATACGTCAAATCATTCCTAATCAATTATAGGCTTTGATTGTCATCTTTTTAAGGTATTATTTTCTAGTTTTATATTTTGATTAATGGTTATATAAAAATATCCTAGGTCAAGAAAAGGTGGCTGTTTGGGTCCATATTAATTTCTTAGTATCTGGGCTCAGCTATGAAGCATATATTAAATTTTGGTAAGATTTGGAGATAGTTTTTGTGCCACGTTATATGACATAAAAAGTTTAAGAAAAATTATTATTTTATAAGGCAATGATGAAATAATGATAAGGAAGTGAAAATAATTGGCCTGGGAAGTATTGGGTAAGAAAAAGTTAGAACAGACAATATGTATAGATGTGACTTTCATACCGGGTATTTTGACTTTCATACCGGGTGTTAGCTACACCCCTGATCAAATTAGAAAAATGGAAGAATCAGTGCGAATACGAATAGAATCTGAACATGTAAAACTCATTGAAATGGTAAGATTTAGTCTTATTTGATTGTTATATTGGTAATGTCTTTTATCCTCTTATATTTCTTTGATTGAATCAAGTGTATTTGTTTTGATTTAGATGATACAGAATAGATGATACCCTTGAAAGGTTGGAAGTTGGCTTAACAAGTCATCGTTTACTAAGTTATAATGGAAATGAGAGACTGCAGGTAACTCTATAGAATTCAAAATTTTTCCCCTCTTTCTGTTTAAAGTCAACTTACCTTATTGGGTCTCTGTTTATTTTTGGAAGTAATCCTGATTGATTTGCAACTGACCCCTTTTTTTTGGTAACTTTAAATTTTCTTTCAAAACAATATTATCAAAAACGATATTGATTTTGAATCTCTATATTTTTGGAAAATATATTTTCCCCCCAACCTTGAATTTTGCAAATGCAATATATATATATAAAGCAATCAGTCCTATGGTATTTCATATAACCCCTGGTTCTTCAGTCCTATGGTATTTCGTATATAAAGCAATCAGTTGCATTTAACACACCGATTCACTAACAAAGCAATCCAGATATGGCCTCCACCGGATCTCAATTTCCGGCTTCCACCACCAGTCCTATGACCCCTGGTTCTTCTATGTGATTAGGAATTTAGAAGCACAAATGATGAAAAAGACTTATTTCTGGTTGTGTCTCAAGTTGCATCTACGGTTGTTATTGAAGGCGGAGGTGACTAAATAAACGGGTAGGTTGAGTTGGGTAATGGGTCAAAACAGGGCTATAGTATTGAAGTTTGGAAGTAGTAAATATAGGCAACTTTTACAAGCATGAAAATGGGTGATTTAGCTTCCATTGAGATTCGCATAAATCATATTAATATGTAACTATTCAGATAGGAAGATATTATATTTATGCCAGCAACAAATTTTCAAGTTTTTATTAGTTAGTGATTCTGTCATGATAACTCAACTATATATTCTAAATTGTTTTGTTTCTTCATCATCAATGACACGATAGGGCTATAGTATTCATTACCCTTTGAGAGTTGCACATTTCTAGCCTGCATATAGCTTATTTGCTTTTCAAGTGAACTCCCCGGGCTACTGACCTAGCCTGGTTCAGACCCATTTTGCTGCTGACTGAAGCGTCCTCCTTTAGGACTGGGATAGTCATGGCTCTTGGCTGTTTCTACTGAGTACATGGTGGTCTCTCCTTTTCTGGTATACCCATTTTGCCCCTCCGAGACCTGTCTCAGGGACGAACATGATTGAACCTCACTCACTGGCCCATTCACTGATCATGTAGAGGGAATCTCAACTCCCATTTTAGGATTCGATGGCTTTTTTACAATCTGAATGGACGCAGTTGGTTCTGCGATATTGGGAGGGAAAAAGATGTCTAAAAGTTGAATTGGATGTTTTGGTTTTTGTTGATCGGAAAGGATGTCAATTTTGGTAATTCATATATCTTAGGTGTTGGGATTCCCTGTACATGAGCAGGTTGATCTCAGGCTGGTGTTTCATCTTGACGACTATTTCTGACTCAGGAAGAATCTGGCTCGGGTTGGTCTTTTGGGGTCACATATGGGAACACCACATGGGTTATGTTTTCTTTTGAAGTTTTAATACAAGATGTCAGGATGTAATTTAAAACCAATTTTTAATGTTTGATATCACTGTTGCATGAAAACATGTAGGAATGAATAGAAAAATTAACATTAATATCATTTCTAATTTGTATGCCATATTCTCTTTGCAGTTGTGTGCTCATAAAAAGAAAGAATTTGAGTTTCGATTTGGCAAATGCAACAAATTTATCTACATGTGTGAAACGAATAACTGTTGGCAAATGCATCTTCTTATATAGATTTTACCAAGCAAATGATATGGGTGGTTATTATAAAAGGAATCGTGATGGACTGACATTTATGCAGATAATGAGTAAGGTAAAGTGGTAAACCTTTAAAAATATGGCTGCTTCAGATCGGAAATCTCCAACATTTTCCCTCATTTACAGATTGATTTCTATAGAAAGCTGATACATTTCTTTTGTCGGATTGTAAGTGCTATAGATATGGTACTTCTATGTACAACTGTAGCGATAATAGATTAGGTTTAGTAGACGGATAACCGTTATTCAAATCGTTCACCTCTACTCTCACTGTATATTCTATATATATATGTACTTGGTATCTTTCTCATAATAATGGTGATTTCAAGGTTTTATGTTTATGAACTCAAAATTGTTTGACAGTTACATGAAGAAGAATACGGTCAATAGAGATCAATTGAAGGCGTAAAAGCTCAACTCCTATACAGAATAATGGGCATACCGGGCACAATCGTATCTGAAAATGCACATGTGAAATGACAAGTGGTTCTATTGGTTTATTATTCTTGGGGTGAACATGGACTAATACGTGAGTTGCAAATTGTTTTAAAGCTGCTGAAGTGCATGTTTTTTTTCCTTCATCATACGTGAGTTGAAAATTGTTCATTCAAGGTAGTGGTTCAAGTTTCTAGATACAAACACTTTAGTATATGTTCTTGGTTTGTTTGCATTACTAGATAAGTTGAGTTGGAAACCAACACATTTTATAATTGTGTTAGTAATAGCTAGCTGAACTATTTGTTCTTTAAGCTGGAATATGGTTTATGTTTTAATAAGTATTTTTGCTTTACTCATAGAATATGCATTACTACAGAATTAGTTTTCGTACTAACCTCTAGCTCCGTAACACATTAGTTATTTGTTAAATGGATACGAAAGTTTTATTAATTATCAATGTCGATATTGTTTTTATTTTTTTTGGTCAATACTTTGTTAAACAATAATTTTTAAACAAACGCGCATCGTCCGGGTATAAGACCTATTAAATATAAACAACTTACGGCAAAAGTAGCTTATGCATATTTGTTTCACGTGTGTAAATTAATATTTACATCTATATTTTTGACATTCACCGATGTAGTCATCCAAAAAGAGTGGTTATAAGATTCCGCCGCAACGCGCGGGCACCCTTCTAGTATTGTTATTATTAGTGCCGATTTATTCGTATCTTGTTTGAAAAAATTTATGTTAATTAAGCCGATTCTTTCAGATTACATTTTAGAAAATTTTTGAGTCTCCTGTCTTTCTTAATTAAAATTTTTTAATCTATTTGATATTTTAATAAGTGTGAAAGTACAATGACAATTACTTATTTTAAATTTTGAAGCTCATGACCTACAACGATTGATGAAAACTTCAACTTTTGGTGTTATTATTGTTTGACTGACAGCAACCAGATGACCCGAATATAATACTCAAAACATATGGATACAAATATATTTTTTGATCCTTTCCCGTAAAAACTTCAGTGTCATTGGAAAGAAATTACCCGATAAAATTAGTTACAGATTTGGTATTGATTAACTTGAATTAATATTTGCGATATAATAATACGTTATGGATAGTGATACCTTTATAACACTTTTTAGCCATATACACCAAACTTACATGTTGTGTCGCATAGTGTATAACTGTGAAATAATTGTTGTAGACGGCTAAAGGGTATTGTGTAGATTTCACTCCAGTTATGGTTAAGTTATGAACATCTAAGAAAAAGGCAAATGTTTTATATAATGATAACGATTTATTGATTACGTGCACAATATATAACCAATATTCATATCAAATACAGTAAATGCACTTATAATATACACACACGTATGATAAGAATTAAGAAATCATTTTGTTTGAGGTAGTGACAGAAATGTTCATGAGTGATTCGAGAAAAGACGTTTATTATAAGTTGTTGAAGAGGTTTATTTAACCTTTTAGTGGTGGTGGTTGATGATTCGAGAGGTGGTTCCTTCATGTAAAAAAACTTAATGGGAATCGATTAAACATGATAAGAATTAAGAAGAGGCTTTTCCTTGCCATTCCAAAAAATTGAATAACCTTTATCAAATAATCAATATACAAAACAAAAATTACACAATATTAAGAAAAACAATGAACTTAAGTACCGTTTTGCGAGTCGTCCATGTTACAATATTAGTTTAAATGGATTGAATATTTGCTCATGAGAAGGGCGGCCACACTGTAAGAATATGTTCAATTGGGCTTCAGTTTGGGCCTGATACAAATAGAATTTATTACGAGGTAGGCCAGAAGTTGCAATTAAAACTGAGATCGAAAATTTAGTGATTTCAATTCTAACACTACACCTTGGCCAATTCGATTAAAAAAATAAAAAGTATAAGTTTAGTTTTCAAGCATTAATCAAATTTAATAAAAAGAGATAATTAGCTAGCTATAGTTACTGTCTGACTTGTCAATATATATATAAAGCATGTTTTTTTTTTGTTTTTTTTTTAATCATAGCAATTTTTGTATTTAAATAGCTTAAGAATTTTACATAGGGATAGAAGGTAAACGGGCAACAAGCTGCGCTGCTAACCCTTTTTGAATAGAAAAACCAAGACGTTTAAAAACTACATTCATGTATCTTGGCATCATGACGTTAGTGTGCATGACCCGTTGGACCCTACTAAGTAACTCAACGGCCTCAGGTGCGAGAAACCCAAATGTATCAAATGCAAATGGTATAAATACGTGTTGATTATCTAGACACGCCTTCTCATGTTTGGCCACTTTGCATGAAGCAACTTTTAAAGCAGCATGACCCACTGTGAACATACCACACCCTAAGCCCACGAGAGGGGAGACCCCGTTAGATCCACACATGCATGTTTTCCTCTCATCCATCCAAAGACCAAAATGTCAGCTGGTCTTAGGGTTGATCTTCCTTCCGTTGGGCCGGTCAAAAAATTCACTGACGCTTCTTTCTTAGCAGAAATCCCAGCACGCTTGAAAATGTCAAAGAGAACATCTCTAACCAAATCACGTCGGTATTTAAACCCCGGGAGGTCTCTACAGTGAACTGCATGCTCCCCAAAAGAATCCAAACACGCCTTGCGACAAATAGGGCATATCTCATCATTAGGATATAGGGGGATCATGAGGCGGTATTTGAGGATTGTACGATACTCCACAAGTGACATATGTTGTCCTAACCCTTCTATAGGGAGAACAAGGAGAAAATCCTGAGCAGTTGGTGCCTGTAAACACTTAAAAATGGCTCTTTGTTTAGTGGCCATGTCAAAGTGTACCTCCATATCTTGGACGATTTACTAAAAAAGGCACTCGCCAATGCATGTTGAGCTTTAGGGGGCGGTGTCCTTGTTAGTGAAACCGCCGAAGTCAA
>CM067168.1:90811382-90827248 GCA_034093135.1 Erigeron breviscapus | reverse complement strand
CAGAGCTCTCACTTTTGTTGCTGTCGTGGCGGTCCTCTTTCCAGCATTCTTCATCTGTGGACAATCGGCAATGAGATGACCCGTTTCTTGGCACTTGTAGCAACGAGTCTTGTCCCTACATTCAGTGGCAAGATGTCCCGACTTCCCACACTTATGGCACCTTCTTGTCTTGTCGGTACAATGCCCTTCATGAATAGTCTTGCAAAATGTACACCATGAACCATTCTTCTTTTTATCCTTGTCACCGCTCGAACTACCACTTCCACGGAACTTCTTATTATTATTGTTATTGGAAGACCAATTTGACCTTCTTTTAAATCCCACTTTCTTGTCGTCGACTTTCTCAACTACTTTTTGTCCGAAGCAAAATCATCATCAAGCTTTTTAGACTCCTGATTGCTTCAGTCAGAGTCTTGTGCTGCCTGCAGATACCTCGATAACTCGGAGGCAAACCATCAACATAGCAAGCAACCTGATCTGCATCAGTACGGAACAGATGGCCTACGAACTTCATCTTCTCCATAAAGGAACGAGCATAATCATTAATTTTGCCAACTTCTGCTGTCAAAGCACGGAACTCTTTTTCCATTTTACGCTGCTCATGTACCCCAATATATTCCTCAATGAATTTCTGCTTAAAGTTAGCCCACGAGATAGCAGATACCATAGCTGGAGTCATCGAAATAGTAATGCTCTTCCACCAGTCCCGGGCACCTTCTTTCAACATCCTACTAGCACACAACACTTTCTTATCCTCGGGACAATCACAAGCTTCAAAAACCATCTCAGTATCATCAAGCCATTCATGCAACCTACTGCATTAAGTGTTCCATAGAATTTCTGAGCTCCACACTTCTGGAAACTTTCAACTTGAATCGAGGGGCGTGAACATCATTAGGAGGAACCACATTAACATTAGCATGGGGAATAACAACATCATCGACCGGTGGCTCAGTGTGGTGAGAAGGCACAGAGTGACTGTTACCAGTTCCTTCTGCGTTAGCTGCCAACGCCTGATTCAACTGTTCTTGCGTTTGGGCCAACTGGCCTGAAGAGTTAGCACAAGATTATACATCTCCGTCTGATTGGGAATCTGATCCCTACATCGTTAACTCTCGGAGGATTGCCAGGTGGTGGTGGCATCGGACCCAATGAGCCTGGTTGATTAACACGGCGGGGGTTCACACGATTCACATTAGCATTAGCAGCAGCATTAACAGCATTAGAAGCACCTGCACCCGGATGGACAGGTGGAGTAACGCTAGCAGTAGCTCCGTCGCGTTGGATGCTGCGGTTGCGAGTGTTAACCATTTTCCTTCAATAAAATGGTGGAGTCGATAAGCGCAAAATAAAACAAAAAGCTCGTCGAGATAAGGCTAAAACATATCATCGTAACGTAAACATCTCGTAAGCCCTACTACACTCGCACTCATCCCAACCCATCCTACATCACATGTCATCTCTAGCTAAGGCATCCTACGAGTACCTAGCATGCACACCTTAAGTTTAAGTCCAAATCCTATGGTCAATAGGCCTTGGTTCACTTAAACTACTTCTCTGATACCAACTTGTAACACCCGTCGTTTAAAAATATGGGTTTTCAAAAACTTTTCACCTAACGGTGTTAAATTGCGGAAGTAAAGACTGTAAAAGTCAAAACCGATAAAAACATTTCGGTTTCTGCATTTATTTGGTGTTACATGCCATATCAACAATAGTTCAAATGAAAACCCAACGGTTGCCCAACATAAAACAACCGTTCACACATCACTACATAAATTCGACATTAAATACGAATGGTAACGAATGTCTAAAGTAAGCATCGTCTAAGGGTAGCTAAGGCTCCTGCATTGCATCTACCCAAGCTCACACGTCCTGCATCTAGATTCCATCAAGCTCTTTCCTTCCCCTCCCTCCCCCTCTCCTTCCTGCATTGCATCTACCCAAGCCTCACTCGTTCTGCATCTAGTTCCTTCAAGCTAAACCTGAGGGAACAACCACATTAAGAAACAAGTGTTAGCTATAAGAATAGCTAAGTAAGATAACACTTAATTTAAAAGCATTTGTCCAATTAAAACAATCTTCATTATTAGACAAGTTTTAGTAGGCACAACACACATCACACGTTCACACATATACTGCATTTCAACTTCGTATCAATTAGGATAATCATCCTAAATGTGCCTATCCTGCATTAGTTCCCACATTATCACACATATCTTCGTTATCTGCATTATTAGTTCACACATAGTCACACGTATCTTCGTTAACTGCATATAAGTGTGCCCTGCATCACACCCGACTGGATGATTAGTCAAAAGACTACTCATCTTACGTCGTTAAGGAATGGCAAGCCAATCCTTGAGTAATCCGTATATGAAGGTTGGTCAAACCTCTCGTATTACTCGCCCTGCGTTATAAAGACCATGTTGCGAGGAGCCACCCAAGCAACAACTGCATCTACGCACTCGCCCGACTAAGGCTAGTACGGGTTAAGCTTAACACTTTTCACTGCATCTGTTTTATGAGCTCAATTTCACACATATAGATTGGGTCCATGCATTCCCAAACATTCACACACATATAGTCTAGGTAACACACATTCCTAGACATTCACACACTTTAACTTCATTACGTTTGGATCCTTAAACGTGCAAGGACATAGCAACCTAGCAAGTCTAGTGAACTAGGTGTACAAGTCAAGCATGCATATCACACATCAACTTCATTTCTATATATATCATGCATATCAATATACTTCATTGAACCTCACTCACTGGCCCATTCACTGATCATGTAGAGGGAATCTCAACTCCCATTTTAGGATTCGATGGCTTTTTTACAATCTGAATGGACGCAGTTGGTTCTGCGATATTGGGAGGGAAAAAGATGTCTAAAAGTTGAATTGGATGTTTTGGTTTTTGTTGATCGGAAAGGATGTCAATTTTGGTAATTCATATATCTTAGGTGTTGGGATTCCCTGTACATGAGCAGGTTGATCTCAGGCTGGTGTTTCATCTTGACGACTATTTCTGACTCAGGAAGAATCTGGCTCGGGTTGGTCTTTTGGGGTCACATATGGGAACACCACATGGGTTATGTTTTCTTTTGAAGTTTTAATACAAGATGTCAGGATGTAATTTAAAACCAATTTTTAATGTTTGATATCACTGTTGCATGAAAACATGTAGGAATGAATAGAAAAATTAACATTAATATCATTTCTAATTTGTATGCCATATTCTCTTTGCAGTTGTGTGCTCATAAAAAGAAAGAATTTGAGTTTCGATTTGGCAAATGCAACAAATTTATCTACATGTGTGAAACGAATAACTGTTGGCAAATGCATCTTCTTATATAGATTTTACCAAGCAAATGATATGGGTGGTTATTATAAAAGGAATCGTGATGGACTGACATTTATGCAGATAATGAGTAAGGTAAAGTGGTAAACCTTTAAAAATATGGCTGCTTCAGATCGGAAATCTCCAACATTTTCCCTCATTTACAGATTGATTTCTATAGAAAGCTGATACATTTCTTTTGTCGGATTGTAAGTGCTATAGATATGGTACTTCTATGTACAACTGTAGCGATAATAGATTAGGTTTAGTAGACGGATAACCGTTATTCAAATCGTTCACCTCTACTCTCACTGTATATTCTATATATATATGTACTTGGTATCTTTCTCATAATAATGGTGATTTCAAGGTTTTATGTTTATGAACTCAAAATTGTTTGACAGTTACATGAAGAAGAATACGGTCAATAGAGATCAATTGAAGGCGTAAAAGCTCAACTCCTATACAGAATAATGGGCATACCGGGCACAATCGTATCTGAAAATGCACATGTGAAATGACAAGTGGTTCTATTGGTTTATTATTCTTGGGGTGAACATGGACTAATACGTGAGTTGCAAATTGTTTTAAAGCTGCTGAAGTGCATGTTTTTTTTCCTTCATCATACGTGAGTTGAAAATTGTTCATTCAAGGTAGTGGTTCAAGTTTCTAGATACAAACACTTTAGTATATGTTCTTGGTTTGTTTGCATTACTAGATAAGTTGAGTTGGAAACCAACACATTTTATAATTGTGTTAGTAATAGCTAGCTGAACTATTTGTTCTTTAAGCTGGAATATGGTTTATGTTTTAATAAGTATTTTTGCTTTACTCATAGAATATGCATTACTACAGAATTAGTTTTCGTACTAACCTCTAGCTCCGTAACACATTAGTTATTTGTTAAATGGATACGAAAGTTTTATTAATTATCAATGTCGATATTGTTTTTATTTTTTTTGGTCAATACTTTGTTAAACAATAATTTTTAAACAAACGCGCATCGTCTGGGTATAAGACCTATTAAATATAAACAACTTACGGCAAAAGTAGCTTATGCATATTTGTTTCACGTGTGTAAATTAATATTTACATCTATATTTTTGACATTCACCGATGTAGTCATCCAAAAAGAGTGGTTATAAGATTCCGCCGCAACGCGCGGGCACCCTTCTAGTATTGTTATTATTAGTGCCGATTTATTCGTATCTTGTTTGAAAAAATTTATGTTAATTAAGCCGATTCTTTCAGATTACATTTTAGAAAATTTTTGAGTCTCCTGTCTTTCTTAATTAAAATTTTTTAATCTATTTGATATTTTAATAAGTGTGAAAGTACAATGACAATTACTTATTTTAAATTTTGAAGCTCATGACCTACAACGATTGATGAAAACTTCAACTTTTGGTGTTATTATTGTTTGACTGACAGCAACCAGATGACCCGAATATAATACCCAAAACATATGGATACAAATATATTTTTTGATCCTTTCCCGTAAAAACTTCAGTGTCATTGGAAAGAAATTACCCGATAAAATTAGTTACAGATTTGGTATTGATTAACTTGAATTAATATTTGCGATATAATAATACGTTATGGATAGTGATACCTTTATAACACTTTTTAGCCATTTTTTTTTTTTTTTTTTTTTTTTTTTTTTTTTTTTTTTTTTTTTTTTTTTTTTTTTTTTTTTTTTTTTTTTTTTTTTTTTTTTTTTTTTTTTTTTTTTTTTTTTTTTTTTTTTTTTTTTTTTTTTTTTTTTTTTTTTTTTTTTTTTTTTTTTTTTTTTTTTTTTTTTTTTTTTTTTTTTTTTTTTTTTTTTTTTTTTTTTTTTTTTTTTTTTTTTTTTTTTTTTTTTTTTTTTTTTTTTTTTTTTTTTTTTTTTTTTTTTTTTTTTTTTTTTTTTTTTTTTTTTTTTTTTTTTTTTTTTTTTTTTTTTTTTTTTTTTTTTTTTTTTTTTTTTTTTTTTTTTTTTTTTTTTTTTTTTTTTTTTTTTTTTTTTTTTTTTTTTTTTTTTTTTTTTTTTTTTTTTTTTTTTTTTTTTTTTTTTTTTTTTTTTTTTTTTTTTTTTTTTTTTTTTTTTTTTTTTTTTTTTTTTTTTTTTTTTTTTTTTTTTTTTTTTTTTTTTTTTTTTTTTTTTTTTTTTTTTTTTTTTTTTTTTTTTTTTTTTTTTTTTTTTTTTTTTTTTTTTTTTTTTTTTTTTTTTTTTTTTTTTTTTTTTTTTTTTTTTTTTTTTTTTTTTTTTTTTTTTTTTTTTTTTTTTTTTTTTTTTTTTTTTTTTTTTTTTTTTTTTTTTTTTTTTTTTTTTTTTTTTTTTTTTTTTTTTTTTTTTTTTTTTTTTTTTTTTTTTTTTTTTTTTTTTTTTTTTTTTTTTTTTTTTTTTTTTTTTTTTTTTTTTTTTTTTTTTTTTTTTTTTTTTTTTTTTTTTTTTTTTTTTTTTTTTTTTTTTTTTTTTTTTTTTTTTTTTTTTTTTTTTTTTTTTTTTTTTTTTTTTTTTTTTTTTTTTTTTTTTTTTTTTTTTTTTTTTTTTTTTTTTTTTTTTTTTTTTTTTTTTTTTTTTTTTTTTTTTTTTTTTTTTTTTTTTTTTTTTTTTTTTTTTTTTTTTTTTTTTTTTTTTTTTTTTTTTTTTTTTTTTTTTTTTTTTTTTTTTTTTTTTTTTTTTTTTTTTTTTTTTTTTTTTTTTTTTTTTTTTTTTTTTTTTTTTTTTTTTTTTTTTTTTTTTTTTTTTTTTTTTTTTTTTTTTTTTTTTTTTTTTTTTTTTTTTTATATAATGATAACGATTTATTGATTACGTGCACAATATATAACCAATATTCATATCAAATACAGTAAATGCACTTATAATATACACACACGTATGATAAGAATTAAGAAATCATTTTGTTTGAGGTAGTGACAGAAATGTTCATGAGTGATTCGAGAAAAGACGTTTATTATAAGTTGTTGAAGAGGTTTATTTAACCTTTTAGTGGTGGTGGTTGATGATTCGAGAGGTGGTTCCTTCATGTAAAAAAACTTAATGGGAATCGATTAAACATGATAAGAATTAAGAAGAGGCTTTTCCTTGCCATTCCAAAAAATTGAATAACCTTTATCAAATAATCAATATACAAAACAAAAATTACACAATATTAAGAAAAACAATGAACTTAAGTACCGTTTTGCGAGTCGTCCATGTTACAATATTAGTTTAAATGGATTGAATATTTGCTCATGAGAAGGGCGGCCACACTGTAAGAATATGTTCAATTGGGCTTCAGTTTGGGCCTGATACAAATAGAATTTATTACGAGGTAGGCCAGAAGTTGCAATTAAAACTGAGATCGAAAATTTAGTGATTTCAATTCTAACACTACACCTTGGCCAATTCGATTAAAAAAATAAAAAGTATAAGTTTAGTTTTCAAGCATTAATCAAATTTAATAAAAAGAGATAATTAGCTAGCTATAGTTACTGTCTGACTTGTCAATATATATATAAAGCATGTTTTTTTTTTGTTTTTTTTTTAATCATAGCAATTTTTGTATTTAAATAGCTTAAGAATTTTACATAGGGATAGAAGGTAAACGGGCAACAAGCTGCGCTGCTAACCCTTTTTGAATAGAAAAACCAAGACGTTTAAAAACTACATTCATGTATCTTGGCATCATGACGTTAGTGTGCATGACCCGTTGGACCCTACTAAGTAACTCAACGGCCTCAGGTGCGAGAAACCCAAATGTATCAAATGCAAATGGTATAAATACGTGTTGATTATCTAGACACGCCTTCTCATGTTTGGCCACTTTGCATGAAGCAACTTTTAAAGCAGCATGACCCACTGTGAACATACCACACCCTAAGCCCACGAGAGGGGAGACCCCGTTAGATCCACACATGCATGTTTTCCTCTCATCCATCCAAAGACCAAAATGTCAGCTGGTCTTAGGGTTGATCTTCCTTCCGTTGGGCCGGTCAAAAAATTCACTGACGCTTCTTTCTTAGCAGAAATCCCAGCACGCTTGAAAATGTCAAAGAGAACATCTCTAACCAAATCACGTCGGTATTTAAACCCCGGGAGGTCTCTACAGTGAACTGCATGCTCCCCAAAAGAATCCAAACACGCCTTGCGACAAATAGGGCATATCTCATCATTAGGATATAGGGGGATCATGAGGCGGTATTTGAGGATTGTACGATACTCCACAAGTGACATATGTTGTCCTAACCCTTCTATAGGGAGAACAAGGAGAAAATCCTGAGCATTTGGTGCCTGTAAACACTTAAAAATGGCTCTTTGTTTAGTGGTCATGTCAAAGTGTACCTCCATATCTTGGACGATTTACTAAAAAAGGCACTCGCCAATGCATGTTGAGCTTTAGGGGGCGGTGTCCTTGTTAGTGAAACCGCCGAAGTCAAAGCATGTATAACTAAAATTTCACATTTGTAAGTATATAAATATAAGGGTATTGAAACTCATACAGTAATACGTATGCAAAAGCTAGCTAATAATGCAGAGGCCAAAAAAATGTACATGAAATAGATGAGGATTTGAGAGTTAAGAGATGTAAATTTAAAAATGTGTAAACTCAAATTTTCATGTTTTTAGGTACAAAAAAAATTTAAAAATTTAACTTGTCACATCAAATTTTATTCACATGTTTATTATTTGACACACATTTAAATGTGAAAATTCAAAATGGGGCTAAAAGCCTAGCTAAATTAAAAGGGTTTTACAATTTTATTTTCGAGCTTGAGCTAAAGCACTAACCTCGACTCTCTTGTAGCTATACATGTACATACATATATATTTGTAATACCCGATTTCCCCGCACAAAGATAAAACGCGGCCTCCGTAATTCTACACGATTTTAATAGTCTGAACATAAAAATCTGTGTATAATCGACTTCTTTTTACGCATAAAGAGGCCGGTGTCTTCGATACGTTGCTTTGTTTCACATGATATGCAGCAATATGTAGATTTTTGTGACGAACTAAAATAAGTAAAGAGAGGCACCCACAAATTGAAAGAGTGTTAAAAGAGAGATATATATGTTGCAATATGTGGATTTTTGTGACGAACTAAAATAAGTAAAGAGAGGCACCCACAAAATGAAAGAGTGTGAAAATAGATACTTTTTTCGCTATCACGTCATTGTAGTATATGTGAGAGAGTCGAAAGAGGGATATTAGGAAGGATATATGTGACGTGAGAATGTTTGAGAAATGATGAAAGTGTGTTATTTGTGTTTGTTTGGATCGATGTGACACATTCTTATAAGTTTTTACTTTATATATTTATTTTAAATAGTGAAAAAAAAGAGTGTTGAAATGTGTCATTATATAAGAAAGTGACAGAAAATATAATAAAAGGAAAAAGATAATAGAAATGAAAGGAAAAGGTAATATGTGGTGGTGATTTCCTTGCCACAAAACGTTGGACCAATGGAGTAAGCTTTCTATCTCTAGTGAAGATATTTTGTAGGTTTGATACTATTATTGTTCAAGCATGACACCTGGTTATATAACTATATTCTCGTATTAAAGTAAGGAAATAATAATAATAATAATAATAATAATAATAATAATAATAATAATATTAATAAGGAAATAATAATAATAATAATAAAATATGTGGCTGTGTTTTCTTTGCTACTATAAGACGTAACTAAAGGAGTAATTTTCAATTATTGTAGAAAGATATTTTGTAGGTTTGATACTATTATTGTTCAAGCATGACACCTGGTTATATAACTATATTCTCGTATTAAAGTAAGGAAATAATAATAATAATAATAATAATAATAATAATAATAATAATAATAATAAAGTAGACACTTCTAATGGGACGGAGGGAGTAATAATAATAATAATAATAATAATAATATTAAAGTAAGAAAATAATAATAATAATAATAAAATATGTGGCTGTGTTTTCTTTGCTACTATAAGACGTAACTAAAGGAGTAATTTTCAATTATTGTAGAAAGATATTTTGTAGGTTTGATACTATTATTGTTCAAGCATGACACCTGGTTATATAACTATATTCTCGTATTAAAGTAAGGAAATAATAATAATAATAATAATAATAATAATAATAATAATAATAATAATAATAATAAAGTAGACACTTCTAATGGGACGGAGGGAGTAATAATAATAATAATAATAATAATAATATTAAAGTAAGAAAATAATAATAATAATAATAAAATATGTGGCTGTGTTTTCTTTGCTACTATAAGACGTAACTAAAGGAGTAATTTTCAATTATTGTAGAAAGATATTTTGTAGGTTTGATACTATTATTGTTCAAGCATGACACCTGGTTATATAACTATATTCTCGTATTAAAGTAAGGAAATAATAATAATAATAATAATAATAATAATAATAATAATAATAATAATAATAATAATAATAATAATAATAATAATAATAATAATAATAATAATAATAATAATAATAATAATAATAATAATAAAATAATAATAATAATAAAGTAGACACTTCTAATGGGACGGAGGGAGTAATAATAATAATAATAATAATAATAATATTAAAGTAAGGAAATAATAATAATAATAATAAAATATGTGGCTGTGTTTTCTTTGCTACTATAAGACGTAACTAAAGGAGTAGTTTTCAATTATTAGAGAAGATATTTTGTAAGTTGTTATTGTTGATCATGTATGACTCTTGATTATATATCAAATATATATTCAAATAAAATAAAATGAAATAATAGTACGTGGTTGTGTTTTCTTAGCCACAGAAGACATAACCAAAAGAGTAGCTTTCAACTTTTGAAGAAAAGATATTTTGTAGGTTTGATACTATTATTGTTCAAGCATGACACCTGGTTATATAACTATATTCTCGTATTAAAGTAAGGAAATAATAATAATAATAATAAAATAATATTCAAAGTAGGACACTTCTAATGGGACGGAGGGAGTAATAATAATAATAATAATAATAATAATATTAAAGTAAGAAAATAATAATAATAATAATAAAATATGTGGCTGTGTTTTCTTTGCTACTATAAGACGTAACTAAAGGAGTAATTTTCAATTATTAGAGAAGATATTTTGTAAGTTGTTATTGTTGATCATGTATGACTCTTGATTATATATCAAATATATATTCAAATAAAATAAAATGAAATAATAGTACGTGGTTGTGTTTTCTTAGCCACAGAAGACATAACCAAAAGAGTAGCTTTCAACTTTTGAAGAAAAGATATTTTGTAAGTTGTTACTATTATTGGTTAGATAAGAAATAAGATAAATTCATTATATATAGTATGTGCCATGAGCCCATGCCATGTGGTTGTGTTTTCTTAGCCACAGAAGACATAACCAAAAGAGTAGCTTTCAACTTTTGAAGAAAAGATATTTTGTTTAGTGATAAAAGTGCTTTGTTATTGTTATTTCAAATTCATGAAAGTAAATCCACATGGGTTCGAGTTCCACTTCTCACATTTGTGAGGGTGGATGAATAGGAGTTTTTCAAGAGTCCTGTTTTTCAGACATACATGTAATTTAGAACTAGGAGTAGAATACAGGGCCGGCTCAAAAGGGGTGCATTCTCGGGGACGGCACTGGTAGAATAGAACGCCGTTCAAAAAAAAAAAAGTTGTACAGTATGTGGTTGTGTTTTTAATAGATTTAAATGTTTAACAGGTTTTGGAAAATATATTTTGTTAGTTTGCTGCTATTGCACTCCAATCAACTATGACACGTGTGTAGTTTATGAACTAGTGAATCATAAATAAATTAAAATTAAAATTAAAAAGATACTCAGCGAATGTTTTACTGTACATATTATACGTGTTTTTTTTTTCCTTCTACCTTTATTTTCACATAACAAATCATAAAACCAAAATAAAAGTACATTTTTTTTTATCGAATTGTTATCCAATTCTCAAAGAAAAACCGGTTAACTGCTACTGCTTATGCTTATGATTATATGTATATTTATCTTTAGTACAATGCCGTTAATTGCATGTTTGTGATTAACTTGGTAGTGTTAACTTAGCGGTAGCGTTGCCGGATTTTTTCCTTGGTAGTGTTGTTGTCTTTTGTTCTATTAAAACAATAAGTAGCCGGAAAAGTAGTATTATACCGGTGATGATATAGTTGAACAATTAGGTTGTCGGTGTTACGTTTATATGGGCGATGATGATACAAAATGTTCGTAAAAATGGGACTCAGATGATCCGGGGCGTATCTTGGCGGGGTAAACCTTCAGGTTGGCAGCCATGGCGTCTTCGACTTCCGAATTCCCGACCCCCAAATTATGAGCCCAAGTATTATTTTTTATAAAAAACGGTCACTTTTTTTCATTTTTCGGGCAACCTTTTAAGTTTTCCGACATTGGCATTTTGGCAAGTTTTGGCTACTTTTTTTTGCACTACACCATCACTTTTGGCAAGAATTTCCTAGTGTTTAGCAAAAACACGTGACGGCGTTTGATTGGCAAAAAAGAGCCAAAAACAAGCCAAATAGCCACACTTTGGCTCTGCACCCTTGACCCTTATGTGCACTTAAATGTGTATATAGTTTGTACATGTTGTAAATAATTTAACAAATTTGTGGAACTTAATAAAAAAAAGAGTAAATTACATTTTTCGTCCCTAAACTAGGCACGTTTTTCACTTTTCGTCCCTAAAGTTTAGAAATTACAATTTTGACCCTAAACTTGTCCAATTTTTTCAATAATCGTCCTTTTGTCATACGGCGTTAAAAAATGGCCGTTAACCAGCCCTCGTGCCAAACACGTGAGGGCACATCCGTCTTTTCACGTTACACCGAGGGACGAAAAGTGAAAAAATAAAGCTACTTGAGGGACGAAAAATGAAAATAATACAAATAAATACTTTTTTCCTTCTCTAAGTCAATTTTCTTAGCCACAGAAGACATAACCAAAAGAGTAGCTTTCAACTTTTGAAGAAAAGATATTTTGTTTAGTGATAAAAGTGCTTTGTTATTGTTATTTCAAATTCATGAAAGTAAATCCACATGGGTTCGAGTTCCACTTCTCACATTTGTGAGGGTGGATGAATAGGAGTTTTTCAAGAGTCCTGTTTTTCAGACATACATGTAATTTAGAACTAGGAGTAGAATACAGGGCCGGCTCAAAAGGGGTGCATTCTCGGGGACGGCACTGGTAGAATAGAACGCCGTTCAAAAAAAAAAAAAGTTGTACAGTATGTGGTTGTGTTTTTAATAGATTTAAATGTTTAACAGGTTTTGGAAAATATATTTTGTTAGTTTGCTGCTATTGCACTCCAATCAACTATGACACGTGTGTAGTTTATGAACTAGTGAATCATAAATAAATTAAAATTAAAATTAAAAAGATACTCAGCGAATGTTTTACTGTACATATTATACGTGTTTTTTTTTCCTTCTCTAAGTCAATCATCATCTTCTTCATCATTAATCATCATCAACAACAACTGCTCTTTTTCAATCAAAAGAATTTCTGGCTATAAAAACAAGCCAAATAGCCACACTTTGGCTCTGCACCCTTGACCCTTATGTGCACTTAAATGTGTATATAGTTTGTACATGTTGTAAATAATTTAACAAATTTGTGGAACTTAATAAAAAAAAGAGTAAATTACATTTTTCGTCCCTAAACTAGGCACGTTTTTCACTTTTCGTCCCTAAAGTTTAGAAATTACAATTTTCGTCCCTAAACTTGCAGTTTTTCACTTTTCGTCCCTAAACTGCAGTTTTTCACTTTTCGTCCCTAAACTGCAGTTTTTCACTTTTCGTCCCTAAACTGCAGTTTTTCACTTTTCGTCCCTAAACTGCAGTTTTTCACTTTTCGTCCCTAAACTGCAGTTTTTCACTTTTCGTCCCTAAACTGCAGTTTTTCACTTTTCGTCCCTAAACTGCAGTTTTTCACTTTTCGTCCCTAAACTGCAGTTTTTCACTTTTCGTCCCTAAACTGCAGTTTTTCACTTTTCGTCCCTAAACTGCAGTTTTTCACTTTTCGTCCCTAAACTGCAGTTTTTCACTTTTCGTCCCTAAACTGCAGTTTTTCACTTTTCGTCCCTAAACTGCAGTTTTTCACTTTTCGTCCCTAAACTGCAGTTTTTCACTTTTCGTCCCTAAACTGCAGTTTTTCACTTTTCGTCCCTAAACTGCAGTTTTTCACTTTTCGTCCCTAAACTGCAGTTTTTCACTTTTCGTCCCTAAACTGCAGTTTTTCACTTTTCGTCCCTAAACTGCAGTTTTTCACTTTTCGTCCCTAAACTGCAGTTTTTCACTTTTCGTCCCTAAACTGCAGTTTTTCACTTTTCGTCCCTAAACTGCAGTTTTTCACTTTTCGTCCCTAAACTGCAGTTTTTCACTTTTCGTCCCTAAACTGCAGTTTTTCACTTTTCGTCCCTAAACTGCACGTTTTTCACTTTTGTCCTAAAGAGTAAATTCACATTTTTCGTCCCTAAACTAGGCACGTTTTTCACTTTTCGTCCCTAAAGTTTAGAAATTACAATTTTGACCCTAAACTTGTCCAATTTTTTCAATAATCGTCCTTTTGTCATACGGCGTTAAAAAATGGCCGTTAACCAGCCCTCGTGCCAAACACGTGAGGGCACATCCGTCTTTTCACGTTACACCGAGGGACGAAAAGTGAAAAAATAAAGCTACTTGAGGGACGAAAAATGAAAATAATACAAATAAATACTTTTTTCCTTCTCTAAGTCAATCATCATCTTCTTCATCATTAATCATCATCAACAACAACTGCTCTTTTTCAATCAAAAGAATTTCTGGCTATAAAAACAAAGCCAATTATGATCTTCAAATATTCATCATCATTATTTTGTATTACAAATCAATCATCTATTAAGTTACATACTTACATACACAAAATAATACATACAATAAATTGGGGAAATATACTAAACTTAAAAAAAGAACAAAAAGAAAACAGTTGCCAAGGATTTGTTCGGAATCTGATTTAAAATGTTTTGGTGCTAATTTCGAGTTGTAACTCGCTGAAACGAAGGAGAAATCGTTCTTTCAAGTTTTCCGGCGTGTTCTTGAGCTTTTCCGGCGAGATTCGTTTTTCCGGCCGCCGTGGTCTGTATATGGAATTGAAGTAGTATATAATCAACTAGTTGCAAATATGGTTTGGATTTGCTTTTTCTGCTTGAAGTTATTGTTTTCATTTTTCATGGAAATTGGGTATGGCTTCAAAAACTTGTCTCTTGATTATGAATATAAATAATAAGATAGTTAAAAGCTTTGTCTTATTCCTTTTACAGAATTAAAGGTTTAGATTTCACATTAACCGTTGCCATTTTCAGTTTTCCGGCGAGACTCCATTTTTTCCGGTGGTGGTCTATATGGTAGGATGGGGAAGAAGGGTTGTGAAGGGATTGAAAGTGAAAGTTATGATAACGTGAGGGATGAAAATTGTAATTAACTCAGAATATTAGTATGTTGTTAAGATGAAAAGACGGAAGTGCCCTCACGTGTTAGGCACGAGCGCTCGTTAACGGCAACTTTTTAACACCGTATGGCCAAAGGACGATTATTGAAAAAATTGGACAAGTTTAGGGTCAAAATTGTAATTTCTAAACTTTAGAGACGAAAAGTGAAAAACGTGCCTAGTTTAGGGACGAAAAGTGTAATTTACTCTAAAAAAATATGAAGAAAAAAGAATATGTACAAATTACAAATTTGCTGTAGTGACCTTTGAGCCTTCGCTTTCTTTTGCATCACAATAAGTACGATAAGATGTTTCCGTTGCCTGCTTCTCTGCACAAGTTGTTACTTTCCGGGCGACAAAAACGATATTAGTATATATATGAAAACCAAAGGTACGGGAGTGCGTGCCAAATATTTTATTCGAAGCTAATATCGTTTATATAAAACATACACCAAATAATTTAACAAATGTTGAGGTAGTTGAAGTGGTAACGCGTGCTGCCTTTCACCTACTCCACGTGGGTTCGATTCCCGGCCCTCTTTTTATTTTCAAACATTTATTTTGATTTCCCTTCCCAATATTTAAATCACAGATTAAAAAATATATACATATATATTTATATATAATTTTAAATTCATCATTGTGGTTGCTTCGCACGAGATTACTTTTTTTTAATACAAATGGTTTTATTTTTCAAATTAGGTTTTCACACCAAAATTTAGTATCTCTTTAATATCTTTTAACATATAATAATTTATATATAATTTTAAATTCATCATTGTGGTTGCTTCGCACGAGATTACTTTTTTTTAATACAAATGGTTTTATTTTTCAAATTAGGTTTTCACACCAAAATTTAGTATCTCTTTAATATCTTTTAACATATAATAATTTATATATAATTTTAAATTCATCATTGTGGTTGCTTCGCACGAGATTACTTTTTTTTAATACAAATGGTTTTATTTTTCAAATTAGGTTTTCACACCAAAATTTAGTATCTCTTTAATATCTTTTAACATATAATAATTTATATATAATTTTAAATTCATCATTGTGGTTGCTTCGCACGAGATTACTTT
>CM067168.1:90718882-90806382 GCA_034093135.1 Erigeron breviscapus | reverse complement strand
AACGTACATTCGACCTTACGTTGTCGGCGCACAGAATGTCAAAGGGGATGGTAGTTGTGGATTTCGAGCTACCGCGGTAGCTTTGGGGCTAGATGAGGATTACGGTTCGGAGTGGGTTCGTACGCAGATGCTCGAGGAGTTTGAATCTGACCTCGAAGGGTACATGCGAATGTATGGGCCCGAGGGCAAACGTATATTAGAGGCGTTGCAAACCTCTTATTATAAAAAATGGCGTCCCAAGGACCATTGGATGAGTAAAGTGTTTTTCCATATCCTCCTGGCCAATAAGCTAGGTATAATAATCAACTGCATCAGCTTACGTGACGCCCGAACAGTATTCCCGATGCATCATGGATTGGATCATATCACTATCACTATCACTATCACTATCACTATCACTATCACTATCACTATCACTATCACTATCACTATCACTATCACTATCACTATCACTATCACTATCACTATCACTATCACTATCACTATCACATCGAGAACAAGCGTTTCACTATCATATCACTATCACTATCACTATCACTATCACTATCACTATCACTATCACTATCACTATCACTATCACTATCACTATCACTATCACTATCACTATCACTATCACTATCACTATCACTATCACTATCACTATCACTATCACTATCACTATCACTATCACTATCACTATCACTATCACTATCACTATCACTATCACTATCACTATCACTATCACTATCACTATCACTATCACTATCACTATCACTATCACTATCACTATCACTATCACTATCACTATCACTATCACTATCACTATCACTATCACTATCACTATCACTATCACTATCACTATCACTATCACTATCACTATCACTATCACTATCACTATCACTATCACTATCACTATCACTATCACTATCACTATCACTATCACTATCACTATCACTATCACTATCACTATCACTATCACTATCACTATCACTATCACTATCACTATCACTATCACTATCACTATCACTATCACTATCACTATCACTATCACTATCACTATCACTATCACTATCACTATCACTATCACTATCACTATCACTATCACTATCACTATCACTATCACTATCACTATCACTATCACTATCACTATCACTATCACTATCACTATCACTATCACTATCACTATCACTATCACTATCACTATCACTATCACTATCACTATCACTATCACTATCACTATCACTATCACTATCACTATCACTATCACTATCACTATCACTATCACTATCACTATCACTATCACTATCACTATCACTATCACTATCACTATCACTATCACTATCACTATCACTATCACTATCACTATCACTATCACTATCACTATCACTATCACTATCACTATCACTATCACTATCACTATCACTATCACTATCACTATCACTATCACTATCACTATCACTATCACTATCACTATCACTATCACTATCACTATCACTATCACTATCACTATCACTATCACTATCACTATCACTATCACTATCACTATCACTATCACTATCACTATCACTATCACTATCACTATCACTATCACTATCACTATCACTATCACTATCACTATCACTATCACTATCAC
Organism: Erigeron breviscapus; assembly: GCA_034093135.1. NCBI lineage: Eukaryota > Viridiplantae > Streptophyta > Magnoliopsida > Asterales > Asteraceae > Erigeron > Erigeron breviscapus. The sequence continues at coordinate 90,804,770 of CM067168.1, read as the reverse complement.
TATCACTATCACTATCACTATCACTATCACTATCACTATCACTATCACTATCACTATCACTATCACTATCACTATCACTATCACTATCACTATCACTATCACTATCACTATCACTATCACTATCACTATCACTATCACTATCACTATCACTATCACTATCACTATCACTATCACTATCACTATCACTATCACTATCACTATCACTATCACTATCACTATCACTATCACTATCACTATCACTATCACTATCACTATCACTATCACTATCACTATCACTATCACTATCACTATCACTATCACTATCACTATCACTATCACTATCACTATCACTATCACTATCACTACAACCATCAACCTCAACGATTGCACCGACCACGACCACCATACCTTATCACTATCACTATCACTATCACTATCACTATCACTCACTCAGGAGAACAATATCCATTATATATCACTATCACTATCACTATCACTATCACTATCACTATCACTATCACTATCACTATCACTATCCAAGCGTTGTGTGGGTATGAGGCGGAACTAGACCCGGCCATGTCCCAAGGGCTCGGAGGGTTGAAGAATTGATCCACGTTAAACCACGGCTCCTGAGCTGGGGCCTCCAAAGGAGGGTCAACAATAGGCGGGAGGTCGACATTCAGTCCTCGTGTTCCTCTAACCAAACGCCCAACCCCGCGGGTATGTCCCGACCGGAGCCCCAAAGCTTCCAAAAATGTCTGAGTCGGCGGGGTGTTGGGCTGTTGGGAAAGTGCCTGGTGGGATTCAACAAGCCGGTCCTGTACCACATTAAATCATAAACAAATAAAAAAGTTAGTTTTAATTAATAAAAATTTACAAAAAATACAAACTTAAGTTAGTTACAAGAACTTACATAAATGGGAGGAACTCTTGCCTGCACCGTCCCATCATGTAATGTGTGGGCCCGCAAAAAGAACTCAGGCGGGGGCTCCCGTTGCCCCTGATTACTACGCTGTATATACATTAATAAAAGTTATATATATGTATGTGTATCTCTCTCTCTCTATATATATACATATGTGGATATAAAACGTAAAAATAATAACTTACAGCGTATTCATATTCACGCTGAGCGTATGACTGGCGACCGTGAGTACTGACAAGATTATCTTGTCCATGCCTGTTAGTCGCGTTTCTTTGGGCAACAAGCATCCGGTGCTCCCTGGTCCATAAATGCAGTAGATCCCTCCAGACATCTTGAGGCATTCCATGCGGCGGAACACCTTCGAATTCCCGAGTCTATCTAACCCACCCCTGTCGCTAAACCATTTCCCCTTGAATTTTGATTTTTTATCCCTGTAGTTCTTTTGGACATCTTGACGAATCATGTTTTCAATAGCGACCCGTAAGGGGTGACCGTCTTCGTTATTTAGATACGGGTCCAAGTAGAACCGTCTCTGCAATTTTGTAGTAATAGTCAGCATCTACCCTAATTTTTTAATGACGTATTTAAATTATAAAATAAATTGTTTTAAACCTGGAGCCAGGGAATAAGTCCATCCCTGATGTGTGCGGGGCACCTGATCCCACGAGTCGTAAGTATGCGGGACGGTAGCGACATATGTCCCCAAATAGCTCTTGTACCATTTGGAGGTGTCACCGATAGTCTGCCACCTGCTATTGGTGGGGTCTAGTCTAAGAGTTATAAGTCGTCCAGTCTTCTGAAACTCCCGCTCTAGTTCCTTGTTAGCAGCGGCAGCTCTCCCTGAGCTATTCCCTGCAAAGCAAAAATATAGAATAAATATACATATATATATATATATATATAGGGTGACTTTCCGGTGAGAACATGTTAAAAATAAGAAAAGTGAGAACAGTTTATAATCGTTGGATGAAAAAATTGAAGGGCCAAGATGAATAAGGGTATTTTTGAAATATTAAATAGAATTAATGGTAAATATGTCTTTTTACAAAGAATCTTAAGGACATGATAGTAAATGCATACACATTACACGTATGGCAGTTTCATTTTTATAATTAACAACTTGAATGACAGTTTCTTTTTCAAATTTATTACCCGTTTTCATCCTATTTTTTAGATAATGAATGTGGATATATATGATTGGTTCTTACTTGGTTTGTATTTTAAATTTGTTATATATATATATATATATATATATATATATATATATATATATATATATATATATATATATATATATATATATATATATATATATATATATATATATATATATATATATATATATATATATATATATATATATATATATATATATATATATATATATATATATATATATATATATATATATATATATATATATATATATATATATATATATATATATATATATATATATATATATATATATATATATATATATATATATATATATATATATATATATATATATATATATATATATATATATATATATATATATATATATATATATATATATATATATATATATATATATATATATATATATATATATATATATATATATATATATATATATATATATATATATATATATATATATATATATATATATATATATATATATATATATATATATATATATATATATATATATATATATATATATATATATATATATATATATATATATATATATATATATATATATATATATATATATATATATATATATATATATATAATTCCAATAAATATTATTTGCATATGTCTATGTATGTTACATATATAATAAATATAGAATAAATATACATATATATATATATATATATATAGGGTGACTTTCCGGTGAGAACATGTTAAAAATAAGAAAAGTGAGAACAGTTTATAATCGTTGGATGAAAAAATTGAAGGGCCAAGATGAATAAGGGTATTTTTGAAATATTAAATAGAATTAATGGTAAATATGTCTTTTTACAAAGAATCTTAAGGACATGATAGTAAATGCATACACATTACACGTATGGCAGTTTCATTTTTATAATTAACAACTTGAATGGCAGTTTCTTTTTCAAATTTATTACCCGTTTTCATCCTATTTTTTAGATAATGAATGTGGATATATATGATTGGTTCTTACTTGGTTTGTATTTTTAATTTGTTTGTATTTGAAGACTACCCTATATATATTTTACATACATCTATATATACTTACCCCCGCTACGCTTGCAGCCCCATTGGGGATTCCACCCCCAATTTGGAGGGTCATTGCCACCATCTCCGCCATGAACAAGCCATTTTAACCTACATAAGTTATATACAAGTTATAAATCAATAAAAACAATTATCAAGGTTAAAAAAGGCGCAAATGAAATATATGCATATTTTTTACACAAATCTTATTTCCAACTTGTTATTCCTAAAATTACCACAATTTTCTAACAATAATATTTGCATTCATATTAACCTAATAACAACTACATTAACAATTACAATCATACCAAAACTGTTTTCTAACATAATACTAAAAATCATATTAACAATAAACATAAAATTTCTAACATTCATATAATTTATAATTATGATAACATAACATTTTTAAAACTAATTACAACTATAATAACTTTTCACATAATATATTAACAATTATATTATCAATAATGATAAACTACCAATAATTCTTAAAAATCATATAATTTCTAACAATCATATCATTTTTAACTATAATATCATAACCTTTCTACCACTAATTTCTAACAATCATATTAACAAAATGGTTTTTCTAACATAATACTAACAATCATATTAAGAATAATCATAAACAAACGTAAAATTTCTAAATATAATACAAATTTCTTTAAATCAAACTAACAAACGTAAAATTTCTAAATATAATACTATAACATTTTTATAACTAATAATAACATATATTAAAAATAATAACAACAATACAAAAATAAATGAGTCTTAGTAAACATACAAAGAAAACGTCGGAAAAGTGGGTCGCCGGAAAAGTGGGTCGCCGCTAATGCTAGTCGCCGCTAATAATTCGTCTGAAATTTTCTCCGGCCGGAATTTCGCCTGAAAAGTCGCCGGATAAATAACCTCGCCGGATTTTCGTCGTGAGCAAAAGCGTGGGTGGCTGGATTGTTGATATTCAGAGGGTGAGGGGATTGAGGGCCAGAATATGGACAACAATGGTGGATTGCCGGAGGAATTTTTTTTTTTTTGAGGAATGGTTCGTTTTTTTTCGATGGGGAAGAAGATGGGTCTGGGGGAGCAGCCGCGTTTTAAAGGAAATATGGCACACTATTAGCGGCGACGTCGCCGCTAATAGTGTGGGGTCCAGGGCATTAAACTGGCTTTGTAGTCAACAACGTCAGTTGGGCCCCGCACTATTAGCGGCGACGTCGCCGCTAATAGTGTGGGGTCCAGGGCCTTAAACAGAATTTGTATTCTGCAAGATGTCAGTGGGCCCCCCACTATTAGCGGCGACGTCGCCGCTAATAGTGATGGTGGGGATACCCTTTTTGCCCCGGTGGTGTTACGCGCCCCGATTTAAATAGTGGATGAAGTATATATGTGGTGTTTATGAAAGTGTGTCGGTATTCATTATTTCAAATGGTTAAAAAAGTGTGGACAAAAAGGGACCATCCAAAGAAAGTGCAAAAATAATGATTATAAAAGACGATAGTATGTGGTTGTGTTTTTATGCCACAAAAGACAAAAAGAGTAGCTTTCCAAACAAGGTTTCGGTGAAGATATTTTGTAACTTGTCATCATCAGAGAAAATCATCAAACTATTTTTAGTTAAATATGTTATATCTGACTCAATAATATAAATTAAATAATTTATTTTCATTAATAATTTAAAAGACTTGTTTTCATAAAGAAAAATATTGTATGTACAATGCGACACTTATCTATCACACCTGACCACCTCTAAATACGCTATACAATTAACACATTATCGAGCACCACCTACTCACCCACTAATGGACCATCCACAACCAAACCTATCACACCCGCAACCTCACCTACCACACGAACAACAGCCCGCGACCCTGCTTGCCACGCATGCAACTGATAAGGAGAAACAGAGTCCAGAGGCATATGAGGAATATCTTGAGCCTTGAAGTACATCAAGAGAACATCGTTTTCAAGGTGTGTACCTCAGGGGAGAGGAGGAAAATGGTGACAATCATGCCTCTCTCACGCACCTACTTTTCTCTCTTGTCATTTTTTTAAAAAAATTTAAAAAATGTGTGAAAGAAGTAAGGTGTAGACATTACTTGTATGAGGGCGGGGAAAAGATAGGAGGAGAAAAATTGTGAAAATTGAAAAGTAGATGAGAGGAAGGAGAACACCTCACACCTTAAATGCTTCACGGACGACCTCACACACCATACGGTGACAACACTTTTTTCACTCCTTTTGTAATCCTCGCAGTTAATGTGTCGGGAAGAGTCTAGATTAGTTGTTTTGGTTATATCTAGATTGATATAGTGTATTTGTAACTTTTTAAGTGTACATTTTAGTAAATAGCGTCTTGCTAGTTACTTGTTCTTATAAAATTATGTCGTTCCAAAAAAAATATTCGCAATCACACCTATCTTACACGACCTAACTACAAAAATAAAGAGTTTTTCACTTGAAAAAATCTATAACTCAAATAACTCTTATAGGATTTTAACACCATTCACAAAAAATACGACATACGATTCAAAGTTTTAAATCAAAAGATTATTTTAGTATCATTAAGTTGGTAAACACTGATATTAAAGTAACGTTTTTGATGAATTTCTCTTTATTGTGTGTTCTATTGACACTTGGTTAATTATAACCATATATAAATAAATATATTACAAAAATAAAATAGTTTGACTAAAGTTCGTGTTCTACTTCTTACATCGTAAGGATGGATTATTAGAGGGGTTTTCAAGAGTTTTGAATTACATCTAATGCATTCGTGAAATTATAAGTTAATTTCCACTATATTTTCTAATTGGTTTCGATATAAAAGACACGAAAAACGATTCTGTCTTAAAATTTTAACTGGTCATTCCTCATTTGGAAAATCAATAGATGAGATCCCGAATTATTTCTCATATTGTATATGTGTAAATGATAAATGTTTATTTGAAAACTAAAATTTCTGTGAAAACTAAAAAACTGCCCAAAACACACTGTGATCTAAATCTAACACAATGTGTTTTAATTGTGTTTTCTAAAAACACAATGTGTTTTTATTGTGTTTTCTAAAAACACATTGTGTTAAGTTTTAAATCACAGTGTGTTTTTGATAGCGCGTGAAAATCAGAAAATTGTTCAAACACACCGTGATATGAACTTAACACAATGTGTTTTCTAAAAAGAAATTAAAAAATATTGTGTTAAATTCAGATCACAGTGTGTTTTGGCCAGTTTTCTAGTTTTCACAAAAATTTTAGTTTTCAAATGATCACAACCCATGTGTAAATAATGATATGATGTAATCATGTAATAACTAAATTCAAACATATACGAGATTTAAGTAAATTTTTGCATAAAAAAACATGAATCGAAATTCAATATATATATAGATTTGAACAAGCTACTGAAGATTTAATTGTGATTTTTGGTTTGCTTAAATTAATTTGATTGTGTAAAAAATTTATTAAAAAATTTTAGAAAGTAAATTATACGTGTGGTTTGTTACTTAAACTGTAGAAATATATTAAATAATTATTGTCTAACTTATTTTGGCGTCGATTAAGAAGGAAAATGCTTGGACAAATATCTTTCTTTCTTTCTTTGTTTTTTCTTTTTTTTTTTTTTTTTTTTTTTTTTTTTTTTTTTTTTTTTTTTTTTTTTTTTTTTTTTTTTTTTTTTTTTTTTTTTTTTTTTTTTTTTTTTTTTTTTTTTTTTTTTTTTTTTTTTTTTTTTTTTTTTTTTTTTTTTTTTTTTTTTTTTTTTTTTTTTTTTTTTTTTTTTTTTTTTTTTTTTTTTTTTTTTTTTTTTTTTTTTTTTTTTTTTTTTTTTTTTTTTTTTTTTTTTTTTTTTTTTTTTTTTTTTTTTTTTTTTTTTTTTTTTTTTTTTTTTTTTTTTTTTTTTTTTTTTTTTTTTTTTTTTTTTTTTTTTTTTTTTTTTTTTTTTTTTTTTTTTTTTTTTTTTTTTTTTTTTTTTTTTTTTTTTTTTTTTTTTTTTTTTTTTTTTTTTTTTTTTTTTTTTTTTTTTTTTTTTTTTTTTTTTTTTTTTTTTTTTTTTTTTTTTTTTTTTTTTTTTTTTTTTTTTTTTTTTTTTTTTTTTTTTTTTTTTTTTTTTTTTTTTTTTTTTTTTTTTTTTTTTTTTTTTTTTTTTTTTTTTTTTTTTTTTTTTTTTTTTTTTTTTTTTTTTTTTTTTTTTTTTTTTTTTTTTTTTTTTTTTTTTTTTTTTTTTTTTTTTTTTTTTTTTTTTTTTTTTTTTTTTTTTTTTTTTTTTTTTTTTTTTTTTTTTTTTTTTTTTTTTTTTTTTTTTTTCTTTCTTTCTTTCTTTGTTTTTTCTTTTTTTTTTTTCTTTTTGAAATGGCTAATTTTATTAATATAAACTACAATACATGCACCAATAACTATTTTACAACACCAAAGCTTGAACAAATGTCTAGTTTTCCTTGTGTGGTGAAAATGTCAAGAAATAAGAGGGCCCAAAAGAACAGCACTGCAGTTGGGTTATGTTTTAGTCACACGGCGGTCGAACAAAAACTCGTTAAAGTGGTCAATAAGGTGACACTAATATGTCACCACGGTGGACCACGCGATAAAAGGTTAACTGGGCCACCCAAACGGTCCAACAAGATAGGGTGTCCCTTTACTTTGGAAGGCCGCCCCGGGTATGATGGTGGTTGGAGGGTAACTGTCAAGGACTGGAAACACAATCATGATCCAGCTACCGATCTGCAGGGGAATGCATACGCGAGACGGATGACGGAAGAAGAAAAGCAATATGTGGGAAACCTATCGGATCGCGGTATGTTCCCACGCCAGATCCTGGTTAACCTGAAAAATGAATTTCCAGGAAACCTGACTCGAAGAGGAGACATTACCAACTTTCTGAAATCGAGACGGAGGGCGGGCCATGCAGGACATACTCCAATGCAGGTACAAACATCATATTAGTGATTACGTACTCCGTTGTTGGAAGTGACTTATTTACTATATCTTGTTCACATGTCGCAGGTTATGTTCTCACTGCTGCAAGAGAAAAACTACTTTTACCAGTTTACTACAAATAGTAAAAATGGACGGTTGGAGAACCTCTTTTTCATGCATCCAACATCAATGACCCTATGGCGCGCATTTCCCTGGGTTATTGAAATAGACTCCACGTACAAAACCAACGTGTACAACATGCCGCTTGTTGAGATTGTCGGCGTCACTTCAACGGGCCGGACCTTCAGTTTAGCATATGCTTTTATCGTAAACGAGCAGGAGGCGAATTATAAATGGGTGTTACAATGTCTGAAGTCCACCCTTGTTGAAGGCTTAACCGTTCGTGTGGTTTTAACTGACAGGGAGCTGGCCCTGATGAGAGCATTGAAGGTTGTTATGCCGCAAGCGAAACACCTGTTGTGTAGGTACCACATATGGCAAAACATAACCAAACACTGTGAACCGGCATTGCGGGTGAAGAAAGATGTTAACATTGAAAGGCTTAACGTGTGGTGGAAAAGAGTCTATGAATTTCGGACTCTTGACGAGTTTAAATCATACGAGAAGGAGTTAAAGAAAAAATTGGGAGCTTATCCAGGTGTCTACAAGTACCTCAACGATAATTGGTTGTCCCCGTACCGAGAGCAGTTTGTGTCATGTTGGGTCGATGAACATCTCAACTATCAGAACCACACCACAAACAGAGTCGAGGCTGAGCACCACCATCTGAAGGAAGAGCTGAAGGGGAAATGTACATTTACTAGAATCCTGCAATGTGTTGATTCTGTCATTATCGGTCAAGATACTGAAATAAGGGGCCAACTGGGGTATAGCAAGGGAACCCGGTTGGGTAAACATAATTACAACTGTATGAAGGCCCTGCTGGGAACGGTTTCACATAAAGCTTTGGACATCATGGTTGATGAAATCGTTCGCTTAGACAAACAACTGAAAAAACATGTGAAAAAGTGCGGGTGCAAGGTTCGGTATAGTTGTGGGCTACCATGTGCCTGCAAGATTGCCGAGTATATGCACCGTGGTTAGTATGTTTTAATACAATTTTTTTTAATCATACCTACATAATGTCGTATACTTATTGATATAAAAAAATGCAGAGACTCGTATTCAGCCGAATGTGATAGACCCGTTTTGGAGAAAGCTTGACTTATCACCATCGACATCCCTAAAAGACGAAGACGATATAGAAGCTGTCCATGAAGTGTAGGTGATCTTACGACATTCTTGGTGGAGCAACCCAAGGCCCAACGGAAACATTGGTTGTCGAAGATAAAGGACATGTTTAAGCCGGGTAACTCACAACTGAAAGATCCCATTGTTCAGAAGAGCACACGCGGAAGACCGGTCGGGTCGAAACAAAAGCCGCCAAAGGTAGACCAAATACATCATAAGCTTAATTAGTGATTTAAGAAAAAATATAAAACTAAGTGATTTTAAGTAATTGTTTTTATTAATGGTCTAGGTGCCCGATCTTAACAAAAAGCCACCTGGGCTTCGGAAATCCAAGTCCAGTCGCCCGAGGACTGAAGAGGTGCCCGATCTGAACAGGTCGCCACCTGTGCAGCCCGCCAGACAAAGTGAGTACGCGCCCACCAAATCACGGTTTGATGACCCGCAGGGTGCGCGACACAGTATGTACGAGCCGTCCCAATCATGTCGTCTCCCCGAGACACGAAACTTCTTCGGGGAGCCGTCCCAATCCGAGTGGGTCAAGGAGAATCCAGACTTATTCGGAAACCTGTTCCCATATCCAGGTCTTGAGAATATATATACATTCGGGGACCCGTCTCAATCCTATGGGTTCGACGGGCTCCAAAATGTATATGGCTGGGGGGAACCCTCCCAATCATATGGGGTCCAATCTGAGCAGCCATATGCCAGCTTTGTTGATGACTTGTTCCGGGCACCATCGCATATAAAGGAGTCAGAGGCAAAGTCAGAGCCAGAGTCAGAGGCAAAGTCAGACACCAGTTGGGTTGGGTATATTGCGGAACCGATGAACGCTAGACTGTCCCGAAACATCGCATGGGTACTAGATGAGCTGCCAACGTACATTCGACCTTACGTTGTCGGCGCACAGAATGTCAAAGGAGATGGTAGTTGTGGATTTCGAGCAACCGCGGTTGCTTTGGGGCTAGATGAGGATTACGGTTCAGAGTGGGTTCGTACGCAGATGCTCGAGGAGTTTGAATCTGACCTCGAAGGGTACATGCGAATGTATGGGCCCGAGGGCAAACGCATATTAGAGGCGTTGCAAACCTCTTATTATAAAAAATGGCGTCCCAAAGACCATTGGATGAGTAAAGTGTTTTTCCATATACTCCTGGCCAATAAGCTAGGTATAATAATCAACTGCATCAGCTTACGTGACGCTCGAACGGTATTCCCGATGCATCATGGCTTGGATCAATTAATCTTGACTCAACCGATAACTATTGCTCTCGTAAATGAGGAGAGCCATTTTGTTGCAGTGGAATTAACAGGTGAGTACCCAATGGCTTACAAGAATCCAGAATGGTCATACTACGCAACCCCGCCTGCACGTGCGGTGGCATCAATGTACGCACATCGAGAACAAGCGTTTCAAGAATGGATGTATGCAAACTGCCCAAGAATACCACCTGGGCCTCCTATTGTTATAAATGATTAAATTCATTACATGTTGTATTTTATAGAAAGATATAGAGTAATAATGTTGTAATGTGTTTGTTTTTTTCTAGTAAAATAATGTCTCTACCTAATTGATTTGTTTTACAAGGAAATGATTATTGTGTTCATCAAAAAAAAAAAAAAAAAAAAAAAAAAAAAAAAAAAAAAAAAAAAAAAAAAAAAAAAAAAAAAAAAAAAAAAAAAAAAAAAAAAAAAAAAAAAAAAAAAAAAAAAAAAAAAAAAAAAAAAAAAAAAAAAAAAAAAAAAAAAAAAAAAAAAAAAAAAAAAAAAAAAAAAAAAAAAAAAAAAAAAAAAAAAAAAAAAAAAAAAAAAAAAAAAAAAAAAAAAAAAAAAAAAAAAAAAAAAAAAAAAAAAAAAAAAAAAAAAAAAAAAAAAAAAAAAAAAAAAAAAAAAAAAAAAAAAAAAAAAAAAAAAAAAAAAAAAAAAAAAAAAAAAAAAAAAAAAAAAAAAAAAAAAAAAAAAAAAAAAAAAAAAAAAAAAAAAAAAAAAAAAAAAAAAAAAAAAAAAAAAAAAAAAAAAAAAAAAAAAAAAAAAAAAAAAAAAAAAAAAAAAAAAAAAAAAAAAAAAAAAAAAAAAAAAAAAAAAAAAAAAAAAAAAAAAAAAAAAAAAAAAAAAAAAAAAAAAAAAAAAAAAAAAAAAAAAAAAAAAAAAAAAAAAAAAAAAAAAAAAAAAAAAAAAAAAAAAAAAAAAAAAAAAAAAAAAAAAAAAAAAAAAAAAAAAAAAAAAAAAAAAAAAAAAAAAAAAAAAAAAAAAAAAAAAAAAAAAAAAAAAAAAAAAAAAAAAAAAAAAAAAAAAAAAAAAAAAAAAAAAAAAAAAAAAAAAAAAAAAAAAAAAAAAAAAAAAAAAAAAAAAAAAAAAAAAAAAAAAAAAAAAAAAAAAAAAAAAAAAAAAAAAAAAAAAAAAAAAAAAAAAAAAAAAAAAAAAAAAAAAAAAAAAAAAAAAAAAAAAAAAAAAAAAAAAAAAAAAAAAAAAAAAAAAAAAAAAAAAAAAAAAAAAAAAAAAAAAAAAAAAAAAAAAAAAAAAAAAAAAAAAAAAAAAAAAAAAAAAAAAAAAAAAAAAAAAAAAAAAAAAAAAAAAAAAAAAAAAAAAAAAAAAAAAAAAAAAAAAAAAAAAAAAAAAAAAAAAAAAAAAAAAAAAAAAAAAAAAAAAAAAAAAAAAAAAAAAAAAAAAAAAAAAAAAAAAAAAAAAAAAAAAAAAAAAAAAAAATAAAGAATATATATAAATATATATAACTTATATAAAGATATAAATATATATAACAAATTTGTTTTCCATAATGTACATAATACATAGAAAACTTCAAAATATAAACTAATCAGTATCACTATCACTATCACTACCCAAGCGATGTGTGGGTAATGAGGCGGAACTAGACCCGGCCATGTCCCAAGGGCTCGCAGGGTTGAAGAATTGATCCACGTTAAAGGGCGGCGACTGAAGGAGGGTCAACAATATGCGGGAGCTCGACATTCAGTCCTCGTGTTCCCCTAACAAACGCCCAACCTCGCGGGTATGTCCCAACCGAGCCCCAAAGCGTCCAAAAATGTCTGAGTTGGCGGGGTGTTGGGCTGTTGGGAAAGTGCCTGGTGGGATTCAACAAGCCGGTCCTGTACCACATTAAATCATAAACAAAAAAATAAGTTAGTTATAATTAATATAAATTTACAAAAAATACAAATTCAAGTGTTGTCCGAGAACTTACATAAATGGGAGGAGCTCTTGCCTGCACCGTCCCATCGTGTAATGTGTGGGCCCGCAAAAAGAACTCAGGCGGAGGCTCACGTTGCCCCTGATTACTACGTGTATATACATTAATCAAAGTTATATATATGTATGTGTATCTCTCTCTCTATATATATATACATATGTGGATATAAAACGTAAAAATAATAACTTACAGCGTATTCATATTCACGCTGAGCGTATGACTGGCGACCGTGAGTACTGACAAGATTATCTTGTCCATGCCTGTTATTCACGTTTCTTTGGGCAACAAGCATCCGGTGCTCCCTGGTCCAGTAATGCAGTAGATCCCTCCAGACATCTTGAGGCATTCCATGCGGCGGAACACCTTCGAAAAAAAAAAAAAAAAAAAAAAAAAAAAAAAAAAAAAAAAAAAAAAAAAAAAAAAAAAAAAAAAAAAAAAAAAAAAAAAAAAAAAAAAAAAAAAAAAAAAAAAAAAAAAAAAAAAAAAAAAAAAAAAAAAAAAAAAAAAAAAAAAAAAAAAAAAAAAAAAAAAAAAAAAAAAAAAAAAAAAAAAAAAAAAAAAAAAAAAAAAAAAAAAAAAAAAAAAAAAAAAAAAAAAAAAAAAAAAAAAAAAAAAAAAAAAAAAAAAAAAAAAAAAAAAAAAAAAAAAAAAAAAAAAAAAAAAAAAAAAAAAAAAAAAAAAAAAAAAAAAAAAAAAAAAAAAAAAAAAAAAAAAAAAAAAAAAAAAAAAAAAAAAAAAAAAAAAAAAAAAAAAAAAAAAAAAAAAAAAAAAAAAAAAAAAAAAAAAAAAAAAAAAAAAAAAAAAAAAAAAAAAAAAAAAAAAAAAAAAAAAAAAAAAAAAAAAAAAAAAAAAAAAAAAAAAAAAAAAAAAAAAAAAAAAAAAAAAAAAAAAAAAAAAAAAAAAAAAAAAAAAAAAAAAAAAAAAAAAAAAAAAAAAAAAAAAAAAAAAAAAAAAAAAAAAAAAAAAAAAAAAAAAAAAAAAAAAAAAAAAAAAAAAAAAAAAAAAAAAAAAAAAAAAAAAAAAAAAAAAAAAAAAAAAAAAAAAAAAAAAAAAAAAAAAAAAAAAAAAAAAAAAAAAAAAAAAAAAAAAAAAAAAAAAAAAAAAAAAAAAAAAAAAAAAAAAAAAAAAAAAAAAAAAAAAAAAAAAAAAAAAAAAAAAAAAAAAAAAAAAAAAAAAAAAAAAAAAAAAAAAAAAAAAAAAAAAAAAAAAAAAAAAAAAAAAAAAAAAAAAAAAAAAAAAAAAAAAAAAAAAAAAAAAAAAAAAAAAAAAAAAAAAAAAAAAAAAAAAAAAAAAAAAAAAAAAAAAAAAAAAAAAAAAAAAAAAAAAAAAAAAAAAAAAAAAAAAAAAAAAAAAAAAAAAAAAAAAAAAAAAAAAAAAAAAAAAAAAAAAAAAAAAAAAAAAAAAAAAAAAAAAAAAAAAAAAAAAAAAAAAAAAAAAAAAAAAAAAAAAAAAAAAAAAAAAAAAAAAAAAAAAAAAAAAAAAAAAAAAAAAAAAAAAAAAAAAAAAAAAAAAAAAAAAAAAAAAAAAAAAAAAAAAAAAAAAAAAAAAAAAAAAAAAGCAATAAAAAAAAAAAAAAAAAAAAAAAAAAAAAAAAAAAAAAAAAAAAAAAAAAAAAAAAAAAAAAAAAAAATTTTTTTTTTTTTTTTTTTTTTTTTTTTTTTTTTTTTTTTTTTTTTTTTTTTTTTTATTTTTTTTTTTTATTGCTTTTTTTTTTTTTTTTTTTTTTTTTTTTTTTTTTTTTTTTTTTTTTTTTTTTTTTTTTTTTTTTTTTTTTTTTTTTTTTTTTTTTTTTTTTTTTTTTTTTTTTTTTTTTTTTTTTTTTTTTTTTTTTTTTTTTTTTTTTTTTTTTTTTTTTTTTTTTTTTTTTTTTTTTTTTTTTTTTTTTTTTTTTTTTTTTTTTTTTTTTTTTTTTTTTTTTTTTTTTTTTTTTTTTTTTTTTTTTTTTTTTTTTTTTTTTTTTTTTTTTTTTTTTTTTTTTTTTTTTTTTTTTTTTTTTTTTTTTTTTTTTTTTTTTTTTTTTTTTTTTTTTTTTTTTTTTTTTTTTTTTTTTTTTTTTTTTTTTTTTTTTTTTTTTTTTTTTTTTTTTTTTTTTTTTTTTTTTTTTTTTTTTTTTTTTTTTTTTTTTTTTTTTTTTTTTTTTTTTTTTTTTTTTTTTTTTTTTTTTTTTTTTTTTTTTTTTTTTTTTTTTTTTTTTTTTTTTTTTTTTTTTTTTTTTTTTTTTTTTTTTTTTTTTTTTTTTTTTTTTTTTTTTTTTTTTTTTTTTTTTTTTTTTTTTTTTTTTTTTTTTTTTTTTTTTTTTTTTTTTTTTTTTTTTTTTTTTTTTTTTTTTTTTTTTTTTTTTTTTTTTTTTTTTTTTTTTTTTTTTTTTTTTTTTTTTTTTTTTTTTTTTTTTTTTTTTTTTTTTTTTTTTTTTTTTTTTTTTTTTTTTTTTTTTTTTTTTTTTTTTTTTTTTTTTTTTTTTTTTTTTTTTTTTTTTTTTTTTTTTTTTTTTTTTTTTTTTTTTTTTTTTTTTTTTTTTTTTTTTTTTTTTTTTTTTTTTTTTTTTTTTTTTTTTTTTTTTTTTTTTTTTTTTTTTTTTTTTTTTTTTTTTTTTTTCTTTTTTTTTTTTCTTTTTGAAATGGCTAATTTTATTAATATAAACTACAATACATGCACCAATAACTATTTTACAACACCAAAGCTTGAACAAATGTCTAGTTTTCCTTGTGTGGTGAAAATGTCAAGAAATAAGAGGGCCCAAAAAGTAGAGAAAATTTTAATTTTTAAACCACCAGTTTCCTCAGCACGTTTAAAGGTTACATCAAGGTAATTGTGGTCCTTGCGCTTTCTCGCTGCATGCAATTTTAGTCGTGTCCCATTCTTGTCAGCACAGTTTCATATGTTTCCACCATATCTTTTTCTATATTTACTGAATAGAACACCAGGAACTTGACAAAACTCAGAGAATTATTGGTGAACTGTTTGACGGAAAGTTTGTGTACATCATTCATGTAATTAAATGAACAAAAATATACAGAGTAATAAAAAAATTTGTTTGTTTAGTTAAATGAACGGAAATAAACATAACTTTTGCTTGCTCATTTATGTTTGTGAATTTGTACGTATTTTGTAAACATTCATATATTTATGTTCGTTTGTGCCAACACAAAACAACACAACATATGCTTAGTATGGAAAAGATGAGGTTGTGAGTGATTAGCTTTATTAAAAAAACATGTATTCCACAACTGCTTGCTTTTACCAAGTGTTTACGCAAGGGTACTCGTTTAGGTACGGGAGGTTAATCTTGCTGAGGACAGGACGGGAAGGTTTCGGATACTTGCCGGCGATTCCCTTACAGTGAAGGATTCGTTATCCACGTCACCAAGTATTTTGGGTATGTGAATAGTGTCATGTCCCAAATGAGGATTTGGGATAGGTATTTATAGGGGTTGTGGATCGAGGTTGGCCCCTCGATCTTTTGTACGATCCAATGAGCACCTAGGGGCGTGATGTTTGTCTTTTAGTGTCTGAGGGGGGACAAAACCTGTAGTCTGAAAGAGTACGACTATGGTACATGTACGACATAGTCAGCCTTCGTCGCCATCCGTGCCTTGACCAGAAGCGTACCCACACACGTTACGTTCCGGTCATTCCGGTTAGGTTCCGGTCAGTCCGGTTAGGTTCCGGTCATTATGATGGTGCATCATCACTAAGAAAAGCTCACAACTTATTATAACCACCAAAAGTACCTTCAAATTTTCTAGGAATCTTGGCAAATTTACGAAGGAATTTGAAAAATGAGGACTTTTTAAAGTTGGTTTCAACTTTACTAGTATAGTAGTTAAAGGCATCTTAATTCTTGAATTAAAATCAAAGGTCAAGATTTAAAAATCATCTTTGAATTTTGACCCTAGATTTTAATTTAATGGTCAAAAGCATCAACTTTATTATAGTAAAGTTGATATTAACTTTAGAGAATCTAAATCCAAGCTTTGAAACCTTGAATTAACACAATTCCAAATGTAGGATTCGTCTAAATCATGTTCTGCATCAAACCAACCTTAATTCAAGCCAAAATAATGTTTAAAACTTTAAAACTGAACCAAAAACTTTAAAAAATTTAATCAATTGTGTGTTTTTTCGGATGTTATATATTGGCTCTCAAACCAATTGTTAAATCACAGTTAGGGTGTTTGGTACGATGGAATGAAAAGGGGAGAAAGGGAATGAGAAACACTTCCCTTGTTTGGTTACACCGGAGAATGAAATCGAGAATGGAGAAGTGAGAATGGTTTCCATTTACTCCATTCTCTATAAATTGTAGAGAATGGGTGGGACTGGAAAATTTGATGATATTATGTGTTAATATTGACTGTTAATTAAAAGTTTGTGTTTCTCTTATATTCATTCTCTATTTGTATCAAACGACATAATCCATTCTCTTTCCAAATACTATTCTCTTTCTCACTATTCTCATTCTCTGTTACATTTTCATTTTTTTATGATACCCTCCTACCAAACACCTCATTAGAAGAATCGAATGAGTGATCCATATCGTGGGAAATAATTAAATAAATGAAGAATGCATTATGCTAAACGTGGTAAAAAAAAGTTTACATTACATTACATTATATTATATATTATATATACTATATTAAAGAAGAAGCTTGTGAATAGTAACTCGCCAGCGTGGCGAGTTACTATTTGTCCATGTCAAAATTCGTATCATTATTTGGATTTTGTCATATCGCTTCCCATTCGGATATTCTACTACGGGTTACTTTTTGATTTTCTTTTCACATTTTTCCGTTTGAGTCATCCAAACTTTTGTGGTCACACCCCGTACCACTATTTGCATTTTCTACATCGCATCTCGCTTGAATTATCAACTAATATAATGAGGATTTTACCAGATCACATCCCACTCGGGTTTTATTTCGTTTACATGATATATTCAGGAGTATTTAAACACAATACTAAATATTACAGTTACAACCTTTGGAATAAAAAAATATACAATCTCATCCAATTTATTATATTCTAACATGGTTTGGTTAGCCACAAAACCAGTATGGCTTTGATTTTTTTTTTTTTGGGGCTTATTTGATCCCCCTCAAGTTATACAACACGTGAACCTCAAAAATGGATTACAAAAAAGGGTAAAATTCCTTCAAGTTTTTTTTTTTTAACATAACTAGTCAAAGTTGAATGATTCTTAACATTTGAATTAAAACTAAAGGTTCATATATAGTTACATCACAAACTTTTTTGTTGCTCTAGTTGCCCAACGAATGTTCCAAGTTTGTTCACATATGCATATTGTAGTTTTTTTAATACCTCAAATCAATCTGATATGGTCATTGAACTTTTTAAATTTATATAGATATGGCAGGTTATTAAAAAATTGAAAGTTTGATGACCGTCTCTAAACAAATTGGAAAGTTCACAACCATTTTTAAGCAATAACTGGAAATTTGATATAAATAATAAAGAGAATTGATATTGTGACACGTCCCAAGTGTATCAATATACCCAATTATAATGAACACAAGTAGTTATAGAAAGGGGTGAATACAGCTTAATTTAATCTTTACTAACTTTTATGAAAACATTTTACAAATTCAATATAAATGAAAGATAAGTAAAGAGCATGAATCAATAAAACAGTAAAGCGAGTAAATAAAGATTTCTTCAACACAGATTGTAATTTTTCAATTGAACACTTTATGAAGAAAGAATCTATACATAGAATTACAGGGTTGTTGCGGAACAAGATAACTTACGCATATCTAAACAACTCAGTTGAATGACAAATTACAATCAGTAAGTTTCTACTCTAAAGAATCAGCCAAAACTGATCTTTAACAGACTAAGCTGTGTGAATGAGCAATAAAACTTGTGTGAAGATGGATTCTCAGCAAATGTCACACATACGCTGCCAAGGAATGTGGATTTTATAGGCGAAGACCCTGCTTCCATTGGTGTCCAATTCAACCACGTATTCTTCTTTAATTGGCTTGTCAGAGGAAATATTTGGTCGTGCCATTCATAGTACTTATGCGTAACACCCCAAATTTCGCAGTACTATTATATTACTAAAAGTAATATATATCAAATGAATAAATGTCGAGTTATTTAAAAAGCCGCATAAATCAAATGTCGGGCTTAGTATTTCCAGCAACGTTTACTAAAAGGACTAAAAGTGCAAGATTATAAAGAGGGGGCATATATGAAAAATGGAAATTAATTCCACTTATATAATATGATTAAATGATCTATATGGTCATCATGTACAACAAAATCAAAAGAAAAGTCGGCAAAAGAGAAATAGTGGCGACGGAGTCGGCCGAAGAGAAGAAGAGAAAAAGAAGAGAAGGAAAAGCGGGTTTTTGGCCAAATCAAATATGTCAAATCATTCCTAATCAATTATAGGTTTTGATTGTCATCTTTTTAAGGTATTATTTTCTACTTTTATAGTTTGATTAATAGTTATATAAAAATATCCTAGGTCAAGAAAAGGTGGCTGTTTGGGTCCATATTAATTTCTTAGTATCTGGGCTCGGCTATGAAGCATATATTAAATTTTGGTAAGATTTGGAGATAGTTTTTGTGCCACGTTATATGACATAAAAAGTTTAAGAAAAATTATTATTTTATAAGGCAATGATGAAATAATGATAAGGAAGTGAAAATAATTGGCCTGAGAAGTATTGGGTAAGAAAAAGTTAGAAAAGACAATATGTATAGATGTTGATGGGTTATATGAATTTGGTTAATAGGTAACCAAAGATTTTGAGGAATACAAGTGTATGCTGTAGCAGGACCACATGTGAGTATATAGGATTTAAACTTATATGAGGGCAGATTACATGTGCGTAAGAGATCTCATATGATCAATATACTTGTATAATTCCGTATTTGTTTAAAGCATACATCGCTGACATACAAGGGGGATCCTGACTATAAGTAATATAATTGGTCTTACATAACACAGCGCGTTTCGGGCGTATTGGCTGTGGATGAGATGATAACTCCACAATTAAGCGTGCTCGGGTGGTAGTAATGCCAAATGGGTGACCCTTCTGGGAAGTTTGCCCGAGCAAACAGAAACAAAGCCGTGAACCTGCAGGCAAAGCGGACAATATTGTATTGTGATAAGGCGGGGTGTTACAAGTGGTATCAGAGCTGTGGTTTAAGGGATTTAGATGATCCACGATAGGATTGTCTGGACTTAAACCAATAGAATATGCATGATTAGCCGTATTGATTATATGTTGTTAACTTAGTTGCTGATTTTGAACTGCTATGATTTCCCTTCATATTTATTTATTGGTTATTTGCAGTTATATGATTAGTATTGATTTAGGAAATTTGAGTAAACCATTATGGATAATCTAGACTTAGGCTGTTATGATATTGTTAGTTAGGTGATTTAAATGCTTGTTAGACATTGTTTTGTTAGCAAGCTGTTAAGTCCCCAAAAGTAGATTTGATATATGTGATGTAAAATGAATAGCCAAATTGTCTATATATTAGCAGATAAGGTCATTATATTATGAGAATTCTTATGAATAAATAGCTGGATTTCTTGTAAGAATTTATTAAAAAGCAGAAAAGCAGTTGACCACGAATGGGTAGTACGTGATGTGATTAAGGATCATCTTCTAAGAAATGTACGAAAATGTCGATGGCTGACTATATAGGTGTGTTGACAGCTTAAGTGGTTGTTGAACACCAATCGCTTCTAGCTGTAGTATTTAGTTAATATTTAGCCGTGATATGCTGTGTAAGTTAGTTGAAATTGTTATGTGTAGATTGTTGTTAATTAGTACAGTTTGCCATATATATGCTGAACTAGGAGAATACATAGAATACATATTTGGCTGATATGTGATAACATATTTTATAACTATAGATTAACATGTTGTGTGTTTACGTGGAACTGTTTGCCGATATGAGTTACATTAAGCGACAAATGTTAACTTTCCCTAGTCTTTCAAATAAATAATAGTGGGATAGAAAACGATTGGTTGTGGTATATAACGTAGAATAAATAGGCAGCTTATATGATGATGATGATGATGATGATGATGATGATGATGATGATGATGATGATGATGATGATGATGATGATGATGATGATGATGATGACGATGATGATGATGATGATGATGATGATGATGATGATGATGATGATGATGATGATGATGATGATGATGATGATGATGATGATGATGATGATGATGATGATGATGATGATGATGATGATGATGATGATGATGATGATGATGATGATGATGATGATGATGATGATGATGATGATGATGATGATGATGATGATGATGATGATGATGATGATGATGATGATGATGATGATGATGATGATGATGATGATGATGATGATGATGATGATGATGATGATGATGATGATGATGATGATGATGATGATGATGATGATGATGATGATGATGATGATGATGATGATGATGATGATGATGATGATGATGATGATGATGATGATGATGATGATGATGATGATGATGATGATGATGATGATGATGATGATGATGATGATGATGATGATGATGATGATGATGATGATGATGATGATGATGATGATGATGATGATGATGATGATGATGATGATGATGATGATGATGATGATGATGATGATGATGATGATGATGATGATGATGATGATGATGATGATGATGATGATGATGATGATGATGATGATGATGATGATGATGATGATGATGATGATGATGATGATGATGATGATGATGATGATGATGATGATGATGATGATGATGATGATGATGATGATGATGATGATGATGATGATGATGATGATGATGATGATGATGATGATGATGATGATGATGATGATGATGATGATGATGATGATGATGATGATGATGATGATGATGATGATGATGATGATGATGATGATGATGATGATGATGATGATGATGATGATGATGATGATGATGATGATGATGATGATGATGATGATGATGATGATGATGATGATGATGATGATGATGATGATGATGATGATGATGATGATGATGATGATGATGATGATGATGATGATGATGATGATGATGATGATGATGATGATGATGATGATGATGATGATGATGATGATGATGATGATGATGATGATGATGATGATGATGATGATGATGATGATGATGATGATGATGATGATGATGATGATGATGATGATGATGATGATGATGATGATGATGATGATGATGATGATGATGATGATGATGATGATGATGATGATGATGATGATGATGATGATGATGATGATGATGATGATGATGATGATGATGATGATGATGATGATGATGATGATGATGATGATGATGATGATGATGATGATGATGATGATGATGATGATGATGATGATGATGATGATGATGATGATGATGATGATGATGATGATGATGATGATGATGATGATGATGATGATGATGATGATGATGATGATGATGATGATGATGATGATGATGATGATGATGATGATGATGATGATGATGATGATGATGATGATGATGATGATGATGATGATGATGATGATGATGATGATGATGATGATGATGATGATGATGATGATGATGATGATGATGATGATGATGATGATGATGATGATGATGATGATGATGATGATGATGATGATGATGATGATGATGATGATGATGATGATGATGATGATGATGATGATGATGATGATGATGATGATGATGATGATGATGATGATGATGATGATGATGATGATGATGATGATGATGATGATGATGATGATGATGATGATGATGATGATGATGATGATGATGATGATGATGATGATGATGATGATGATGATGATGATGATGATGATGATGATGATGATGATGATGATGATGATGATGATGATGATGATGATGATGATGATGATGATGATGATGATGATGATGATGATGATGATGATGATGATGATGATGATGATGATGATGATGATGATGATGATGATGATGATGATGATGATGATGATGATGATGATGATGATGATGATGATGATGATGATGATGATGATGATGATGATGATGATGATGATGATGATGATGATGATGATGATGATGATGATGATGATGATGATGATGATGATGATGATGATGATGATGATGATGATGATGATGATGATGATGATGATGATGATGATGATGATGATGATGATGATGATGATGATGATGATGATGATGATGATGATGATGATGATGATGATGATGATGATGATGATGATGATGATGATGATGATGATGATGATGATGATGATGATGATGATGATGATGATGATGATGATGATGATGATGATGATGATGATGATGATGATGATGATGATGATGATGATGATGATGATGATGATGATGATGATGATGATGATGATGATGATGATGATATTTGAAAATTTGATATATGATGAAGACGAGGTGATGATGATGATGATTACATGGTATGTATAAAATACTATAACTTCGCCTGATTAACGGGGTTATGATGTATTACGCTACCTGGAATCATTAGAGTCACCAAGTATTGTTGTATTGCATGTACTGATTTGTGAAAACATGAGAAAATAAGTGTGCTTACTAAAATGTTAATAGTTATTACTACTAAGCAGTGTAGTGAGTGATGATGCCGATTAGAAATAAGATCGGAAAGATTCGAATAAAAGATATATATATAACTGTTTTAACAATGCTGAAATATGTCACCGTTAGGTTGTGCTGATATATATGTTAATTACTTGTATGCAGATAAGCATATAAAATTATAGCAACATGGCTAGAATTAAGGCAAGAAGTATGGTAATATGTAGATAAGATATTAATATAAAAATATGAATGCTTATACATGTACCATCAATATAGTAATCAAGTATTGAAAGGATCCTACTCATATACGAGCCGATAAGAGTATATATAAACCGTTAGTATTATAAGCTGATAAGTCTTAAGTTGAAGCAGATTTAGGTAAAAGCAGGGCATGTATGGGTTAATCTGTAAAGTAAGAAAAATATGTCGAGGGCAATCGATAAATTGAATACCATATACAGAGATAAGCTAACAGCAGGGTCAAGTCGTTTAATGTTAATAAGTTAACTTTGATAATAGTAAAGTTAGTAATGAATGGCTAGAAATAGTATATTACGAGGAGGATGCATCATGTTAATACGCAAATTAAGCCATGACTACCTAGGTGGTGGAGTTTAATACAAATTTTGATTGAAATTTTATTCACCAATAATGTGAATCCAATAAAATTAGCAGTATACTAGGCTGAAAATGGTTGTTCCTTATGCGATAGAGTTAAATTGGTTCAAATAGATGTAAAATAGCAATCATTTATGATACTAGTAGTAATAAGCGCTTGAAATGAAGTACTACTTTAGAAGAATTCTTGAGATCATGAGGTTAAACAAAGTGGTGGATTGACAGTAATATGATTTAGTTAATGACTTGTAAGAGTTAAGCAAATAATTAGGCAGTAATAGAACAAGACCCGAATAATAAGACAAATGAGGTCAAATGTAGTTTAATCGCAGTATTTAATGTTTAGTAACGCTGATGTTATGTATATTTTTATATATGCTGATATCTAATTTGCTATTAAATTGATTAAATTGGTGCAAAAACCTAATTATTGTTAAACTAGTTAGGGGTAACAAGGTGACTCCTTATAAATTTTCGTAAGGAAAATAATTGTATTTTTCTAACCTTGGTTAGTTGAGTGGTCTTCGACTCCTTATTAGATATTAATGTAGAATTTTTGCAGATAACAAGTAAAGTAGGGTTAGCAAGATTGAATGACTTAAAGACATGTCTTATAAAACTGATAAATGGAAGTTACCCTTGTAAATATATGCCTCTGATTAAGCCGAAGACTTAAACATGTAATATTTTGACTAGCCGTAAGAAGAAATGAGCAAAATATACTTGATAGGTATCCATGTCAAGATTTGGGGTTATTAAGAATTATGCAGCTGGATAGGATGATTGCAGTCAAGACAAGCTGAGTACAAAAGTGATTCGTGAGGACACGAATCAAACAAGTGGTGGATAGTTGTAACACCCCAAATTTCGCAGTACTATTATATTACTAAAAGTAATATATATCAAATGAATAAATGCCGAGTTATTTAAAAAGCCGCATAAATCAAATGTCGGGCCTAGTATTTTAAGCGACGTTTACTAAAAAGACTAAAAGTGCAAGATAGTTATAAAGAGGGGGGCATATATGAAAAATGGAAATTAATTCCACTTATATAATATGATTAAATGATCTATATGGTCATCATGTACAACAAAATCAAAAGAAAAGTCGGCAAAACAGAAATAGTGGCGACGGAGTCGGCCGAAGAGAAGAAGAGAAGGAAAAGCGGGTTTCTGGCCAAATTAAATACGTCAAATCATTCCTAATCAATTATAGGCTTTGATTGTCATCTTTTTAAGGTATTATTTTCTAGTTTTATATTTTGATTAATGGTTATATAAAAATATCCTAGGTCAAGAAAAGGTGGCTGTTTGGGTCCATATTAATTTCTTAGTATCTGGGCTCAGCTATGAAGCATATATTAAATTTTGGTAAGATTTGGAGATAGTTTTTGTGCCACGTTATATGACATAAAAAGTTTAAGAAAAATTATTATTTTATAAGGCAATGATGAAATAATGATAAGGAAGTGAAAATAATTGGCCTGAGAAGTATTGGGTAAGAAAAAGTTAGAAAAGACAATATGTATAGATGTTGATGGGTTATATGAATTTGGTTAATAGGTAACCAAGGATTTTGAGGAATACAAGTGTATGCTGTAGCAGGACCACATGTGAGTATATAGGATTTAAACTGGCAGGTTGATCATATGAGGGCAGATTACATGTGCGTAAGAGATCTCATATGATCAATATACTTATATAATGCCGTATTTGTTTAGTTGTTTTAATTGTTGAAAATATGTGTTGAAATTGCTGTTATTAATTAAATTATGAGTGATTGAGCCGTAACATTGAATCATATGGAACTCGGTTATATATGTGTGATCGATTTTATGTAATGGTGCAGTTGGTACTAATATAGTAGTAGTTGATATGCAGTCTTGTTTAGTTATGTGATATGTTGTTAAAGTTATGAAGATAAATAAGTTGTAGCAATGAGATTGTTGTTTTTGTAACAACCGTCTTAGAAATGTTCTAAATGAGTTCTTTAGAAAGTACTTTCGCCATTTGAACGGCTAGACAATTCAATTTATTTAAGTTCTTGATGTACTTTAGACCTAAACTATGTGCTTATATGAAGGTCAATTTGATCTTAAATCATGATTTATATGACGAATTTATGATTAAGTTCGATGAAATACTAAAGTGCAGTACGTAAACGTTCGTGTTCATAAAAAATTCTAGTTCAGAAATGTTCGCAATCAGTCCTTGCATTTATGAAGTGTATTAAATATGGGCAAGGTATATAAAGGAAACCTAAAACCCTAAAAAGGGATGCAGCCACTGTTCATCCTCTCCACACACACTAAAACACCTTGAAACACACACATAAGCAATCCTTTGATTTCGTGATTGTTAGATCGAATTCCTGGTATTATAAGCATCCTTGTGATAATCAAAACGTGTTTCTGAAATTAATTTTGAGGTAACAACAACATCTTATAAGTTTTGATCAAATTAAATATGAACTTTTTTAGACTTTATGTTCTTGATGATTTGGTCCATTTCGATGTGAAAATCGTGTTAAAAGTTAATGGGTTTGTGTCTAAATGTGTTTAGTAACCGTTTTGTGATCAAATTTGGGTCTTAACATGTGTTAATCTTCAAAAATCCGAATGTTCATCAAAACAGATCTTAAATTCGTTCTATTTGGCTCTTAAACGAAGATAGTCTACTGAAAACGAAGTTAACTGCCTTTTGTACAAACACCTTACGAATATAAGCTTTAAGTTCGTTCAAGATCATTTAAATCCGTTCAATCTATCTTCGTTTTGACCTTCGAACGAAGATTAACTTCGTTAGTTCTGTCCTTACGAATTTAACCTTAAGTTCATTTAAATCCGTTCAAACTATCTTCGTTCTGACCTTCAAACGAAGATTAACTTCGTTAGTTTTAAAGTATCAATAAGACACGTTCTAGTTCGATCGTCAGAGTGCGAGCTCTATAATCA
Source organism: Erigeron breviscapus (assembly GCA_034093135.1). Classification (NCBI taxonomy): domain Eukaryota; kingdom Viridiplantae; phylum Streptophyta; class Magnoliopsida; order Asterales; family Asteraceae; genus Erigeron; species Erigeron breviscapus. The sequence continues at coordinate 90,778,062 of CM067168.1, read as the reverse complement.
ATCAAACTAAGTTCTAAAAGACTTAAGTTCATTAATTAAGGCATGTTCAACTCTTTTAACACGATAAGTACTTAATTATGAGTTCAAAGACGTTCAGTTCAAGTCCAGTTCACGTACTTAAAGTTCATTTAAAACCCTTTCGAGTCAAAACGTTCAAAGATCTGTAAAGGACCAAATCATCAGTTCATCGAGGACATTTTGTGATTGAATAATCACATGTGCTAATATATGTACTTCCTTATGATTATTATGTGCTTAGGAATCCATCAAGACGTACTTGGATTTCGATAGATATACGTATCTATCTCTGTGCTTGTTCTTTGTGCTATTACTACTTGTGCTTGTACCAGATCACTGTGAGTTCACTTAATCCCCCTTTTTCGTACATTTTGTTCAAAGTTCTTTATCGGGGACTGAAAAGCATGAAAACTATTTTGTACTAAGTACTTATGTTCTTGAACTACTCTATGTACTACAATATGATCTTGAACTACTTATCATGAATTAACTATTTAAAAGTGTATTTAAGTTTTGAATGGGCAGGACCTTAAATACATGTATACGATTGTACTTGATCTTTACTATGTTCCAGTTCGTACATGTACTTGTTCAGTTTTGTTCACTGCTATCAATTCATATCCCACAGTTCAGGGATTGAACCGTAGGTAATTATGGACAGCGCTGTTAGGGTAGGCCCACCCTCATTCTCCACAGTTCAGGAGAATGCATATTACTTGTTCTTGTTCTTGTCACTGTTCTGACATAGATCCTATATCTAAAGTTCATTATACGTTCTTGTCCTGTTTATAATATGACAAAGTACCTTGGATTAACGTACAAAACTTACGATCTTGTTCTTATTGTACATATATATTTATATGTAAATTATAAAGTACTTTATGTGAATCTCACCAACTACTTTTGTAGTTGACCTTTGAACTTACATGCTTTTCAGGCTAGGTTAAGTAGACCGGGTTAGCATAGGAGTCTTCCTTCCTAAGTTCATCCTTTTGGCGATTGTTCGAGCGTACGAGAACAGGAGCTGTGAGGACTCTTCTTGCCATTTCAAGTTTTAGTTCTGTTCTTTAAAGACAATTGTTCTGTCTTATGAATACTGATCATTCTGAGTACATTTTATGTTCTGTAATAACTATCGTACTTTTGTTCTTTATTAATGTTATTGGCTGTGTTGGAACTTGTACTATGTGCTTTTGTGCTTGTCTGTGCATTCCGCATATTCCGCTTTAGCGGGGTGTTACAGTTGATAAGATTATGGTAATTAGTATAGTAATAAAGAAGTTAGTGGCAAAAATTGATTGTTATCGATAATATTAAGCTGATAATGTAATAAGCAGAATCCTTATTGTAGTTGAAAGTTTTAGGTAATAATTATGCAGTTTGAAGATTGATAACCAGTATTTGCAGTTAACCATTGTTATTGGTCTTAGATAATGATCATGCCAAAGGCAGAATCTAGGCCGTTGATGTTCTATATTGAGGTATGATTATAGCGTTGAATCGACTTATTTGTGAGCTAGTACGCTAAGTAGGCTATAAATGTGATAGCCATGTTGTTTGTTGGAGTAACAATGTGTTACCTAGATGTTTTGTTGTGTAAGTATGTATGTTATGCAACCACACGTGCTTTAATTGTCATGTGACCGTAGAATTGTGTTAGTCATGCTGTTATGTGTATCTAGATATTTTGTTGTGTAAGTGTGTATGTTATGTAATCACACATGCTTTAATTGTTATGTGATCGCCATGTGATTGTGTGGTGTAAATTCAGTTACATAAAGCTAATGTGCAGATTTTGTGGATGTATGTGAATTGACATTGTAGAAGGGAACCATTAAATAATAGCAGTTAATCCTTCTATGCATATAGTTGTATTATTTACTTTCTTATAGTTTGATACAATGACCCTATCATATTTAGCAGGCAGAGTTGATTATATGGAGGTTGGCTATATACGTGTAGTTTGTTCCATATAATTGAGCAGCTGGCAGATTGTACGTGCAGTCTATATTATGAGCAGTATAATATTTCAGAATGACATGATGTCCATATTATGTTTAGCAGACATATAGGATTATATGGAGGTTGGCTATATACGTGTAGTCTGGTCCATATAATTGAGCAGCTGGCAGATTGTACTTGCAGTCTATATCATGCAGTATCATATATACATAGTTAATATAATGCAGAACCTTCATGCGTTTACTTTCTATATATTCACTAAGCGATATGCTTATTCTTTTAATTATAAATGTTGTAGGTGCAAATGGATTTGGCGTTAGTGACGAGCAACTATAAAGGATGAGCCCTGAGAAGCCATAGCCGTGGATGAGCACTTGCAAAAGGTTTACGCAAGTGTTATCTTTAAATTACAGCCGAGTATATTATGCTTGTTACATTACTAGCCCATATTTTACGAACTTAATGTGTCGATTACTTTAAATTGGTAATGTGGTCGTTAAACTGAGTCATGTCAAGTATTTTGGTTCTTTATAAACAGGTTGTTTGGATTAAAAATTAGCAGGTATGGATTGTTGATATTACGATGAGGTCATGCCAAAATTTCTAATTTTTCCATTGTGTCGTTTGAAATAAATTAGTATTCGGCATTATCGAATAAATATGTATTTACTGAATACATATTTATCTATAGAAAGTTAAATGAAGTTTTCTTTATAAAAAAAAAAAACGGGCGTAACATTATGGTCCCAAAGTACGTACTGTCACGCGTCTTCTTCCAACCAATTAGAGTATGGACACGCACATGTAAAACAACCACCAACCTAGAATACTATGATCGTGCATAGTCACATCATTCATACTTATCTTCAATCCAGGTTGATTCTTCACTTAATTGTCAGACACAGATTGAGCCATTTGTCAAAACTCAATCTGCCTAAGTGCTTCCAAGCTGACTGGTAATTCCAAGCTGACTTCAATTCCCAGCTTGGTCTTCTATCTTCAATCCCCCTCTTCGACTTGGATTGAAAGCTATGTACATTTGTAACATCCGTGATTTTGACCGTTTGACTATACATGTAATTTGACGAGCCAAATTAATTAATAATATTATGGAGTGCATTTTGAGACTTAATGACGGCCAACAAACTTGACGGGTCGACTTATCGACTTATTATGAGAAACAAACGCTAGACGATACGGGAATTAAACTAGAAATGTGATTGGACTATCCGTGGGTTGATCCAAACCCATGACCCTTACCCACAACCCAACCTTATCCTCCCACCTTTCTCCACCCAATCCACCACCATTCATTCATTCTCCATCCCTCTTTCTCTCTCTAATCACCCAAGAACACACACACTTACCTCTCTCTCCCTCTCTAAGATTCTTACACTCAAATTAATTGTTTCAAGTAAATTCATGTTAGAAAAATCACTCTTATCATCTTCTTCATAACATATCAAAGATTTGACCTTCAAAGTGCAAGAAAACTTAATTTATAGTTCAAATTCGGATTCAAGCCTTTGGTGACGGGTTTGGTAAGCAAAACTCATCTCATAATCATCATTTTATGTTGTAAACAAGTTTCCAAGTCAAACCCATGAGCATCTAGGTCAATTTTGGGTCAAAATCGGGTTTGGGGTGTTAAAGATTGTGTTTTATCATGGGTTATACTTCACTAAGGTTATATTCGAGTTACTTGGGGTGTACAAGGTCAAATGGTGATCAAAATATGATTTGGGTTGCTCTTGGTTCGGTTTTGGGTGTGTTTGGTCATGAGTTTTTCTTGTTTTCCGTTCTTGGTGTGCCCAGGTCTCGACCAGCGTAAGTTACGCCCATACTGGCGTAGCTTATGGTGCCTTCTAAAGCCTCATTTGAACCTTACGCCACTTTCTTGCTGAGTACGCCAAAACTTGCCCAAAAAGTGAGTTTTCTAGACCGGCGTAAGCTACTCCCCTACCCGGCGTAGCTTATGGTGCCACCGTTTGTGAGTTTTTCAGATTTGTCTAGTTTTGCATCCTTTTTCCTAGGGTCGAGTCGAGCTTTTAATTGGGTCATTCCTTAACTTCTATGGAGTCCTACACTAGTCATACGGGCTGATCAAAGTCGAGTGTGCAACTTAGGGTCCTTATGAACATGAAAGGTTAACGTACATTTGTATAATAATGTGTATAATAGAAATAACGATAGGTGGCGGACATGAGACGATCCATAGACGACTTTAACTCGACCCAAACTATTTCTTGACCTCTCTCATATCCATGTCGAGTCCCGGGAGTCGGTCAAAGTCCTAAATCCCATTTAAAGAACTAGTTAAGGTTCGATTTGGTTTATAACGTGTATGTGCTATACAATTATAGGTTGTGAACGTGCGGGGAACATTGGACGGTTTTGATTTGACATTTACTCATCCTAACTCGTTGTTTCCGATCAAGGTGAGTTCTGTATCTCCCTACTCAATTGAGATTCGGGCTGAAAAGTGCACACATACGTGTTTGATTGTTCGGTTGACTTACTGATGGTTTGATTGGTTTGTTTGATTTATTATGCATTCGTTTATGATTATATTTTGTGATTAGGATAGTTGTACATACATGGAAGTCGATTATGCCTTCAAAGGGTTGTAGATGTGGTGGGAAGGCTGCGGGTGACCCTATATATAAGCATCTATGATTCGATGAAAGTAGAATCCTCCGAAGTGTATGTACATGTTGTTTCAGTTGTTGATTGAATGTTCGATTTGTGGTTGGAATTGGGGAGACCGATTTATGGGATTCGGTTGGTGGACTGTGATGAGATTGGAATGCCACATTGGTCATTGGGATGACATGTGGGCACTTACACTTATACGTCTATGGTGCGGGACGCACGCATAGACACTCTTTTTGTGCGGGACGCACACAGACTCCGAGTATATAGACGTATATACATCGATGATTTTGAGATGCCACATTGGTCATTGGGATGACATGTGAGTATCGTTGCATTGTGCGGGGCGCACACAGACTCCAAGTATGTAGTCACACATACTTGCATTTGATGATTGTTGAGAGACACACCTAGCATACACACATACATTGCTTGATCATGTCTCATGCACATATACTTTATGCATCCTTATTGTTTCGCATATTCCTTGATATTGACATCACTCATGCATGGTTGGGACACGCATCCCTCATCAATGTTGATACACTATTGGCTTGTTATGTGACTAGGTTAAGCTATAAGTTAACCTATTTGGTGTTTGTGTGACATGTATTTGGCTTACGGTAAGTACACCACTTGCTTTTATCTCGTATTATTGTGATTGACTGTCGATGGTTCCTTGTGATCCATTACTACGAACTCACCAACCTAGTGTTGACTTTGTTTAGTGCACTTTTCAGGTATTCGTGTGAAATTGGAGACTTGATGGCTACTTATTGCTTCCGCTAGGGCTTGGACTGGGACTCTCATGGATCCGTGATCCGTTTGTCCATTTAGGGTTATGTTTAGAACCTTATAAATTTAGTTGTCTTGTCTTGAATCTCTTTTATGACTTCTTGGTTACTTGCATTTTGTATCTTAAATGTTGGTTTGGGTTCACCGAATCCTTTTATTTCATGTAGTTTATGTTCTACGATAATTCCACTGTGTGCTATATAATTTCAGTGACATTCCGGGCTCTAGTTCGGGGTGTTACAACATTGTTGATGCAGCTTGAAGAACCCTTGCTTCCATAAGATATTACATTAGGTATATGTAGTATGATCTCAATCAGATTCAAATCGTAAGTCGTGTCAGCTTAGTCTGATCCAGATTGAATTACAAGAACCAAAAGATTATTAAGTGTTTATCTATAACAGATTTGTCATCACCAAATTTATATAATACATTAGGACTCAACATATTGTTCCCACTGTTTTTGATAATTTTTACCATAACTATCTATTAAATACTCGTCTAATATATTATAATAGTTGTACATTGTGGTAAAAATATAACAATCATATCAATATCAACTTTCAATAATAAAGTAGCATATTCATAGTCGAATTAATTTTCAAAGTTCAAAAACAATTGTTGCAACTATGTAAAAAAAAAAAACTTTTATCCCTGTATAAAAAAAAACTAATTTATGAGTCCCAAATAAGATGGTATACCCGACTGGCAAGTAATTCTAACTGGAAATAGACCAGTTCAGAATACGATCCAGATATGGATAGAAACAATAAAGTAAATGACTGAAAGTAAATAACGAGAAACAATAATTGCTGAAACTATATAAAGTAATATATATAATCAAGTATGTAGCATTGAGACACGATGTACTTTTCAATGTATTTGATTTATTGATATAAACAAATACAAAGGTTGTTGCTGAACAAAGATAAACACAAAAGTGTAAATATCTAAACAACCTAGAAATACAAGTGATCTAATAACTTGGAAATACTCGTAAGAATTACTTAGAGTATATCTCACAAGTTGTAATGCCAAAGTTTCAAGCAATTTGCAAGTTGTGAGAAACCTTTATATTTATAGGCAAGGTTCATGCTGATGTGGACCAGGCCGTACAAATATGGTTGGGAGCATTTAAGGAATTAAATCAATTCCTTAACATGCGTACTTTTAAGGTTAAGTGTGAAAGTTATTTGATGTGACATTTCACACTTTATTCACAACCTTTTACTCAACCTTGTACTTGTTAATAGATAAAGCTATTATCTGGGTAAAGGTTGGTAAAGTAAAAAAGGCTTCCTCGTAATCAGTGTAAAGTGTTGCAAGTACTTTACACTGAGATGCTTCAGTCTTCGATCAGGTAGAATCTTCTCTGATTTCTGCTTCTGAGATGATTCTCTTTCTTCAGTCTTCAGTCTTTGACTTCAGAATGAATGCTTTCAGTTTGGCTGATCTGAAACTGAAGTGAAGCTTCAGTGAACTTAATTCTGAAGAGGTTCAAAATTCTGTACAAGTATCTTCACTGAACTTCAACTATTTCTGAACAAATTATACTTGGTCGATTTTCGACCCAACATAATTTTTGAGACAAAACACATAATGAAAACTTCGAATAAAAAAAGTACAAAAGTAGAAAATGTTAATAATCGAAACAAAAGGGTTGTCATTACTTCAACAACCAATTTCGTCAAATAGGCCTCATATTTATTATTTTTATTTTATAAATGATTGATGCCGTCCGTTGAAAAAACTAAAATGGTTTTATGTGAATAAGACTTGGATCAACTCATAATTGCTTGAGAATTGGTGTGGAGGTATGAGGAGTTTTCACTTACAGATCGGAGTTCAAATCCTGACTAAGTCTTGTAGTGTTTTTTCTATAAAGATTAACTAGATTATTACCGGCGTAATACGCGAGATACATATATAATTAATGACATGTTTAATTTTTATAATATTATAAGCTGACAAAAATTTAACCAGGTAAGAATTACTAAAAAACATAAAGTTACATTAGTGGTTGTTTAGATTCTGGTTAACAGTGACCAGACAGTTGAAAATGGATACATCACCTATTAGAGGTTTCACTAAGTAAGGTTTTCGTTTCTATGAATGTCTTTCATTCATCCGGATATGTCTGCACTGTCATTGTACTTGTGCTTTAATATTTTGCTCGAATAATTTAGTTGTCCACTAAAATTACTAAGAAATTTTCATAATATTATTGCAATTTCATACAGTTATTTTTATGATATATAATTCTGATAGTTTATTATAGACTCCATAGTTTTTTTAGTTCTTTATTAAAAACACTGGTTTGACATCCGGTCCGGTTTTCAAAACATTGATTTAAAAATAATAAAATATTAATGATATAAAACTAAATACTTATAACCAAATTTTATTACATTATATGATAAAAATCTTATACAAAAACATAATTTAGTAAAAACTTATTACATTGAAAAAGCAAATTTTATCGTGAAAAAATCAAAAACTGATTTTAAAAATGAAAAATGATGTAAAATATAAAAATATTAGTTTCCATAATTATATCATTAAAAACATTAATTATTAATGTCTACAAATTTAAATAAGGAAATAATAATCATTTAAATTTATTAAAATAAAATTAAATCTTAAATGGTTAAAAAAGGTATATGACATCATCATTTGATCTAATTAAAAGTTGAACTTCATCTAAGGGTTCATAATTCTCCAATTACGAATTAAGGTTTCTTTTTTATATATATTTAGAGATGATGTATAAATTTATTACCTTCTTAAAAAGCAAAAATTGTTCATTTAATCATTTTAATAGGAATCATTATTTGTGACTATGCTTCTTTAAGTCGACCAACATTTTGAATTGAATCCTTATCTTCATATCGCATTAACTAAAAACCAATAGTGTATGCATGCCATCAAAGGAACGCGTCAACTTGCTTGCTTATAAAAGAAGGAATACAAATACACCATATTCTCTTCTACTTTTTCTTGGTATATTTATCACATCCTCTCGTTATGCACTTAATAATCAGAGATCCATGAAAACATCAATTCATTCAATCGAACCAAGGTAATATATACATATATACATAGTTCTATTCATACCTTTATTTTTTTTTTTTTATCTATTATTATTATTATATATAATGATAATGATTAGTCGTCTAAGCAAAATGAATTATAAAACTTATATTATAGGTATTTTTTAAGTCTTTTACCAGCAACTTTTACATTCTATTTAAATATGATTAGCTTACAAGTTGGCTCTTTTTATTCCGGAAATGCAAAAAATTCCATCACCAAATATATATGGAGAGAGTGCAGCATCATAATTACAAGCAGGTGAATGAATGTGCTATTTATATCAACAGTTATTAAAAAATAAGTGAACTTTTTTGTTTATAAATGATGACTTTTTAAAAGTTGTCTCACGAATGTGAGATCCCAGGCTTTTAATATGTTGTTAACATATTCTAAATCAAAAATGGGATATATATGATGTGTAATATTTTACATAAAAGCGTAAAGAGATCCATGCGCCCGCAAACGACTGAGAGCGTTGGATAGCCAAAGTAGCACCAGCTTCGAACCCGCCATCCAAAGGCCACTGCGTTAAAAACCCATCTTTTAGTCATGTATAATTAATATATGATAATTTATTTTTTATTTTTGAAAGGTGTAGATCATTTGCTCGCAACTGGGAATCTAGGTTACATTGTTTTAACCGGGTCCGCGCTAGAGAACCCCTCACCATCAATACCTTGCAGGAGAAAAATCTCCTAACTAAACCACCTGAAGACACGACATTTAATTAGGATAAAACTCTGCCCCCTCTGCAGGACTCAAACCTGCTTCACTGAGAGACTTTATTTGTGAAATTCCTTTAAATGTCTTTCCCATGTCTCGAACTCGAGACCTCTAAGCATGTAAAGTTGTTACTCAACCACTGATTTAAATGTCCTTCCCAATACTCTATCTTTTAAACACTCCACAATTTTTAATTTCAACCACTTATGCTTCAAAACATTATTTTTAATCATACATAATTATTTATTTCACCTACTCACTAATACTACCTACATTCATTATTAATTTTATACCCCCAATTTTAAATTTATTCATGTAAATAAATATAAAAAAAGAAGAAGAAGGTCTAGCATAATAAGTGTTAAGTCAAGAATTCGGTAAGAAGACTCAACGCTGATGATAGTCAGCACTCCTCAGCGATAAGCCATCAATCAGAGTTAGAAATAACTCATCCCATATCTTGTAAGTCAAATATAAATTGGAAAACAAAAGAGAAAACATGGTATCAAATGGATATTGATAGGACACTTCATGTGATCTACGTACCCGATTGGGAATAAAACAGTTCCCTAAGTTTCTCTTTCATACCGTAAAAGAAAACAAAACAAAGAAGAAGATAGAGAAGACATATTTCAGAGTTCTTCATCAATGGATGATTGATGACAACCTTTCTCATATCAACATCCATATCCTAACATGTGTTGTCTTATCTCTACCACTATATATGTAACATCCTAAACCATTTTTCGCATGCCTTTGACTTAGCCATTAGGCAAATGATAACTTCCATTAGTCTCGTTGTAAGTCTTAGTTTGAAATCATTAATTGATGTTTTATTAAATGTGAAATGCATCTTAATTGTGTTTAATTATGAATAATGCAAATGATAATGTGTATTATATGTTATATTATGTGGAAATATCTTAATCAAAGTGCCATATGCTAGTGAAATGTGTTTATTAGCATAGTTAGGGCTCAAATGCTAGAAAAGAGATCTTGAGGGACTTAGAGTGACAAGTTGGGAAACAAATGGCTGGAGGATTAAGTTTAATTAGGTCATAATAACCTTTATTGTTCCCCTTAATCACGAAATATGCAGCCCTCATCCTCTCCATAACCCTCTTCACGATCTAGAAGCTTTTCGGTAGAGATTCGAGGTTGTTATGAGCTTTAAATCGTTCCTTTCATCAAGTCCAGGTTAAAGGTAGTATTTTTATTTCATTATAATGTCGTTTTCAGGTTTTGAAGTGATGGTTAAATCTGGATTTGGTTCTAGGGTTTGTATAATTGATTTCATAATCGAAAATTAACGTTTTATGGGAAACGGAAATGGGATCCTTACCAACACTTGGATAGGTTCGAAAAGTTGGCTCGGTTATATCAATATGGGCAAAACCAAATGAATGCCGTGAAACTTGAGACATTTCCCATGTCAATCACCGGAGAAGCACTTGATTGGTTCAATGATCTTCCAGAAAATTCTATTACTACTTGGAACCAACTCAAGGAGGCTTTCATTGGTGAGTTTTATTCACTTAGAACTCAAAGAAGGTTGGAGAACATGATTAGATCTTTTGAACAAGATAATGGAGAAGATGTTGTTGAGGCTTGGATTCGTTTCAAGGAAATGTTGAGAAATTGCCCAGGTCACGATTTGACTAGGGAAAAATATGTGGAGCTTTTCTTTGATGGGTTAGATAAAAAGTCTAAACGAGAATTGGGATATGCTTTCGGGGGTAGTTTCAATAACATTACACCCAATGAAGGTTATCAAATCTTGGAAGACATGGCGAAGGATAGCTCAACTTTGGATGATGAAAGGTTTTTGAAGAATGAGAAAAAGATGAAGAGAGGTACTAACTAAGGGAGAGTTGCTAAGGTTGAAGCTAGCAATGACCCAGGGGTTATTGGAGAGATTAGGGCGCTATCTGAGCGCATGGAAAAGGGGTTTGCTACTCAAGAGAATAGGTTTGGAGCAATTAAGAGGGATGTTAAGGTAGTAGCCGATGGGTGTGATCATTGTGGTGATATGCACTATTCTGATGAGTGTCCAAATCGGGCACCCGAAGATGTGAGCTATGTTCAAAATCAACCCCAAGGGAATTTCTACCGCAACACCGGTTTCCAGAACCGGCCTTCAGGTAATACTTCTTATAACTCTTCTTTTCAGTCTAATAATTCTCGTTTTTCAGGTAATAGGTGGCAAAGAGATAATTATCAGAATCAGCCACAACAGCAGACTCAACAAGGACAAGGATCAGGTTCTTCTTCTTCTAATGCCGATCCTAATGCCGAGTTGAGAGAGATGATGAAGCAGTTGGATAGTAATCAGGTTGAAACAAATACTAGCATTCAAATGATCAGGGAAGACACTAAGACTTTGAGTGAGAGGTTGGATCAATTAAGTGGAAAGGTGGAGATCAACATGAAAAACCAGGGAGTTAATTTCAAGGATCTCGAAAGTAGGATGGCCGCTCTTGCTAGGCCCACGGGGACTCTTCCTAGCAACACACAGTAGAATCCTAGACCTCAGTTTAGTCTTGGACAGAATCAAGGACAAAATCAGGGACAGAAATACACTCCACCTCCAGTCCGCAATGAGCAAGCCAAAGCCATCACCACTCGTACTGGTAGGTCTTATGACTCACCTCCTATGCCTAATGTTGTTGTTTCAGATGTGCAGGATAAAGGGAGTGATGCTGATGAGGTTGATGAAGAGATTGAAATGGAGAAAGATTCAACCGTGAAGACTCCGGTCACTCCACCAAAACCGAATATGGTTCCAGAGGTTAAACCATACAAGCCAAAGATACCGTTTCCACAGAGGTTCAAAAAGGCAAAGCTGAAGGAGCAATATCACAAGTTTGTGGAGATGATTACAAATGTTCACATTAATGTGCCTTTAGTTGATCTTATTCAGGGGATGCCACATTATGCCAAGTTCATTAAGGAGCTTGTGACTGACAAAGGAAAGATGGATGAGGTGAAAGCTACTTATCTTAATGCCGAGTGTTTTGCTATCTTGCAGAACCGCATCCCACCTAAGCTTGAAGATCCAGGGAGTTTCCTTATTACTTGTTCTATTCGTACTCTTACTTGTAAGGCACTTGCTGATTTAGGTGCTAGCATTAATTTGATGCCTTACTCGGTTTGGAGTAAGTTGGCTCTAGGAGTTTTGAGACCTACCTGCATGAGTATTAGATTAGATGACCATTCTTTTCAGTATCCAATTGGGATTGCTGAAAACATGACTGTCCGGGTAGGCCATATTGTGTTTCTAGTTGACTTCGTTATCCTCGAGATGGAGGAGGATACGAAGGTACCCCTTATTCTTAGACGACCATTCCTTAATACCGCGGATGCTATCATCCGTGTGAAGGATAAGGAAATTTCTTTGGGTGTGGGTACGTATAGAATTGTGTTTAATGTTGAAAAGTCTATCAAGCATTCATATTCTAATGATGAGTCTTGCTTCAGGATTGACATTATTGATGATGCTTTAGACCGAGAGTTCCAGGAACTAATGGAGACTGACACTGGAGATGAGGAGATTGCTAATTTAGGATCGGGAGATATATCAGATGACGATTTGTTTGCAGAGGTTATGGCACTTAGCTTGGATGAGACACCTCCCGTGGATGAGTGTTTTGAGGAGGTTGTTGCTGATGGAAGCTCGAGGGTACCGAATTCTGTTGATGTACCACCCACTAATTTGGAGCTTAAGCCATTACCTTCCCATTTGGAGTATGCTTATTTGTCAGGTGAATCTTCTTTACCCGTGATTATCTCGTCCTCACTCTCGAGTGACGAGAAGGATTGTCTTTTGTCTGTGCTTCGAGCCCATAAGCGGGCTTTTGCTTGGAAGACCACCGATATTCCAGGTATTAGTCCTAACTTTTGCCAGCATAAAATAGATTTTGTTGATGATGTTAAGCCCGTTGTCCAGAGACAAAGGAGGCTTAATCCGAACATGAAAGAAGTTGTTAAGAAAGAGGTCATTAAGTTGTTAGATGCTGGATCATTTTTCCTATTGCTGATAGTCCTTGGGTTAGTCCTGTTCATTGTGTGCCCAAAAAGGGGGGCATGACAGTTATTGAGAATGAGAATAAGGAACTCTTGGCCACTAGGACTATAACGGGTTGGCGGGTTTGTATTGATTACCGTAAGCTTAATTATGCCACCCGTAAGGATCACTTTCCCCTTCCTTTCATTGATCAGATGTTAGAAAGACTTGCAGGTAATGAATATTTTTGTTTCTTAGATGGTTTTCTGGGTACTTCCAAATACCCATTGATCCCAAGGACCAAGAAAAGACCACCTTCACATGCCCATTTGGTACTTTTGCTTATCGGCGAATGCCGTTTGGTTTGTGTAATGCCCCAGGCACCTTTCAAAGGTGCATGATAGCTATTTTCCAGGACATGCTTGAAACCTCCATGGAGGTTTTCATGGATGATTCTCGGTTTTTGGGGACTCTTTTCATACTTGCTTGCATAATTTGGAAAGGATGTTAGAACGGTGTGAGAGGGCACACCTTGTTTTGAATTGGGAAAAGTGCCATTTTATGGTGACCGAGGGAATTGTTTTAGGGCATAAAGTGTCTAAGGGCGGGATTGAAGTTGATAGGGCTAAGATAGATGTTATAGCCAAATTACCCCCGCCTTCCAATGTGAAAGGGGTAAGGAGTTTTCTTGGACATGCCGGTTTTTACCGCCGTTTTATTAAGGATTTTTCTAAGATTAATCGTCCTATGACCCACTTGTTGGAGAAGGACGTCCCTTTTGTGTTTGATGATGCTTGTTTGAGTGCATTTCAGGTTTTAAAGGGGAAGTTGACTAATTCCCCTATCATGGTTGGACCGGATTGGGAATTGCCATTTGAATTGATGTGTGATGCAAGTGACTATGTTGTGGGAGCCGTGCTTGGGCAAAGGGTTGATAAGCATTTCAAGCCAATTTACTTTGCTAGTAAGACCTTGAACCCCGCTCAGCATAATTACACCACTACTGAGAAGGAGTTGCTTGCCGTGGTCTTTGCCTTTGATAAGTTTAGATCTTATTTGGTGTTGAGTAAGACCATTGTTTCACCGACCATTCAGCCCTTAAGTACTTGTTCTCGAAGCAAGATGCTAAACCTAGGCTTATCGATGGATTTTGTTGTTACAAGAGTTTGATATAGAGATTAAGGATAAGAAAGGTGCTGAAAACTTGGCGGCCGACAATTTGAGTCGTTTGGAAGATCCTCACCGGGAGGAACTTCGAGATGGGGAGATTAATGATCACTTCCCCGATGAGTCTTTAATGTTTATTTCTAACTCTGATGATGCTCCTTGGTTTGCAGATATTGCTAATTATTTGGTTGCAGGTGAGATACCGAATGATTTCACGGCCCAGCAAAAGAAGAAGCTCATATCGGATGCTAAGCACTATTTTTGGGATAGTCCATACTTGTTTCGTGTTTGTGCAGATGGTATGGTAATGAGATGTGTAGCTGGAGCTGAGACGAGGGAGATTCTTGATGCTTGTCACTATGGTCCAACTGGAGGTCATTACGGTCCTCAGTTACTGGTAAGAAAGTTTTTGATGCAGGTTTCTATTGGCCTACAATTTTCAAGGAGGCCCAGACTTTGGTAGAGACTTGTGACATTTGTCAAAGACAAGGGAGCATTACTAAGCGGGATGAGATGCCTCAACAAAGCATTCAGGTATGCGAGGTATTTTATATTTGGGGTATAGACTTCATGGGACCATTCCCACCGTCTAATAAGTTTCAATATATTCTTGTCGCCGTTGACTACGTGTCTAAATGGGCCGAAGCCAAGGCTTTGCCCACGAATGACGCGAGGGTAGTCATTGATTTCTTGAAACAATTATTCTGTCGATTTGGTTGCCCTAGAGCTTTGATTAGTGACCGAGGAACCCATTTTGCAAATCATCAATTAGCTAAGGTCATGAAGAAGTATGGTGTTGTGCATTATTTTTCTACTTCTTATCATCCACAAACTAGTGGACAAGTAGAAAACACCAATAGGGCTTTGAAAAGGATTTTAGAGAAAACTGTTGGTGATAACCCCAAGGTTTGGTCGAAGAAGTTGGATGACGCCTTGTGGGCGTTTAGGACGGCTTTTAAGACGCCGATTGGCACCACGCCATACTGGTTGCTCTATGGCAAAACTTGCCATCTTCCTATTGAGATAGAGCATAAGGCGTATTGGGCGTTGAGGAATCTGAATTTGGATATGATGGAAGCTAGTGAACTTAGAATGTTGCAACTTCATGAGCTTGATGAGCTTAGGCTAGGTGCTTATGAAAATTCTAGGCTTTACAAGGAAAGGACCAAAGTTTGGCATGATAAGAGGATCCATAGGAAGGAGTTTAAGGTTGGGGCTAAAGTGTTGTTGTTCTTGTCCAAATTTAAGATTAAGCAACCTAAACTCACTTCTAGATGGATTGGACCGTTTGTGATTAAGAACGTGTATCCGTCAGGTTATGTAGAGTTGTTTAAGCGTAATGGTGACAGGTCATTCATTGTTAATGGTCATAGGCTTAAGTTGTATTTGGAAGAAGAGCAAGTTGAGGGGATAATCGAGGAGATCCCCATTTTTGAATTGGAAACTTGAAAGTTGGTCGAGTCAAGCTAAAAACTCGTTAATAACTTAAGCGCTTCTCGGGAGGCAACCCGTGTTATTTTATCGCATTTTATTTTCTTTTTATTAGTTAGATTTGATTTTGATTTGTCAAGAAAGTGCAGGTGAAGATTTGGTGTGAAGCGGATTGAGGTAAGTTGTTTTTAGTTTGTCATACAAAAATTTTTTCTAAGGCAAAATAAGGGAATTCGGAACAGTGAATCCCCACTGCGTCGCAGTGGGGATGTAGATTGGTCACTGCGCCGCAGCCTAAATGTTCTGTCATCCGGGAGCAAAATAGCCCCACTGCGCCGCAGTGGGGGGTGGAATGAGCTCACTGCGCCGCAGCCATAATCTTTTGTCCAAAGTTGGAATAAGCCCCACTGCGCCGCAGTGGGAATGATGCACCTCCACTGCGCCGCAGTGGGAGGCCGGGTAGGTCAAAGTAAGGGGGCAGGTAAGTTTTTGTTCTTCACTTTATCACCTTTAACTCTTTCTTCTTCTTTGCTCCCATCTAAAAGCAAAACTCCATATTTCCATCAAGATCTCCATTCTCCTCCATCTTTAATCACTTTTCCAGATTTTCATCTTAATACATTGCATCATGGGAAGAGGAGTAAGTTTTCTTGATTATTTTCTTTATTTTACTTAATTTTTGATTTTTAATTTCTAGGGTTTTCAATTCCGAATTAATTCGTGGGTTTTGTTGTTTAAGGGCTATTGATGCTAATGGGGTGGTTAATTTCTCAATTCAAACACTTGTTCTTCCGAATTTGACTTTGAAATTGAAGTTAGGGTTTTGAAAAATATGGGGATTTATGGATGAATAAGTGTGGGGGGAAGTAATGTTTGATTATGTGGTGATTATTGCTTGTTGTTGCTGATGGAATGATTAATTCCCCCTAGTTTTTGGCTGCCTGTCGTAATGAAAACAAGAACTTACCCAGATTTCTTAGCCCACTGCGCCGCAGTGGTGTTGTGTGTTGACCACTGCGCCGCAGTGGCCGCACATGACCTGCACATGTTACTTGCCTCACTGCGCCACAGTGAGGACCAACCAGTCCCACTGCGCTGCATCCGTCAGGTTATGTAGAGTTGTTTAAGCCTAAACTCACTTCTAGATGGATTGGACCGTTTGTGATTAAGAACGTGTATCCGTCAGGTTATGTAGAGTTGTTTAAGCGTAATGGTGACAGGTCATTCATTGTTAATGGTCATAGGCTTAAGTTGTATTTGGAAGAAGAGCAAGTTGAGGGGATAATCGAGGAGATCCCCATTTTTGAATTGGAAACTTGAAAGTTGGTCGAGTCAAGCTAAAAACTCGTTAATAACTTAAGCGCTTCTCGGGAGGCAACCCGTGTTATTTTATCGCATTTTATTTTCTTTTTATTAGTTAGATTTGATTTTGATTTGTCAAGAAAGTGCAGGTGAAGATTTGGTGTGAAGCGGATTGAGGTAAGTTGTTTTTAGTTTGTCATACAAAAATTTTTTCTAAGGCAAAATAAGGGAATTCGGAACAGTGAATCCCCACTGCGTCGCAGTGGGGATGTAGATTGGTCACTGCGCCGCAGCCTAAATGTTCTGTCATCCGGGAGCAAAATAGCCCCACTGCGCCGCAGTGGGGGGTGGAATGAGCTCACTGCGCCGCAGCCATAATCTTTTGTCCAAAGTTGGAATAAGCCCCACTGCGCCGCAGTGGGAATGATGCACCTCCACTGCGCCGCAGTGGGAGGCCGGGTAGGTCAAAGTAAGGGGGCAGGTAAGTTTTTGTTCTTCACTTTATCACCTTTAACTCTTTCTTCTTCTTTGCTCCCATCTAAAAGCAAAACTCCATATTTCCATCAAGATCTCCATTCTCCTCCATCTTTAATCACTTTTCCAGATTTTCATCTTAATACATTGCATCATGGGAAGAGGAGTAAGTTTTCTTGATTATTTTCTTTATTTTACTTAATTTTTGATTTTTAATTTCTAGGGTTTTCAATTCCGAATTAATTCGTGGGTTTTGTTGTTTAAGGGCTATTGATGCTAATGGGGTGGTTAATTTCTCAATTTAAACACTTGTTCTTCCGAATTTGACTTTGAAATTGAAGTTAGGGTTTTGAAAAATATGGGGATTTATGGATGAATAAGTGTGGGGGGAAGTAATGTTTGATTATGTGGTGATTATTGCTTGTTGTTGCTGATGGAATGATTAATTCCCCCTAGTTTTTGGCTGCCTGTCGTAATGAAAACAAGAACTTACCCAGATTTCTTAGCCCACTGCGCCGCAGTGGTGTTGTGTGTTGACCACTGCGCCGCAGTGGTGTTGTGTGTTGACCACTGCGCCGCAGTGGCCGCACATGACCTGCACATGTTACTTGCCTCACTGCGCCACAGTGAGGACCAACCAGTCCCACTGCGCTGCAGTAGGAATCCTCTGACCCACAGTTGAGTTTGATATTGAATGAGGTTTCAAGTTTTGCATTCCACATTTAACGTGTTTGTTTGCTTTAATGTTTATGATTGCAGACTGCTACTGATAAGAGGAAGCAAGCGGAGGTAGGACAATCTAGCGGGACTGCCGATGTCCCCGGTAAGACGGCTAGGAGAGAACCAGAGGTACCTCCTCTTAATTTTTGGCCGGGTGCATTGAACGAGAAGCATGCATGGTTAGAGTTTGATGGGGCTAGGCAACCCCACAAGAACAATTATTTGAACAAGCTTTATACGCTTCATAAGCAAGTTGTTTGCCCACCCAGGTATCTTGCTCAATCTGATGCTCGGTTTTTTGGGGTTCAGGGTGATATTGGAAGGTGGTTTAGTATAGAAGCGAGGGTTGGTGATAGGACAGTTATTAGTGATATGTGGCAACAGATTTTTCTTAACAGGGAACCTGTCTATCGTGAGTTATGCCTTGAGTTTTATTCTAGTTTGAAATTGACTAAGGAATTGAATAAGATCAAGGATATTTTTGAAGAAAGGGTTGTTTTGTTTTACTGTGGGGGACAGCAGAGGAAGCTGTCTATAGCTGAGTTTGGGTTTTATGCTAGTATGTATTCTAGGCAAGAGTTGGATAACCAGGACTTCAGGCAACTTTTGAGACAGGGTTTTTATGTCAAAGCTGATTTGGGTGATGGTGAGTCCATTCCACAATATTGGGGTCGGATTTCTGGAGGAGAGGCATGGCCTTCTGGTGGGACGGTTAGTGTGTCTAAGATCCACAGTGTTAAGCTTAGGTTGCTTCACAGGATGATAGTTACATTTTTGGTCCAGAGGTCTACTCATTGGGACAAGGCATACCAGACTGATTTGTGGTTGCTAAAGCTGTTTTCAGAGGGGGCTCCTAGGAAGTTTGCATTGGCCCCGATGGTTGTGATTGATCGCATGTGTAATCATTCTGACTCAGAGTTGGTCTTGGGACATTTCATCACCAGGATTTACAAGAGGATGGGTGTATTTGATTCTGAGGAGTGCCAGACCCATCTGTCTCCACAAGTTAATCAAGAGGATTTCCATGTTAAAGAGTTGATTCGGGGGAAGATAGTGAAGAAGAAGCAGGGGAGCCAGCCTGCTAGATTGTTGGATGACACTGGTGTTGTTGAGGATCCACCTCCAGACTTGGAGGCTGCTGATGTAGAGATGGGTGATGCTTCCCAGGAGCCACCTAGGATGCGTGGTCGTAGCATCCCTGTCCCGAGCTCCTTTGATCTTACGCTTTTGGGACAGACTGTTCAGAATATATATGATGATCAGCAGGCTAGCCGCCGGGCTTTTGATGACTACCAGCGGAGGATGGATCAGGACATGACCTGGATTGGATCACAGCAGGCCCACACAAACTATAGCCTTGATTATTATCAGCCTATGTGGGATGCTCAGTATCATGGCCGGGAGTTTGTTCGATCTGACCCGATTCCTCCATTCTCTCCACCGCCTATTTATGTCCCTGATTATCGTCAGGGGGGTCAGCCTTTTTTCTCTCAGACGACTGTTCCGGGGAACATGTCACCACGACCCCATGATTTAGGAGGTTCTCCCCGTGGTCCAGTACAGTTTGGGGTTTTTCAGGGCGGACATGATGCTGGTGGATCCGGAGGTTTTGCCGGTGGTTCATCTTCCTTTGTTCCTGGTTTTGACGCAGGTGCTTCAGGATTTGATGCTGATCAGTCAGGGGGAGGTGCTGGTGGTTCAGGTTCAGCTCAGGAGGAAGAGCAAGATTGGGTGACAAGTATTTTTGGCAAACCTGGACTACCCTATGGCTATCATGGACATCAGCAGTGAGAGGAGATGATTCCCATCCGGTACCATGGGATGGAATCATATGATGATTGATTTTGTTGGTATTCTTATGACATTACTTTATTTATCATTGTCTGGTATCCACCCTACGGGGTGATGAAACATTTGTAATCTCCTTTGTTTTCTTTTATTCTCTGCATGGTACTTTATTTTGTTTGAACTATTTTGGATATTTTGGATGGTTGGTCTTTTAGAATGTTATTCAGCAGGTTTGATCCGATTGATGGCAATACCTAGTGAAACCCAAGTGTGGGGGAGGACCCGTTGGATTTGTTTGATTGTGTGATCGTGTTAGTAGCTCATTATGATGTCATATGCATATGCTGGCAGTAAGTTCAGTGCAATATTGTTGATTGGCATCTTTATTCACATTGTTTCCCACACAGCTCTCGCACCTTCCGTTTTGGACTAAGTTTGTTTCTCCCGTCAACCAAATTGGACTTCCTTTTTAGGAAGAGCAATTTGCGGTGCGGGGTCGACTTACTTGTTTTGAAACGGAGTGTGTCCTTAATCTAGTATGTGTTGTCATTCTTTATGTCTATCTTGCTTACCCCTATTTACCTTTGTTTTGACCGAATATGGACATTGAGGGCATTGTCCATCTTAAGTGTGGGGGGGTGGCAAATAGGTTTAAGCAACTGGATATATCTATTTTGTTGTTTTACCATTGAGATTTAGCCGTTCTTGTGGATGTGTCCCTCTCGTAGGCTTTTGGGTTTTATCCAGGAGTAAGGGTTCTATCTTGAACTCTGAACTATGATGTGCATGTTTGAGAATGGTTGCTTTGATTTGGTAGGATGACGGAAGATGATATGATTTGAAACTTGTGTTGAGCTTGTCCTTGTGGTAAATTGATTTTGTCACTTAATTCATAACTTAATGAGCAAATTTTACTACAAAATTTTTCCTTGGCACAATTTTAATCGGCGAAATGTGTTCTGAACGGTTATTGGGCTGATCCTTGTGGATTGATAACATTACTTGCATACTCAAATTTCCCAAACACCTAAAGTTGTGAGATTCATTATTCATTTATAGATGTGCTAGGTGTTTACGGTTTTGGTTTGATTGCCTTGTAATTTGTCCCTCTCTTAGGCTCTTGGATTTATTCGGGAGTAAGGGTTCCATTTCGAACTCTACACTAAGATGTGCGAATTTGAGGTTTATTTATTCCATTTCCGGGTTACTTTCTTTGATATGAGTGTGCCGGTGATGTGTTGAGCTAGAACTTGGCCTGGTGATCGTTACGAAACCGCAGTGAGATCACTTTTGTGATATAAGTACATTGGATGACGAATTGGCATATTAGGTTTGACCCATATCTTCTTTCTTTGCACCTTTGCTTTTGTATATTGTTACCTTTACTTTAAATACACTTTCTTTCCTTCCTTTGTAAACCTTTGTTGCACTCATCCTTAGTGCAAAGTACACTTATACATCCTTTTTAACTTTGCCTTTTCCTTTGTATATATCCACTTTTATATGTAAACGTTACCTAATTATACCTTACTATACCGATAGTCTAATCTGGGGGGCCATTGATTGTCATTGGTTTGTTTGGACGGTTTGGGAGAGCTTCAATGGGTTATCGGTTGGAATATTCTTGGTCTTTGGGAATACGTCGATTGGTCAAGTTATTGGGGAATGTCTTGGATTGTTCAAAGGAAGTATATTGTTATAGACATTGTTTATCATTGTAAGAGGGTGCCTACTAGTAGAGTAAAATTGGTGACAAAAAAAAAAGAAAAAAAGAAAAAAAAATGATGAAAAAGAAAAAAAAAGGGGGAAGAAAGGAACTTGGGCTACTAGTGGGTACTTCTCATTTTTAGATGTCTAAAGTTTTGTTGTATCATTAAGAATGGGAGACTTGGTTGAATTTAAGTTGTTTGAAGTTGATACACCACAATGGTGTCGGGTTTTGCTTGGTATTTTTGAGGTGTCTTAGCGGGATAACATCTTAGGGGTTGGTAGTTGTTGGCAATCAATGGTACGGGTTTTGATTAGACTATTTTTGTACATATTTCATACATACCCTATACTTTTGATTGTTTCCTGTCATTTCTAACCTACACTCCCACACTCCATTGTAAATATCCATTATATATATACCTTAGCCTAACTATACAACCGTCCTATATGCCTATTTTGATGATGTACTTGGTGCTTACGCCACGTCGGTGGAGCTATGATCCTTGTTCAAGCCTATGGTAAGATATGCATCACGACCGAGCAATGAGTGGTTATTCATATATATATTCAACCCCAATAGTAAGTTCGTTGGAGTAGGATGATTTTGATAGGCTCATTTGTTTCACCTTTGCTTAGTCGTGTTATTGAGGCTTGTGGACTGTTCAGATATTGTCAAACATTTCGGGTTTTCATTTAAGATTAAAACTGCTTCACCCAACTTTTTGTCATTGACATGCTTGGTGTGGCTTCTTTTTGATACTCGTAATTTGTTTCTATAGCTTCATTGCCAAGGAATGCTTTTTGCTTAATTTCCAGATTTGCTTGAGGACAAGCAATGCTCAAGTGTGGGGGGATTTGATGTGACCAATTTATATAGATCGCCCACATCATTATTGGCCTTTTTCGTATGTGTTTTGAGTCGATTTTATATGCATTTGGCGCGTTTATGGTGTTTGTTAGTGCTTTCAGGTTCTTAGCAGATTGCGCGTCCACTTGGTGCATTTTCTGACGATTTTTGGCCAAAAAGTTGACCCGAGTGTTCGAGTGATGTTGATAATGAAGAACAAAGATTTCAGCAGATATGCACTGCGCCGCAGTGGGAGGGTTATCACCCCACTGCGCCGCAGTCGTTGGGTACCAAAGATACAAGATTCCAGTGAATTATCACTGCGCCGCAGTGGGAGCATTCACACCCCACTGCGCCGCAGTCAACAACGAATAAACAATTCAGGGACTTCTCACTGTGCCGCAGTGGGAAGTGCACAAGGCCACTCCGCCGCAGTGAGATGCACAAGGCCACTGCGCCGCAGTGAGTGCACGGGAGAATCAGGGTTGCAGCCTTTTGCTGCAGATTTTGGGGGAGGTATATAAAGAAAAAAACCCTATTTTCCCAAGTATCCAAATTCTTTCTAAGAGCTGCTCTCCAAGGGATTCCTTCAAGGGTCAAGGGTAGATTTCCTCAACCGATTCATTGAAGATTCACGGGCACCCACTTAGATCGTATCTATTTCATTGTCTTGCAATTTCAATTTCAAGAACGATTGGTACATCATGTTCTTCTTTTATTTTGATTGTTATTTTAAATTAATCATGAGTGGCTAAACATTCACTCATCCACCTTGAGGAAACTAGACGAATGATATGATTGCTATATGTTTTAATTCAAAGAGTTGATTACAATTATCGTTGTGTCGAGATCTTGATGATTTAATTCCTTTATATATATTATTATGATATTGGTGACATGTGTGTTCTTCGTTAGTGGTACTAGTTGGATGCATATGTGATTTTCAAATGGTTGTTTGTCTATGAGCAATTATCACTAGTTCATGGTATGATAGTGAATATCATTTTAATAAAAGGAGTCATTTTGTCAACGTGTTTTGTAACGGTTGGTGGTACCACGTTATCTTCACATAGGCACAATTGTTAATTCGATAGTCAAGCAAACTAATCGTTGGTAAGGTTGTCTAGGCTTTGGTGGTACCGGCTTGGGTAATTAAACTAGCAACTTAGGTGATTGGGTAATTTGCTCACGGTTGGTGGTACCACGTGAGCACCTTAATCCTTTTACGATTATCTTTTCAACTCAATGAATTTGGTCTTAATGGAATGCAATCATGTTTGAAGTCTAGCGAATTCAAGGTGGATGATCTTTATTAATATTGTCTGAAGCTTTTCTTTACTTTTACGCGTTTTGTCTTTTAAATTTATTTTCATTTAATTGTCAAAGTGAGATTCGAAGCAACACCCTGTTTTCCAAACCATTTTATTAAACAACTAGTTCAAACCAATCCCCGAGAACGAACACGGACTTACCTCTTAACTATATTGCATACGAACGGGTCCACTGCCCGATAGTGTGTAGTAGTGAGTTTCTAGGTATTTCTAGTTTATAATTTTTTAAACTCGATTTAGCACATCATTATGCTATATATACATTGACATTGATCGTGTAATTGCATGTCATTGAGCTTTAGTGATTGATTTTGTTGCTTGTAGTATCATTAGTAACCATAGGATCTCCACGATCACTTGTGCACGTGATAGGGCCTGAAATGTGTATAGGTAGCTTGTGTTGTTGCTAGCCTATAGAAATAGTGATTTCTTAAGAATGGATAGTGTATAGTGATTGATACTATCTTATCTCATGGTGTATCGTGTAATTGGCACTATGTTATCCCATAGTATATCGCGTAAGTGGAACTTTGCTATCCCGTAGTGTACCGTGTAATTGACACTATGCTATATTGTGGTGCGACTGAGATAGGATTCCTTTGTGTGTAGGAACCCGAATGTGATGAAACAGATAGGCACATTCATAGGATTGCGGGCTAATCCTATATGTTGTATATGTGTTAATGATTTGTTGCAGGTTGTATTTGTTGGAGATAATCTGAGGCGATATATATCTGTGATTAACAAATATAGGATTGCGTGTTGATCCTATTCGGAATATATGCATTGTTGATCGGGCGTGTTACCTGAGTAGAGCGACCCATGATGAAATATATATATAATATATTATAACTTTTTTCAATAAACTGTTTTGGGAATATACTTATATAATACCTTTATCTTACTCAGCTTTATAAGCTGACACTTGTTTCTACTTTGTCGATTGTGTCTCGCAGAGTAGCATGGATAAGGGATCGATCGTGTGAGGAGCATCGGGTAGACTAGTGCTTATAGTCTTGCAGAGGCCTTAGCTTCTAGTTATGCTTAGACATTTAATTACTATCATTATTTCGGGCTAATGTTTGTCCATGGATTTATATTTCGGGTTTCTTTGATTGATGTTTATGAGATTAGCTAGTAACACTTTTTGAAACATTTATTATTCAACTTGAGTTGTAGGTTGACAATGTTTACATTTAATAAGACCTTTTCCGCCATTCGTGGTCTTTACTAAAAAAAAAAAATCCGGAATTTTTAAAGTTTGAGTGTTACTCCCTCCGTCCCATTAGAACTGTCTTAGTTTGAATATTCAAAGTCTTTATTTATAAACTTTAACTTTAAATAAATTTTTTTGTGTTATATAATACTTGATGAAAGTTATACCATTAAAAAACACGTCTAAAACACAATCAATTAATATATCTTTCATCAAGTATTGTCTAACACATATAAATTTATTTAAGGTCAAAGTTACAAATGTTAAACTTTGAAAATTCAAAACATGACATTTATAGTGGGACGGAGGGAGTACAATATAAGTCAACACATTGTGAAAACAGTTTCTCTTTTTGGTGCATGCCATATAAATACGTATTATTTTTCTGTGTCTGTTTAGATTTTGATCTTCTTTAGTTAATTAACTGCATACCTCGATGAAAACTATCCCATATTTAATTTGATTTCTATAGTTTTTTATATGATGTTACCATCCAAATATTACTATAACACATGACTTCTAACATTAATTGATATATACATTATTTAACATAAATTTTTATTCATTCCAACCATAACTTAACATATTGTACATATATGAAGAGGTACATGATTTTTCTTATTCTATTTATAGGATTTTTTGTGTACATTCTACTCATGTCGTATTTCGAGTTTAGTTTGTTTATTAATATCTGTTTGTGGTAAATTTTAATAAACATGTATGCTATTATATTAATAATAATAATATATGTGTATGTATGTATGTATGTATGTATGTATATATAGCCGCTATAATGATGTACCTCAAGTGGGGACCTTTATTTCGAGAATTTTTTTTACAATAACTGTGAGAGCTCCTAAATTGTGTATTGGATCACATGATTTTAAAGTTTATTCATGTGAAACATTATAAAAATATATGTTGTAGAACAAAACTATTTCAAAACCTTATATATTGCCGTTTGTTCACATGTGAATGAAAACGTGAACAAATTCATTCACTAGTTCACACAAGGTTATTTTAAAGGTTTTGAAAAAAACATTTCTTCTACAGCATACATTTGTATAATGTTTTATATGTGAATGAACTTTAAAAACATGATCAATTAACATCTAACACTTGTCATTCTAAAAACAACTCCCTATACATAGAATAAACATACAAAGTTAGCATTTTTCAAAGGCAGGACAAATGCAAATGGTTTTAGAATATTTTTTCCGAAACCTATTAATGATTACTTGCTACTCATTGTTTTAAAGATTTCAAGTATCAAGAAACTTCTTATCACACTGTGCATCGTAGGGGTTCTAAACTCGTTATTTTATATAAAAGGACATTGTTATCGATTGAACAAATAAACGGATGGTGATGAAGCTCTATCTTTTGTTATTTTGTTTGTTTTTTCATTTCCTACAAATGCATGCCTTCAAATCATCAAATTGGTCGAGGAAAATCTGCCACCAATAATAATCTGAATACCCGTTTCGTGTTGGGTTTTCGTTAACCGCACAACTATTGTGTCTATATTAGTGCATCGGCCAATTGGAGAATAAATATTTATCTATTAGTCTATAATTAGAGGGTGCTTATTGTAACTATGATTATTATATATACTCCATGTAATCTCTTCTGATTAATCAATACAAACAATTATTACGTGACCTAATATGGTATCACAGCCAGGCTCAACATAGCCGCTGCCGCCACAAAGGCTCAACATAATCCTCCCTCCCCAACCCTACGATTGCAAACAGCCTCCTTCCGCCCCATCCTCCTCTGCTGCTATGGCGTTACTTGCTGCCTTCACCTCCACCGAAAAAGCTTCAAACATGAGTCACAAATTCCCCTTCACCTTAAAACCTAAAAACTACAACAATTGGAAAACCATGATTCTTCCGTTTCTTGAAACTACCAACATGCTCGGTTACATTGACGGTTCCATCCCATGTCCGCCTCCTACCATCACCATCCCCGCTACTGGAACTGGCGACGCCGATAGTCCCGATCAGGATCGCCCTAACCCTAATTATACCGCTTGGCGTCACAATGACGCTCACATCCGTACTCTTTTAATCTCCACCGTCTCTGAGGACTCTTTTACCTATGTCAATGGTACTACTTCTAAGGAATTATGGGACAATCTTGAACGTGGTCATGCTCCTTCAACCCGTGCTCGGGAGCACACAATAAAAACTCAACTCATGAGAATCTACATGAAAGGTGATGAACAACCAGCGGACTACATCAATCGTGCCCAGGCTCTCGCTACTGATTTAAAGAATATTGGAAAAGGTATGGATGAAGAAGATCTTGTTATGCTCATCATCTCCGGTCTCCGTGAAGAATACAATGGTTTAAAATCTAATCTTCTTGGTCGTGAAGCGCCGGTCACTCTCACTGATTTACCGGCTCTTCTTTCTGATCACGACTATATGCTTCACAAGAATCAACCAACCGAGTCCTCACCGGCAGTCTTCACCTCGGTCTCTGCTGATCTGCTTAAAGCTTCATCCACCGGAACCAATTCTGGTTCGGGTCCATCTTCTACATCATCCACGGCACACCTTTTAGCCGTGCAGCAGTTAGCATCACAGCTCGGGTATAGTCTCACACCCTCGACCTCTTCTCAAGCATTATTTACCAATCGTTCTAATCGGGGTCGTGGCAACTCTTATTCCCGAGGACGAGGTCGTTCATCCAACAGTCGGATGCCACCCCGTGGTCGTGGTACTTTTGACTGGGCATCTACCACTAACCAGGTTCATGGGCATTGCAATCGTTGTGGAATTGGTCATCTTCCATCCGAATGCCCACACATGGATACTTCTACCAATCGAGCTAGGCCTCAAGCTAACTTTGCAGATAACCGATCTCAATCATCAAGCAACAATTGGTTACCAGATTCAGGGGCAAACAACCATGTCACACCAGATATCTCTAGCATTGGTACACCTGCACCTTATCATGGCTATGACTCTCTTCACGTTGGTAACGGTAAAGGTCTTCCTATTTTACATATTGGTTCCTCAAAAATTTACTCCCCTTCAAAAACCTTCAAATTAACTGATATTTTGCACGTTCCTCAAATTAAACATAATCTGCTTTCCGTGCAAAAATTTTGTCTTGATAACCATGTTTTCTTTGAATTTCACCCCTTTTTCTTTTGTGTAAAGGACATATCTACACGCACTACCCTACTCACGGGTCCATGTAAGGATGGTTTATACTCCATGGTTCTACCTCGACTCTCCTCCATTCCGAAGACTGCTTTTTCTGCCACACGTGCTCCCGCATCTGTTTGGCATCAACGCTTAGGACATCCTCATCATCGCATTTTACAATTTATGTTATCACGTTGTTTACTTCCTGTTTCTGACAAATCTTTTAAGGATATTTGTTCATCTTGTCAACTAGGAAAATCTTCAAAACTTCCCTTGAGAATGTCATCTTTTCGTAGTAATAATGTGCTTGATCTTGTTTATTGTGATGTTTGGGGACCCGCTCCTATTTTATCCTTTAATGGTGATAGATATTTCTTACTTTGCGTTGATCATCATACCAAATTTATGTGGATTTACCATTTAAAACAAAAATCTGATGTTTTTTCAATTTTTAAGCATTTTGTCAACATGGTTGAGCGTCAATTTCAAACAAAACTAAAAAGCGTTCAAACTGATTGGGGTGGAGAATTTCGTAATCTATCACCTTATTTTACTTCACTTGGCATCATCCATCGTAGATCTTGCCCTCACACAAGTGAACAAAACGGTATCGTTGAACGCCGGCATCGACACGTGGTCGAAACCGGTCTTGCTCTTTTGGCTCAATCATTCGTTCCACAACGATTTTGGCATTATGCGTTCGACACCGCCGTTTATCTTATCAATCGAATGCCTTCCGCATCTTCCTCCTTAACATATCCGTTTGAATGTCTTTACAAACGTTCTCCGGATCTCTTTTTTTTAAAAGTCTTTGGTTGCCAATGTTTTCCTTATCTACGTCCTTACCATCCTCACAAGATGGACTTCCGGTCCACTGAGTGCGTGTTTCTTGGATATAGTCCAGATCACCATGGCTATCGTTGTTTTGACCCTACTCATGACCGGGTATATGTGGTTAGACATGTTCGTTTAACGAAACAATTTTTCCGTTTGCTCCAAAAGCCACTGTCTCACCACCTCCTCCATCCGATTCCTACTACTCATCGTCTCATGATTTCCCTATACCACCTGCTGATCCGGCTCCGGCTGAATCTCCACCAAACAACCAACCATCTCCACCGACTCCAACCGAGCCTAACACCAACCCACCAACTACGCCAGATCCTACTCCTACCGTATCTACCCCCCCATCTCCACCTCAGTCTGCCTCTAATCCATCACAACCTCATCGGCCTAGGCCTTCCAATCTCCGTCAGAATCCTAAGCAAACCAAAAGGTTTGATCCTTCCGCTTTTAACACAACAACTGCGTCCAATGATCCACCCACCACTGAACCTATTACTTTTAAAGCTGCCAACAAATTTAAAGAGTGGCACATAGCCATGAATGAGGAATTTTCTGCTTTGATATCTAACGGGACATGGTCTCTTGTTCCCCCTGTTGAAAGGGCTAATGTTGTTGATTGCAGGTGGGTCTACAGAATTAAAAGGGATAAAACTGGTGCTCCCTCTCGGTATAAGGCTCGGTTAGTAGCCAAAGGTTTTACACAAACAGCAGGTGTTGATTACAAAGAGACTTTTAGCCCTATTGTTAAAGCCACAACCATCCGTGTTGTGCTTTCTATAGCTGTCACCCGTGGCTGGTCATTACGTCAACTTGATGTTCAAAACGCCTTCTTGCATGGTCAACTTGATGAAACAATTTATTTAAAGCAACCACCGGGATTTGTTGATGATACTAAGCCTACCTATGTCTGCAAGCTTCACAAGTCACTCTATGGTCTTAAACAGGCACCTAGGGCATGGTTTACTCGTTTTTCAGCCACCTTACTACGTATTGGATTTCGTGGGTCCAAGACCGACCCGTCACTTTTTATTTACAAGCATGGTCCAACTGTTCTTTATCTTCTTGTTTATGTTGATGACATCATTGTCACCGGGAACAATAACGCTGCCATCCAACATGTCATCTCTGCCCTTACCTCCGAACTTGCTCTAAAAGACATGGGTGATCTTGATTATTTCTTGGGTCTTGAGATTATTCGCCGCGATCGGAATATTCTTTTATCGCAACACAAGTATCTGTTAGAGGTTATTGAGCGCGCTGGTCTTTCCGGTGCAAAACCAGTTCCGTCACCAATGTGTAGTTCCACGACTCTCACATCCGATGATAGTACACTTTTCTCGGACCCAGGAAAGTATCGTCAACTTGTTGGTGCTCTACAATATGCCACTTTGTCTCGCCCGGATATCACGTTTGCAGTTAATCGGGTTTGTCAGTTTATGCATGCACCAACAGAAAATCACTGGAGTGCTGTAAAACGTATACTTCGGTACCTTTTGGGCACGTCTAATTATGGGTTACTTATTCGACATGATTCCAGCTCAGTCATGCATGCGTTTCCTGATACATCATGGAATGATATGGCTGCATTTTCTGATGCTGATTGGGCTGGCTGTCCGGTTGATCGAAGGTCCACAGGTGGTTTTGCAATTTATTTGGGCTATAATCTTGTGTCCTGGATGGCTCGTAAGCAGAAGACTGTTTCTCGCTCCTCCACAGAATCAGAGTATAAAGCTTTGGGTGACACGGTGGTTGAAATAATGTGGTTAGAATCATTACTTGCCGAACTCGGGTGCTCTTCAACTACTCCTCCTGTTCTTTGGTGTGATAATCTTGGTGCAACCTATCTCTCTTCCAATCCTGTCTTCCATGCTCGTACCAAGCATGTTGAAATCGACTATCATTTTGTCCGTGAGAAGGTTGCTAAGGGGGGATTGAGAATTCGCTTTATTCATACAGCAGATCAGATTGCAGATATTTTCACGAAGGCTCTTCCAACAGATCGGTTCACTTTTCTGAGATCCAAGCTACAGGTCGTTCCCCGGCCTTTTTTTTTTTTTTTTTTTTTTTTTTTTTTTTTTTTTTTTTTTTTTTTTTTTTTTTTTTTTTTTTTTTTTTTTTTTTTTTTTTTTTTTTTTTTTTTTTTTTTTTTTTTTTTTTTTTTTTTTTTTTTTTTTTTTTTTTTTTTTTTTTTTTTTTTTTTTTTTTTTTTTTTTTTTTTTTTTTTTTTTTTTTTTTTTTTTTTTTTTTTTTTTTTTTTTTTTTTTTTTTTTTTTTTTTTTTTTTTTTTTTTTTTTTTTTTTTTTTTTTTTTTTTTTTTTTTTTTTTTTTTTTTTTTTTTTTTTTTTTTTTTTTTTTTTTTTTTTTTTTTTTTTTTTTTTTTTTTTTTTTTTTTTTTTTTTTTTTTTTTTTTTTTTTTTTTTTTTTTTTTTTTTTTTTTTTTTTTTTTTTTTTTTTTTTTTTTTTTTTTTTTTTTTTTTTTTTTTTTTTTTTTTTTTTTTTTTTTTTTTTTTTTTTTTTTTTTTTTTTTTTTTTTTTTTTTTTTTTTTTTTTTTTTTTTTTTTTTTTTTTTTTTTTTTTTTTTTTTTTTTTTTTTTTTTTTTTTTTTTTTTTTTTTTTTTTTTTTTTTTTTTTTTTTTTTTTTTTTTTTTTTTTTTTTTTTTTTTTTTTTTTTTTTTTTTTTTTTTTTTTTTTTTTTTTTTTTTTTTTTTTTTTTTTTTTTTTTTTTTTTTTTTTTTTTTTTTTTTTTTTTTTTTTTTTTTTTTTTTTTTTTTTTTTTTTTTTTTTTTTTTTTTTTTTTTTTTTTTTTTTTTTTTTTTTTTTTTTTTTTTTTTTTTTTTTTTTTTTTTTTTTTTTTTTTTTTTTTTTTTTTTTTTTTTTTTTTTTTTTTTTTTTTTTTTTTTTTTTTTTTTTTTTTTTTTTTTTTTTTTTTTTTTTTTTTTTTTTTTTTTTTTTTTTTTTTTTTTTTTTTTTTTTTTTTTTTTTTTTTTTTTTTTTTTTTTTTTTTTTTTTTTTTTTTTTTTTTTTTTTTTTTTTTTTTTTTTTTTTTTTTTTTTTTTTTTTTTTTTTTTTTTTTTTTTTTTTTTTTTTTTTTTTTTTTTTTTTTTTTTTTTTTTTTTTTTTTTTTTTTTTTTTTTTTTTTTTTTTTTTTTTTTTTTTTTTTTTTTTTTTTTTTTTTTTTTTTTTTTTTTTTTTTTTTTTTTTTTTTTTTTTTTTTTTTTTTTTTTTTTTTTTTTTTTTTTTTTTTTTTTTTTTTTTTTTTTTTTTTTTTTTTTTTTTTTTTTTTTTTTTTTTTTTTTTTTTTTTTTTTTTTTTTTTTTTTTTTTTTTTTTTTTTTTTTTTTTTTTTTTTTTTTTTTTTTTTTTTTTTTTTTTTTTTTTTTTTTTTTTTTTTTTTTTTTTTTTTTTTTTTTTTTTTTTTTTTTTTTTTTTTTTTTTTTTTTTTTTTTTTTTTTTTTTTTTTTTTTTTTTTTTTTTTTTTTTTTTTTTTTTTTTTTTTTTTTTTTTTTTTTTTTTTTTTTTTTTTTTTTTTTTTTTTTTTTTTTTTTTTTTTTTTTTTTTTTTTTTTTTTTTTTTTTTTTTTTTTTTTTTTTTTTTTTTTTTTTTTTTTTTTTTTTTTTTTTTTTTTTTTTTTTTTTTTTTTTTTTTTTTTTTTTTTTTTTTTTTTTTTTTTTTTTTTTTTTTTTTTTTTTTTTTTTTTTTTTTTTTTTTTTTTTTTTTTTTTTTTTTTTTTTTTTTTTTTTTTTTTTTTTTTTTTTTTTTTTTTTTTTTTTTTTTTTTTTTTTTTTTTTTTTTTTTTTTTTTTTTTTTTTTTTTTTTTTTTTTTTTTTTTTTTTTTTTTTTTTTTTTTTTTTTTTTTTTTTTTTTTTTTTTTTTTTTTTTTTTTTTTTTTTTTTTTTTTTTTTTTTTTTTTTTTTTTTTTTAAAAGTGGATTCGACCCAAGCACCACAAGAGGAGAAAACTTATGAATGAGAAACCTAAGAAATCCCCTCTATTTATAAGGTTAAAACCCTTGGCCTTCCTTGAGGGGGCGTATTAGTGCATCGGCCAATTGGAGAATAAATATTTATCTATTAGTCTATAATTAGAGGGTGCTTATTGTAACTATGATTATTATATATACTCCATGTAATCTCTTCTGATTAATCTATACAAACAATTATTACGTGACCTAATTGTCTACAATGAACGTTCTATTTCCGCAAGGTTATCAGAGTCATTTATTAAAACATGAGTGATATCTTTTGTAAATAATTAAAACGGTTAATTATTTAAGTTTAAAAACAATTTTATATTTATTAAAAGCATGTTTTAAAACCGTGAACGTTCCTAGGTAATTCTCGTCAATCTCGTAAACGAATTAATATAATTAATTCGTTTAGACAATTAATCTAATTAATCATCCAAGACTAACTCTATTAGCTATAAGCGGAATGATTAACGAAACAATTAAACCTAGTTTAATTCCTAATTATAATCAAAGCCAAGACCTAACATGCATGCAAATATAGCAAACTAAAACAGATAAACATAATTAAATAGAACGAAAGAACACTAACCTTTTAGCGCACAAACCCTAGAAGTCGACTAGCTCTAAGTCGACACCACCTCACGAACCACGAACGGAACACCTTGCCACGAACTAAGAGTCCAAGTGTAGAACTCCTCAAGAGGTGCACACACACGAACAAATCTCCAAGACTAGCTAGTTGCTAGCCTTAACTTGTATTAAATATATATATAAGAATATATATATATATATATATATAAAATATAACTAAAAAAAAAGCCCCCAAAAAACCCTAACAAATGGTGTTTTAAGTGGATTCGACCCAAGAACAAAGAGGAGAAACTTATGAATGAGAAACCTAAGAAATCCCCTCTATTTATAAGGGTTAAAACCCTTGGGGTTTTCTCTAGGTTTCCTATGTGGGATAGGAAAAGGAAGTTACCAAAAATCCTTTTCCTTCCCCCCCTTTGATTTTGTCGACCGCCCCTGTAACACCCCGACTATAGCGGAAACACGAGATGCCACAGAACGACATGGTACAAAAGATTTAAGTAACAAACATCAACATAAAGTTTCAAATGCCATTCGAATTCAAAAAGGTAACAAGTTCAAGTGGACGTTTAATAAACATTACATAACCAAATTCATAATCAAAGATCAAATGTTTGCGTTACTAGTCCAACATGCAACAAATAAACACATCGTCCAAGGAGCGGTCCAAAAGCTAACTTACTGCCCTAGACCTGAAAAGCATGAAGAAAAAGTATCAACTACGAGAGTTGAGTGAGTTCATAGGATTGTGCTAACAACACACATGTATTTAATCCAATTCAAGAAAGAATATGTCATAAAATTTCCAAGAATTCCATCATACTGTCCATACCCAAACCGTATGTTCAATCAATAATTGTCATCCATAATATAATATCAATACCTCTGGGTCAATGGTAAGACTACCATGACATAATTTGATGAGGTTGTTCTTGAACCACTACTAAGACCGGTTATGTCCCAATAATCAATATATTGTCCCAAATGATAAGATAATGATAAGCACATGCTGTCAATCACGTGCATAAAGATAACCAAGGGTCGTGCCATGAAGACGCCCATAAATATATAGTAGTTAGAGCACCGCGAGGCCAGACTGGCGATGAAGGTGGCCACCAAGGCAGACCAAACATCCCACCGTTACCTATAATAGTGGATGAGGGGACAAGTCCTAGTTGCGCAACCCTCTAACTACAGGCCTCAAATGAGTTAATAGTAGTGTACAGGGGACCACCGTTTGACAGTACTCAAGCTCATCATATAATATATAACATGTTGAACATACAATATAATTCCCATATCGTTATCATTATTTCAAAGAATCATTTCATAAGAGAAAGTCATTTTAATTATATATATATATATATATATATATATATATATATATATATATATATATATATATATATATATATATATATATATATATATATATATATATATATATATATATATATATATATATATATATATATATATATATATATATATATATATATATATATATATATATATATATATATATATATATATATATATATATATATATATATATATATATATATATATATATATATATATATATATATATATATATATATATATATATATATATATATATATATATATATATATATATATATATATATATATATATATATATATATATATATATATATATATATATATATATATATATATATATATATATATATATATATATATATATATATATATATATATATATATATATATATATATATATATATATATATATATATATATATATATATATATATATATATATATATATATATATATATATATATATATATATATATATATATATATATATATATATATATATATATATATATATATATATATATATATATATATATATATATATATATATATATATATATATATATATATATATATATATATATATATATATATATATATATATATATATATATATATATATATATATATATATATATATATATATATATATATATATATATATATATATATATATATATATATATATATATATATATATATATATATATATATATATATATATATATATATATATATATATATATATATATATATATATATATATATATATATATATATATATATATATATATATATATATATATATATATATATATATATATATATATATATATATATATATATATATATATATATATATATATATATATATATATATATATATATATATATATATATATATATATATATATATATATATATATATATATATATATATATATATATATATATATATATATATATATATATATATATATATATATATATATATATATATATATATATATATATATATATATATATATATATATATATATATATATATATATATATATATATATATATATATATATATATATATATATATATATATATATATATATATATATATATATATATATATATATATATATATATATATATATATATATATATATATATATATATATATATATATATATATATATATATATATATATATATATATATATATATATATATATATATATATATATATATATATATTAGTGGTCTTATAATATTAATATTTTATGTATATTTTCTGATTTGTAATTATATATTTAATTATATATTATTTAATTAATTATTTATTCATTTTATTGATTTATTAATTAAATAATTCCTTAAAAATACTTTAAGTGTCATAATTGTCTTTGTAAATTATGGATAATTTCATTTGAATTATCTTCTGATATATATGCTCCTTAATTTATAATTTCATGATTTATACTTTTATTTGTGTATTTTCCATTTATTTTAATAATAATATTTAATTAATTGTTTTACTTAATTATTTATCTTTAAATTATGTAACACATGTCTCTTGCCTTTTAGCTATTTTTCTCCAGTAGGTTTTAGTTACTTTTATCAATGGTTAAGATGATTTAACTTCATTCTTGATTTACATAATTTATTTATGGATTTTTATGTCTTTTAATTACTATTTAAATTCAATAATTCATGGAAATTCTTAGAAATCATCACTAAACATTTTGGTCTAAAATCTCAGGCCTTTTAGGCAACTTTTATTCATACAAAATCATATCCATTCAACCTCTCTTGTGTCTTGCTCATTTTGAGGGTTTTATGATTAAAAATCGTTTACCGAAATAGTGATTTTAGCCTCGTTTCTTAAGCAATTAAAGTGCTTCAAAATGGATTTTCATTCTTGTTTCATTATTTCCAGAAAGTTCATCATATTTTGGTGTCCAAAATCGTGAGAGTGGTGGTGGTGTGATATGTGCAATTTAGTGCTTTCGGTTAGTGATTATTTGACCCGAAAAGGTGGTTTTTTGAGCTTGTTGTTGTCATGAACCAATAGATCTAAGTTTTATGCTTTTATTTCAACATTTTTCCAGTAGGTTTATCATATTTTCTTGGTCATAAGATTATGGTGCATGTGTGTGCTCAAAATGCATTTTTGCGTGTTTTCTGCTTTGTATTTTATTTTAATTTAATATTATTTAATTAATTATTTATTCATTTTATTGATTTATTAATTAAATAATTCCTTAAAAATACTTTAAGTGTCATAATTGTCTTTGTAAATTATGGATAATTTCATTTGAATTATCTTCTGATATATATGCTCCTTAATTTATAATTTCATGATTTATACTTTTATTTGTGTATTTTCCATTTATTTTAATAATAATATTTAATTAATTGTTTTTACTTAATTATTTATCTTTAAATTATGTAACACATGTCTCTTGCCTTTTAGCTATTTTTCTCCAGTAGGTTTTAGTTACTTTTATCAATGGTTAAGATGATTTAACTTCATTCTTGATTTACATAATTTATTTATGGATTTTTATGTCTTTTAATTACTATTTAAATTCAATAATTCATGGAAATTCTTAGAAATCATCACTAAACATTTTGGTCTAAAATCTCAGGCCTTTTAGGAAACTTTTATTCATACAAAATCATATCCATTCAACCTCTCTTGTGTCTTGCTCATTTTGAGGGTTTTATGATTAAAAATCGTTTACCGAAATAGTGATTTTAGCCTCGTTTCTTAAGCAATTAAAGTGCTTCAAAATGGATTTTCATTCTTGTTTCATTATTTCCAGAAAGTTCATCATATTTTGGTGTCCAAAATCGTGAGAGTGGTGGTGGTGTGATATGTGCAATTTAGTGCTTTCGGTTAGTGATTATTTGACCCGAAAAGGTGGTTTTTGAGCTTGTTGTTGTCATGAACCAATAGATCTAAGTTTTATGCTTTTATTTCAACATTTTTCCAGTAGGTTTATCATATTTTTTTGGTCATAAGATTATGGTGCATGTGTGTGCTCAAAATGCATTTTTGCGTGTTTTCGGTTTGTGATTTCTAGCTTATTTTAACATGTTTTGATTCAAGCTTTATATCCTTGATATTTTATCAATTTTTCCAGAATATTAACATTAATATTAACATATTTTTCACTTATAACAAGTCCATATCCATCTCATAATCCAACAAAAGATCCAACTTTCTTAAATCTAGCATATATGCATTCAAATCAACACTTTTTACTATCAACTTTTATAGATCTAACATTCAACAATATAAAAACATCTTTTATATGAAAAATCTCAGAATATACTCTTCAAAAATATACAAAAACATATAGATCTATCAACAAGAAAGTCACTTTAAAAGCTACTAATCTATAACCACACTTTTGGGTCTTAAACTTGTTGAATCCTTGGATCTTTCTTATTAGATTCGACATGCATGAGCATGGAAAGAAAGATCCTATCAACTTTGCCCTCATTAAGTGTATATTACAAAGAAAACAAGAAGAAAGTATGAGTTTTTGATAAAACCTTTGAATATAAACAAAAACAAGATTAGATCTAGTAAAAAGGATGAAGATTATACCCTTTTGAACTTGGTTTTGAAGATGAAAAAGATGCAGATTTTCGTGGCCTTCAACCCTCAAACAACCCTTAATCTAAGCCTAAAACAACTCTTGAACCTTGCTTGGATTGACCCTTTGTTAATCTAACTTAAAACCCTTATTATTAGTAAGTGTTAATTTGATTTTTGATGGTGTTTTCCTTGTTCTTGATGTTGGCCGAAATGAGAGGGAGAAGAGAAGAGAATGGAGAGTTTTTGAGAGAAAAGAGGTTATGTGTGTGAAAAGAGTGAAGAGTGTGAGAAGAGTGGTGAGTTCCAAGAGAGAAATGAAGTGTAAGTATTTTGAATTTGGGTGTGTGTGGTGTGAAGGGGGGGGGGCCTCATTAGGGCATGGGAAGGGTTTTTCACATTTTTTTTTTTTATAAAAATTTTGTATAAAAGGTGTATATATGTTAGGTGTAAGTGTGTATATATTTTGTAATGTTAAATATGTTAGTTTGTAGTTATAAGTTGATGTTTGTTCTAATATGTGCATATGTATATATGTCATGTATATATGCTTGTATGTATACATTTTTGTGT
Organism: Erigeron breviscapus; assembly: GCA_034093135.1. Taxonomy (NCBI): domain Eukaryota; kingdom Viridiplantae; phylum Streptophyta; class Magnoliopsida; order Asterales; family Asteraceae; genus Erigeron; species Erigeron breviscapus. The sequence continues at coordinate 90,738,730 of CM067168.1, read as the reverse complement.
TATTAATTTGTTACATGAGCCTTTGATTATAAACTTGTATTTATTTTAAGCATATATGTATATATATCTATATACTTATTATGATTTAAACGCTTTTATGCGCATACGAACTTATAACATATTTTGAAATAGAGATTTTATTTTTGTGACCGAATTTACTTTAATTAGCTAAATGATTAAGTTGTTGGACCTTCGTAAGGATTTTTGATGGTTATCTCAACTTGTGAGGCTTACATTATTATTTAGCTACTTTGATTGACCATCAATAAAATTTTGTTCGATGGTACTTTATGATTCATATTTAGAATTGAACAATAGCTTTAGATTGCTAGTTTAGGGGCATTATCTACTAGCTTTAAGTATAACTATGGCTTGCGAGATCATAGGCAACATAACTAGCTCATATATGGTATTTAAAAAGTAGGGTTGTTACAGCCCCTATGGTATCCGTGGGCCAATCTAGTTTGGTCCATGATCAAATGGATTGGTCCATGGTGCTTAGGTACCCAATCCGATTTTTACCCGATTCGCGGTTTCGACACGAAAATCATTTCCAAATCTATTTTTGGAAAGTTCTTATATTTTACATATTTTTACAAGTTCAACTAGCCTTTCAATGTTCTTCGCATGTGACCCTTCTTGGATCATATATAAACGGCCGTATAAATTTCGTTGAAATATTTCCATAATTCTAACATTTCGATCACATTGACAAGTTTCAAAAACCAATATTGATGTGCCGCCGCACATAGATGATTACCCACCTTAACCAATCACACAAAACCCTAAAAAAAACACCAATACCACCCAACCATCTTTAGGTGTCTTTGGTACTGTTTTCGATCAAAGGGTGGTTAACTAAAACTGGTGTTGAAATAGGTCATCACCAAACCACCATGCCTTGGTCGAATTTATGGTAGTCGAGGTATCCTAAAACTAGTGAATGAAAGTAGTGAAACTATGCCTTGCTCAAATTTATGGTAGCCGAGGTATCCTAAAACTAGTGAATGAAAGTAGTGAAACTATGCCTTGCTCAAATTTATGGTAGCCGAGGTATCCTAAAACCAGTGGATGAAAGTACTGAAACTACCATGCCCAATACGAGGTCCGTAGGTGTGAATGATGACTTAGAAACAACAAAAGATGGTTCAGATGATCAAGGCTGGCCAACAAACAGTCTTTAAATGAAAGCTTTAAGAGCATATACATCAATCTTCAAGAAGCATCAAACATTTTCAAACAAGGGTAAACTTCGGTTTAATTATTGCACCTTGAGCCACTGGGCACACTTAAAAAAAGTTGCAATTCCCAAGATTTTGATTGCGAAACAAGTAAATATTAGTCCATAACTTTAGCTGGTTATTTTATTGGAAAAAGTCCCATAGTTGCGTTCGTTAAATTTCATGCTAATAGGCTATGGAAAAAATTTGAGTTGGATGATATGATTTTGAAAGATCAAGATTATCCTTTTCAAGTTTAAGTCTGAACAAGAACTAATGCATGTTCTTGAAAATGGCCCGCTTTAGTTTAATGATATCCTCACATTAATACAAAGGTGGAAGCCTGGTATGTTGTTTGATAAACCTAAATGATAAAATCTAGAACCCTAATCTGTAAATCGTGTTCTATATATACACGAGCATCTTTCCTCTAATGACACATATCACCCTCATCTTCTCATCTTGACATTTTAGCCCAAAACTTCTAACCTGCAAAACAACTTCTCAAACATACAGAATAAGTCCCTGTACTTATATTATTTACAGGTTAAGACTATATATTTTAACACCCCCCTTTAGTTTTAACCTGGAAAAGATTTAACAAATTCATTTTTGAACACAAAAAATTGTGTTGTTTTGTATCCAGTGCTTTAGTTAGGATATTTGCAGTTTGATTTGCAGACCCTATCTTTTGTGTACAAATGACACCTTTCAAAATTTTCTCTCTAACAAAATGCAAATCAATTTCCAAGTGTTTTGTTCTCTCATGGAACACTAGATTAGCTGCAATTTTAATTGCAGCATCACTGTCACAAAACACATTTACAGGACCAGGAACATTACATCCTAGGTCTTTTAAAATTTTTTGAATCCAAATTACTTCAGAAGTAACAGAAGCTAAAGATCTATACTCAGCTTCTGCAGATGATTTTGAAATGGTGTTTTGTTTTTTACTTTTCCAGGAAACTAATGAACCACAAAAGAAGACACAATAACCTGACACACATTTTCTACTTACAACACATCTTGCCCAGTCTGCATCAGAATAAGCTTCTATAGTAAAAGAAGAAGACTTTGAGATCAAGATACCTTTACCTGGTGAACTTTTAAGATATCTTAAAAGTTTCATAGTTGTCTGCAAGTGTGATCTAAGAGGAGAATGCATAAACTGACTCAAACAATGCACTGTATATGAAATGTCAGGCCTTGTAGTAGTCAAATAAATCAATTTGCCAATTAGTTTTTGGTACTCAGTAATATTTGTCAATAAAGGATCCTTTTCAGAAGGAGAGCTAGTCAATGCAACATTAGGTTGCATTGGGGTACTGACAGGTTTACTAGCAAGAAGACCAAAGTCAGAAATAAGATCCATACAATATTTCCTTTGAGTAAGAACAACACCATTTGAAGTATCAAGAATCTCAATTCCTAAAAAATACTTCAATTTTCCCAAGTCTTTGATCAAAAACTTAGTTTTCAAGAAATCTTTAAATTTCTCAATTTCCTCTAAATTATTTCCAGTGATGATAATATCATCGACATAAACCAAAATGGCAATAAAAACACCATCAACAGATTTAGTATAAAGAGAGTAGTCACTAATACTTTGAACAAAACTGTTTTCTAACAAAGCACTAGTTAATTTAGCATTCCATTGTCTAGGAGCCTGTTTCAGCCCATAAAGAGATTTGTTAAGTTTACAAACTCTTTTGTCAGAAGAAGAAAAATAGCCAGGAGGAAGAGACATATAAACATCCTCAACAATATCACCATATAGAAAAGCATTATTTATGTCTAACTGAAAAAGAGGCCAGTTATTTTGAACATCAAGAGTAATCAAACATTTAACAGTCACAATCTTAACAACAGGAGAAAAAGTCTCCTCATAATCAACACCAGCTTTTTGATTATACCCTTTAGCCACTAACCTAGCTTTATATCTTTCTATTTCTCCACTAGACTTATACTTAATTTTATACACCCATTTACAACATATAGGATTCCTATTTGGTGGTAAATCAACTAAAGTCCAAGTGTCATTTCTATATAAGGCTTCCATTTCAGAATTCATAGCATCATTCCAACATTGTTGTTTAGATGCTTCATAAAAAGATTTAGGTTCTACACTCTTACTTAACAAAGCAGCAAAGCATTTATAATCAGAAGATAGACTAGAATAGCTCACATAATTCTCAATACCATATTTCACATTTTTATTTGAAACAGAATTGCCCACAACATAATCATGATACTTTTTTGGAAAAATAGAAGTCCTTTCTGATCTTCTAGGGTTAAAATCATTAATTTGACCTAAATTATTAATATCCTCATTAATTTGAGGAATATCTTCACCCTCAGAATTATTTATATCCCCAGAGGTTGCATTACTTCCAGTCTCATTGTTAGAACCAGCTGGATCATCATTATGGTTAGGAGGAGAACTCCCACCATTACTAGATGAACCAGAAGTACTTCCAGAATGAGAGGAATATTTGCCATCCTTTCTAGGATTACCATTATCTCCTTCATCATCATAGGGATCATCAGGGTAGTTGTCAGGATTATACTCATTAAAAAAGTTTTCATGATTTAAGTTTTTTTCAAAAAAATGTTCATTATTCTCACAAACCTTTTGTTTGAAAGGAAATATATCTTCAAAAAACTTAACATCTCTAGAATAAACAATTTGTTTATTATCAAGACTGAACAACTTATAACCTTTTTGAGAACTAGCATAACCAAGTAAAACACATTTTTCAGATTTACTAGCAAATTTATCATTCACATTCAGATTTTTAGCATAAGCAAGACAACCAAAAGCCCTTAAATGCATTAAAGAAGGAGAATGTTTAAAAACAAGCTCAAAAGGAGATTTTCCACTTAACACAGAAGAAGGCAATCTGTTAATCAAATAAACAGCAGTTAGAACACATTCAGTCCACATATTCAAAGGAACCCCCCTTGAAAAAGAAGGGATCTAGCAACATTAAGAAGATGTCTATGCTTTCTTTTAGCAACACCATTTTGTTGTGGAGTATAACTCAAGGTTGTTTGATGCAAGATACCTTGTTTTTCACAAAAAGTTTTAAATTGGTTATTAACAAATTCTCCCCCATTGTCACTTCTAAACATTTTAATTCTTTTATGAAACTGAGTATTAACCAGATTATAAAAGATAACTACAGAATCAAACACTTCAGTTTTATTTTTTAATAAATACACCCAAACAGCTCTTGAGTAATCATCCACAATAGTGAGAAAATATCTAAAACCATCTCTACTAGTAACTTTATAAGGACCCCAAACATCTAAATGTATTAAGTCACCTACACTAGTAGACTTGTGATCAGTTAATGGAAAAGGTTTTCTGACTTGTTTAGCCTTTTGACAAATTTCACAAACAGAAAGTTTTTCAGAATTTTCTAAAGACAATTTTTGTTTTAAAACATCCAATGCTTGATCAGCAGGATGACCAAGCCTACAATGCCAAACATATCTAGATACACAACATTTAGTCTCAGACAAACAGTTCTTAAACATATTACCTTTGTTATCATCAAAATATTAAAGTCCATCATATTGTCTACCAGTCCCCAAGACCTTCCCTGCCCTCAAATCCTGGGACAGAAAGTAACAATTTATCTCATCAAAAGCAACAATCAATTTACTATCCCTAGCCACTTTGTGTATAGACATAAGACTTACACAATATTCAGGTACAACCAAGACATCAAATAAAGTCAAATTATCAGTCAAAATCATATCTCCTATCTTGGTTATATAAGTTTCAGTTCCATTTGGATGAGCTACTTTAATTTTTAAATGAGAAATATCAACAACATTGACTAAATTTTTTTCAGAGTGTGTCATATGTTGGTTAGCCCCTGAATCACAAATAAGTCTTTTTATTAATTAATTTAGCATGCGTTTTACTATTAGAACAGAAAAATCTTTTAAAATTTGAGTTAAAAATTTTACTTCTATTCATAATAGTACCTGCCATATTGGCTTGCACACTTTTGTTATTTTCAGAATTTCCTTTGATCAAAGACACTAAAGTGGCAAACTGTTCATCTGTAAAACCAGTACTAGAAGAAGAAGAAGGTAAACCAGAAGCATGCTTCTCAACAGAATTATTACTAGAAACACTTTTTCCTTTAAAGTTTTGTCAAAACTTCTTTTTCCCAAAATTAGCAGGATAGCCTATAATTTTAAAACATTTATCAATAGTATGTCCATTAAAACCACAATGATCACAAACAACAGAACTGCTAGCATTAATACTTTTTTTTATCATACTGATTATAGTTAGATGCAGACTTTGAAGTTTGAGACTGAAACCTTTGAAAATTAGACTTAGCAGGCACATTAGAAGCAAAGGTAGAAGTAGCAGATTTATGAGACACGCCAGAGTTATTACCAGAAGCAATTAACCTATGTGACTCTTCACTAGAAATAATAGCATAAGCACTTCTTACATCAGGTAAAGGTTCCTTAGTTAAAATATTACTTCTAATTTGCATATAAGAATCATCAAGTCCCATTAAAAACTGCATTAACTTTATTAATTGATTATGTTTCTTAAAATCTTCAGCAGCATGACAAGTACATCTAGGCAGTTTAACAAGTGCATCAAATTGTTTCCACAAAGCATTCAACTTGTGATAATATTCAGCCAGAGTAGCACCATTTTTAGACAAAGAATTAATTTTATGATGCAAATTAAATGTAACAGAACCATCAACTTTGTCATAAGTTTCTTTTAATTCTTCCCAAACATGTGAAGCTCTTTTTGAAAAAATTTGACCAAGAAACAATTCTTCAGAAATTGAATTAAGAATCCAGCCTAAAACAACAACATTAATTCTATCCCATTGTCTGCCTAAAATTTCATCAGTATTTGACCTTCTACATGTACCATCAATGAAACCAGTTTTATTTTTACCCTCTAGAGCAAGTAACATAACACAAGACCAGACAGAGTAATTTTCAGTTCCTTTAAGCTTAATAGATACAACAGTCAAAGAAGCAGAATCATTAGGATGCAAATGAAGTGGATGACTCACATCAAGTTTACTTATTCTAGTCACATTATCACTTAAAACAGTATCATCAGAATCATATCCAGAACCATAACCTCTAAGATTATCATCATCCATTTTAGAAAAAATAGACAAGAAACAACAAATATCAATAACACAGTTAATCGCAATTAACAGATCAAACAAGAGCAATTAAGCAAGTTAATTTCAATTAACAGCTTTACACAAGTAATTAATCTCAATTAACCACTTCAAACAATTAACAAGGGACAGGATTCCTTGCCTCTCACGGAGGTAGGTCAAGTTTAACACAATTGTTTTGAACGAGAATAAGATAATAAAACAATTTTAAAAAACAGAAAATATAAAGAGATAGGGAAAGAAAGTACAAACAGCGCTATAGGATGGAACAGAAGATGGAACCCTACTAGTTATTGATTCACTTAGTCAATAACCGTAGTAGGATCAGAAGATAAATCTGCAGCGGAAAATAACCAGGAGATTAGGTTTATTTATTGATTCACTTATTCAATAAAATAAACCTGAGAATACTTCAATAAGATCTTGAAACCCTAACCGTAATTTTTCTCAAAAAATTAGGGTTTTCAGAACACAATCGAATCTAGACAATCAAACGGTGATTTAGATAATCATACGCCGTTTGAATACCAGATCTAAAACAAAAAACCCCAAAATCGATCAACAAAACCCTAAAATTATTATTAGAGTAATTTTAATTCGATTAAACACGATTACGTTTTCCGTAACCTGTCTCTGATACCATAATAAAATCTAGAATCAATCTCTTTTATATAATGAATCTCAATTCATACACAAACTAACCTGATTTCAATCAGGAAAATAATATCAACCACACCTAAAATCCACCCCAACTATATATTGTTGTGGACCTATTATCTAGATGATAATAGTTTTACAAATAATCAAAGTGATCGAATGATACAGAAAAATAAAGAGAGAATCGAATATATGCGTGTGAAAATAATAAGGGTTTTCTTAACTTTAATCTGTAAATCGTGTTCTATATATACACGAGCATCTGTCCTCTAATGACACATATCACCCTCATCTTCTCATCTTGACACTTTTAGCCCAAAACTTCTAACCTGCAAAACAACTTCTCAAACATACAGAATAAGTCCCTGTACTTATATTATTTACAGGTTAAGACTATATATTTTAACACTAAACCCACTAAGATTTTGTTATGGGTAACATATACGATATTCTAGTTAACCTTTGGAATTATGAGATTTTGAGTCACATTGTTAGTGTTGTCGGAGTCCTTATTCTTGTTGATAGATGTAAGAGATGTTTGAAAAGAGAACATGTATAACCGTGTTTGGTGTTGGCTATGGTATTGGTGAAGATTTATTCTGACCTGGATGTTGATTTCGGATACAATATAACTGTATGCCACCCAGTATTCACATTGTTCACATTGTAAGATATTTGAGAATTTATTTAATAATTACAGTGTAGGATCAAGAAAAGTATATGATATGGAAGCAATATTGGGTTATGCAGCTAAACTAGATAAGGTTATTTCATCAATGGAAAAGGTGACGACTTTTAACAGCCTAGGTAGAGAAGAAGAATAATGGCCAATAATCTAGATCCAGTTGGCAAACCAATTGACCCAGCTCCTGGTATTGTGTTTCCTTTAATTTGATAAAAATAACCGAGGAAGAATTTCCCAACCAAAATCAAGCCACGTAGTTTTGCTCTTTGTGGCTTGATTATGTCGGTTCTGCAACAAATGATGACTTAGATTCCGAAACCATTTGGAGCTTAAAAGATCCTTGTGCGAAAATTTAATGTTCGTTCTCTCTGCGCAGTTACATTAGTGAATATAATATTTCCTCATGATTGTTAGGATCAAGAGAACATCTAGTATTCAAAAGATTGTATTCTGTTACACTATAAGTATTCTGTTACAATATGCTTCAAAAAGGCAAGGAATAGACAAAAGTGTCAAATTTGATTGGATGTTCACATATCAAGTGGGAGTTTGAAAAATTCAGATGTCGGTTAGGTCCCTTTGTATATGTGGCATATTGCAACAGGTGTTCGGTTTAGTCCATGAGAGGTCGTTCTTTCCCCGCTTCGGGATATCCTTTTTTTATCTTAGTATTATATATATAACAATTAAGGGAGGCTTAGCTACAGTAGCCTCCCTTAATTTACTTTTTTACCCCTTTTTATGTATACTAATTTTTATAAACTTTTTTCTTTGAATCACTAGATCCCTATTCTTTTATAAACTTTTTTTCTTTGAATCACTAGATCCCTATTCTTTTATAAACTTTTTTTCTTTGAATCACTAGATCCCTATTCTTTTATAAACTTTTTTTCTTTGAATCACTAGATCCCTATTCTTTTATAAACTTTTTTTCTTTGAATCACTAGATCCCTATTCTTTTATAAACTTTTTTTCTTTGAATCACTAGATCCCTATTCTTTTATAAACTTTTTTTCTTTGAATCACTAGATCCCTATTCTTTTATAAACTTTTTTTCTTTGAATCACTAGATCCCTATTCTTTTATAAACTTTTTTTCTTTGAATCACTAGATCCCTATTCTTTTATAAACTTTTTTTCTTTGAATCACTAGATCCCTATTCTTTTATAAACTTTTTTTCTTTGAATCACTAGATCCCTATTCTTTTATAAACTTTTTTTCTTTGAATCACTAGATCCCTATTCTTTTATAAACTTTTTTTCTTTGAATCACTAGATCCCTATTCTTTTATAAACTTTTTTTCTTTGAATCACTAGATCCCTATTCTTTTATAAACTTTTTTTCTTTGAATCACTAGATCCCTATTCTTTTATAAACTTTTTTTCTTTGAATCACTAGATCCCTATTCTTTTATAAACTTTTTTTCTTTGAATCACTAGATCCCTATTCTTTTATAAACTTTTTTTCTTTGAATCACTAGATCCCTATTCTTTTATAAACTTTTTTTCTTTGAATCACTAGATCCCTATTCTTTTATAAACTTTTTTTCTTTGAATCACTAGATCCCTATTCTTTTATAAACTTTTTTTCTTTGAATCACTAGATCCCTATTCTTTTATAAACTTTTTTTCTTTGAATCACTAGATCCCTATTCTTTTATAAACTTTTTTTCTTTGAATCACTAGATCCCTATTCTTTTATAAACTTTTTTTCTTTGAATCACTAGATCCCTATTCTTTTATAAACTTTTTTTCTTTGAATCACTAGATCCCTATTCTTTTATAAACTTTTTTTCTTTGAATCACTAGATCCCTATTCTTTTATAAACTTTTTTTCTTTGAATCACTAGATCCCTATTCTTTTATAAACTTTTTTTCTTTGAATCACTAGATCCCTATTCTTTTATAAACTTTTTTTCTTTGAATCACTAGATCCCTATTCTTTTATAAACTTTTTTTCTTTGAATCACTAGATCCCTATTCTTTTATAAACTTTTTTTCTTTGAATCACTAGATCCCTATTCTTTTATAAACTTTTTTTCTTTGAATCACTAGATCCCTATTCTTTTATAAACTTTTTTTCTTTGAATCACTAGATCCCTATTCTTTTATAAACTTTTTTTCTTTGAATCACTAGATCCCTATTCTTTTATAAACTTTTTTTCTTTGAATCACTAGATCCCTATTCTTTTATAAACTTTTTTTCTTTGAATCACTAGATCCCTATTCTTTTATAAAAACAGTTTTTGTTCTTTGAATCACTACATCCCTATTCTTTTATAAACTTTTTTTCTTTGGAATCACTAGATCCCTATTCTTTTATAAAAATAGTGTTTTGTTAATTTGGGGTTTTAGAGATCTGATTTGCTTTTCATGATTTAGGGATATTCTGACCTATATGAAGATTTCCTAAGGTCTTCCAATGCTCCAATTATAGGAAGGTGTGTTCTTTCTTTTTATTGCCTCTTTTTTTAATGATTGCATAGATTGTTGCCTAGGAAATCAAGTAGAGGGAACAGATTCAATAGTTTTTCTTTGTATCAAATCGTCGTTGAATGTATGCGGTAAATGAAATGTTGTTGAAAGCTCGCAAAAAATTGTTGATAAGTTAATGAAAAGTCTCAAGTTGTTATGTATCTGTTATAAAACAAAAAAAAAATTGATGTGATATTGTCTTTAGTTTTATTCATGAATTTTCTCTTCCATAAGTGTTTGTGGTTGTTAGGTCCAGATTTAGTCCAGATTTACTGGACTCACTCCAGACTCGACTACTGGAGCCTCACTGAAGATCTGACCAGAAACGTGTTCTACTGGACCTACTCCAGACTTGGAATCTGGAGTCCCTCTGAAGATTTGTCCAGAAATAATGGAAGACCAGTGAGCAAAATACTTGTATAGGAAATCTGGAGTATTCTCCAGATGAGCTCACTGGACTTCACCCCAGTCCAGATCAACTCTACTGAAGACATTCTGACTGAAGTCAAAGACTGAAGTCTGAAGAAAGAAGACTGTCAAATGGCGGAGTCCACTGGAAAGTCTTACCAGATCTGTATACTGGAGGATTGTCAGTGTTCTAGATCCTACAAGTCTGAACACTGATATCGAGGATTGACTTTTTCCTTTACACACTTTCCAAAGAACAATCCACTTGTTCTTTACCAAAGTTTGTGTGTGTAAAGGTGGTTGGATAAAAGGATACAAAGTCATTTGATGTGACTTTATCCTTATTCCTTATCCAATACATTTAATGTTCTTGTCGGATCATTAAATGTATGCAACCATATTTGTACGGCACAAAATTCACTGGTGAATTTTGTTGCCTATAAATACAAAGTCATTTCCTTGACATAAATACTTTTAAGCATACATTTTGCATTTAAGTGAATTTGTCCAAATACTCTCGATCTTAAACAGAGATACTTCACAACTTTAAGTATCTCGATCCAAAAGAGTTATTTGACAAATATAGATCATTTGTAACTCATAGGTTGTTAGGATACATACTTATTTGTATTATCTTGATTCCGCACAACCTTGTATTTTATTTAACATCATAAATAAAATACACAATTGAAAAATACATAATGTTCCACTTTATTTGTTTATTGCTTTAAGTTTTGTATTACTTTGTTTATATACTCTTGCATTTATTTACAAGTAATACTAGTCCAATCTAGTGATTATTAGACTTGTTGTATTTTACACTTTCCTGATTAACCATCGAACTTAAGGGACTCACATTTGGTATCAGAGCGGAAGGCTAAATATTGCCTAGATCTGTTTCTTGATGGCTAACCAAGAAAATACACAAGGTTTTAGTCTTGGTCCCGATCCTAATGCAAATATTAATGATCAAAATGAACCACCAATTATTAATAACACTAATCCACCTCCTCCTCCTACTCCTGCTTCTCCACACGTGCATGTGCACTACTCAAATAATCATGTTCCTAAATTCAGTGGGAACAGTGATGAATTTGGTACGTGAAGGCTAGGATGGTTTTGCATGTCACTGGTATTGAGAGGAACATGATGAAAATTTTAAACGAAGGTCTTTATGTACCAACATCACCTCTCAATCCCCTTCTTGATCCTTCTGGATCTAGAAAAGGAAGGGAAAAGAGGGAGGAACATTGGTCTGAAGAGGAGAGGAGATTGGTGAATCTAGACACCCTTCTCAAAAACATGATCCTCGGGGCCGTTCCAGAAACCCTAATTCCCACACTAGTTCTTTTTCCTAGTGCTAAAACCATGTGGGATGAACTTTTAAACCAACATGAAGGAGGAGATGACACCATTGTCACCAGAAAGGTCTCCTTAAACAAGAGGTATGAGTCATTTTATGCTCAGCCTAACGAGTCTCTCACTGGTACTTACACCAGATTTATGAGTATCATAAACCAATTGAGAGGTCTTGGGGTTGAGAAGGACAAGGATATACTTCTGGAGAAATTTTGTGATATTCTACCCACCAAATGGTCTCACATGATCCTGGTCTTACGACAAGGTAAAACTCTGCACACACACACTCTCTCAACTCTATATGGAGCTTTCAGGTACACTGAAGAAAATCAAGCTCAGAGAGTGGTGGCAGAACAAGATTCTTTTAACCATGCCTCCAGTAGTCCTAATGTGGTTAGTCATACTGAACCACATAGTACAACACTGATATCTTCTGAGAATGTATTTTCTATGAAGAAGATGGTGTCTGAACTCATGGATTCTTGAGAGTCCAGTCAAATCTCTCCAGACTGTTGTGATGAAACTGATGATGATGACCTCATTGCAATGATTGCTAAAACGTTTAACCGTTTCAAAGCAAGAGCAAGTAGGCCATCTGGATAATTTGCATCCAGTTCTTCAACTGATAAGACCAATTTGACATGCTTTAAGTGTGGCAAAAAGGGTCATTTCATGAAAGAGTGCAGGTCCAACCAGTTTGTATCCAAACCTGGTCCATTCTCTTCAAATAATAAGCCTGATGATAGCTATAAACTGAAATATAAAAAGCTTAAGGCCCAGATTGCTCTCATGACACAACAAATTGAAAACAATAATAAGTGCATGATTGCAACAACTGAAGAGAAGTGGGTTCCTTCTGATGAATCATCTGCTGATGAAGAAGAAGAAAGAGATTGCTGTTACATGGCTCTGGCAGACGATGAGCACTTGGTGAAGGAAGATGTCACATCTGGACGATGGGTAGACATTGTTATTAAGAAGGTTAGTGATTATGATTGTGCAACTGACCATGAACTAAAACTGGATATAGCTGAAGCTCTTAATTCTGATTTGATATTTGTAGAAACTGTCAGATCTGATTGTGTAAATGGTCTAGAAACAGATTCTTCTGAAATAATTGTTTTAAAATCAAAATTGAAAGAACTTCAAGACATTGAACTGGCATTTCAAGCCCAGGTTCTGGTAACTGAACAATTGATTCAAGAAAAAACAAGATCTTGAAGTCATTTTAGAGAAAGAAAAACTGGTAATTAAATCATGGCTAGAAACCAAAAAGCCATATGATGCTGGAGTAAATCAATTTCCTGCTCAAAAAACGTGCATACTTAGATGGAAATACTCATGTAGCATCATTAATACCAGTAATCGATCGATTACCTGAGGGGTTCAGGCCCACCACTGTTTATGATGAGCCTGTAACTCCCAAGACCAATATTTACCCAGTTCAATCCCCAGAGGTCAAGACTGGAGCATTCCAGATGACTGCTCCAGTTAAAGAGGTTTATCGGAATAAACCTTTGCCTCAGACCAATCCCCTACCTAAGCCTAGGACTGGAAAGGCTAAGGTGTCATCTGTAGAAAATATTTTGTCCAGGTTAGAGAGCCAGATTCAAACACTGACTCGTCAATCCCAAAGTTTTAATGCAAGATTAAACTTTATTGAGGGTACTTCATCTGGCCCTAGACAAAATACAAAACCTTTTGCTAAGAAAGTTAAATCTATTTCTCCGGTTGAGAAAAAGAAAAAGGTTTCAAAACTATCAACCCCAGTGGTCTTTTCAACTAAGACCACTGTTGAAGAAAGTAAACTAAACCAGATTGCCCCAGGGACCTATAAGGGAGGGTCCAGTGAACCCATCATTAGATGGGTTCCCAAATCTAACTGATAAGTATCTGGTGTATGTGCAGGGCGATCGAAAGAAATATATCTGGTATCTTGACAGTGCTGCTGGCAGGACGATGACTGGATGTAAGACCCTGCTGGAGGAGTTCACCATTTCTGATGGACCCTCCATTACTTTTGGAAATGATGGTTGTGGAAAGACTGAGGGATACGGTGTTCTGAACAATGGACAAGTCAAGTTCAGACGTGTTGCATTTGTGAATGGTTTGAAATAACTTGATCAGTGTAAGCCAACTGTGTGATGATGGCTATCAAGTTTATTCAATATTGCTCAGGGTATCGTATTCAACAAGGACTGGAAGGTAGTGTTGATTGCTCCCAAGGAAAAGGGAATGTGTACGTGATGGATATGGAAAGCTCTCCTTCAGAGCAGTGTTTCTATACTCAAGCTGATGAAGACACAAACTGGTTATGGCACAAAAGGTTATCCCATTTAAATTTCAAGAATATTAATAAGTTGTCCAGAAAACAACTTGCAGATGGGATACCTTCAGTTTCCTTCAAAAAGGAAAGGCCATGTCCAGGATGTGAGATGGGTATGTAACAACCCTACTTTTTGAATATTATATATGAGCTAGTTATGTTGCCTATGATCTCGCAAGCCATAGTTATACTTAAAGCTGGTAGATAATGCCCCTAAACTAGCAATCTAAAGCTATTGTTAAATTCTAAATGTGAATTATAAAGTACCATTGAACGAAATTTATTGATGATCAATCAAATTAGCTGAATAATAATGTAAGTCTCACAAGTTGAGATAACCATCAAAAATCCTTACGAAGGTCCAACAACTTAATCATTTAGCTAATTAAAGTAAATTCGGTCACAAAAATAAAATCTCTATTTCAAAATATGTTATAAGTTCGTATGCGCATAAAAGCGTTTAAATCATAATAAGTATATATTTATATATACGTATATACTTAAGACAAATACAAGATTACCACCAATGAGCTTTGTAACAAATTAAAACACCCAAACATATACACATATACATGACATATATACATATGCACATATTAGAACAAACATCAACTTATAACTACAAACTAACACATTTAACCTTACAAAATATATATACACTTACACCTAACATACATACACATTATATACAACATTTTTATAAAAAAAAAAGATACAAAACCCTTCCCATACCCTAATGAGGCCGGCCCCCCCTTTTACACCATACACATGCCATTTCAAACTTCACACTCTTCATTTCTCCCTTGAAACTCACACACACACTTACACTTCTTACACTCTTCTTTTCTCTCTCAAGAAACTCTTCCTTTCTCTCTTCTTCTCTTTAGTTTCGGCCACATCAAGAACAAGGGAAAACACCATCAAAAATCAAATTAACACTTACTAATAATAAGGGTTTTAAGTTAGATTGATAAAGGGTTAATACAAGCAAGGTTCAAGGGTTGTTCTAGGCTTAGATTCAAGGTATTATTGGGGTTTGAAGGCCACGAAAATCTGCCCTATTACATCATCCAAAATCAAGTTCAAGAGGGTATAATCTTCATCCTTTTTACTAGATCTAATCTCGTTTTGTTTATATTCAAAGGTTTTATCAAAAACTCATACTTTCTTCTTGTTTTCTTTGTAATATACACTTAATGAGGGCAAAGTTGATAGGATCTTTCTTTCCATGCTCATGCATGTCGAATCTAATAAGAAAGATCCAAGGATTCAACAAGTTTAAGACCCAAAAATGTGGTTATAGATTCGTAGCTTTTAAAGTGACTTTCTTGTTGATAGATCTATATGTTTTTGTATATTTTTGAAGAGTATATTCTGAGATTTTTCATATAAAAGATTTTTGTATTGTTGAAAGTTAGATCTATAAAAGTTGATAGTAAAAAGTGTTGATTCTGAATGCATATATGCTAGATTTAAGAAAGTTGGATCTTTTGTTGGATTATGAGATGGATATGGACTTGTTATAAGTGAAAAATATGTTAATATTAGTGTTAATATTCTGGAAAAATTGATAAAATATCAAGGATATAAAGCTTGAATCAAAACATGTTAAAATAAGCTAGAAATCACAAACCGAAAACACGCAAAAATGCATTTTGAGCACACACATGCACCATAATCTTATGACCAAGAAAATATGATAAACCTACTGGAAAAATGTTGAAATAAAAGCACAAAACTCAGATCTATTGGTTCATGACAACAACAAGCTCAAAAATCACCTTTTCGGGTCAAATAATCACTAACTGAAAGCACTAAATTGCACATATCACACCACCACCACTCTCACGATTTTGGACACCAAAATATGATGAACTTTCTGGAAATAGTGAAACAAGAATGAAAATCCATTTTGAAGCA
The DNA here is from genome assembly GCA_034093135.1 of Erigeron breviscapus. Taxonomy (NCBI): domain Eukaryota; kingdom Viridiplantae; phylum Streptophyta; class Magnoliopsida; order Asterales; family Asteraceae; genus Erigeron; species Erigeron breviscapus. The sequence continues at coordinate 90,722,498 of CM067168.1, read as the reverse complement.
CTTTAATTGCTCAAGAAATGAGGCTAAAATCACTATTTCGGTAAACGATTTTTAATCATAAAACCCTCAAAATGAGCAAGACACAAGAGAGGTTGAATTGATATGATTTTGTATGAATAAAAGTTGCCTAAAAGGCCTGAGATTTTTGACCAAAATGTTTGGTGATGATTTCTAAGAATTTCCATGAATTATTGAATTTAAATGGTAATTAAAAGACATAAAAATCAATAAATAAATTATGTAAATCAAGAATGAAGTTAAATCATCTTAACCATTGATAAAAATAACTAAAACTACTGGAGAAAAATAGCTAAAAGGCAAGAGACATGTGTTACATAATTTAAAGATAAATAATTAAGTAAAAACAATTAATTAAATATTATTATTAAAATAAATGGAAAATACACAAATAAAAGTATAAATCATGAAATTATAAATTAAGAAGCTTATATATCAGAAGATAATTCAAATGAAATCATTCATAATTTATAAAGACAATTATGACACTTAAAAGTATTTTTAAGGATTTATTTAGCAAATAAATCAATAAAGTGAATAAATAAATAATTAAATATTATTAAATTAAATATATATTTACAAATCAGAAAATATACATAAAATATTTATATTATAAGACCACTAATGTCAAATATTATTACCAAGCAAAGTGTGCAATGGAAATCATGTAAATCCAAGCCAAACTACCGAAATTCCAATAAACGTACAAAAACGTATAATGAGAAAACGACTCTTACCACCAAATCTCTTATACCCAAACAATGAGAACATCATAATGCACTTAAAATCCATAATCTAATGACAACCAAATATGGGCAAGTCTACTAGTATACATCTCATGATCTAGCTCACTAGTTCATGTCACGCGAACTTACGCCACGAATATATACGTTATGGTTTAGGCTTGCTTGAGGCGCAACAAATCTAAGCGAAGGAATCACGTTTGATCAGCCCTATTCACTCTCTAATCAAGTGAGTCATAGCCCCCTTTCAAACTCTTTTATGTGTTTACTTTCGGGGTGAAAAGCATGTGTAATTAAAATGGCTTTATCTTATGAAATGATTCTTTGAAACAATGATAATGATGTGGGAATTATATTGTATGTTCAACATGTTATATGTTATATGATGAGCTTGAGTACTGTCAAACGGGTCCCCTGTACACTACTATTAACTCATTGAGGCCTGTAGTTAGAGGGTTGCGCAACTAGGACTTGTCCCCTCATCCACTATTATAGGTAACGGTGGGATGTTTGGTCTGCCTTGGTGGCCACCTTCATCGCCAGTCTGGCCTCGCGGTGCTCTAACTACTATATATTTTTGGGCGTCTCCATGGCACGACCCTTGGTTATCTTTATGCACGTGATTGACAGCATGTGCTTATCATTATCTTATCATTTGGGACATATATCTGATTATTGGGACATAACCGGTCTTAGTAGTGGCTCAAGAACAATCTCATCAAGTTATGTCATGGTAATCTTACCATTGACTCAGAGGTATTGATATTATATTATGGATGGAAATTGTGGATTGAACATACGGTTTGGGTATGGACAGTATGATGGAAACTCTTGGAAATTTATGACTTATTCTTTCTTGAATTGGAATAATATATGTGTGTTGTTAGCATAATCCTATGAACTCACTCAACTCTCGTAGTTGACACTTTTTCTCATGCTTTTCAGGTCTAGGGCAGTAAGTTAGCTTTTGGACCGCTCCTTGGACGATGTATTTATTTGTTGCATGTTGGACTAGTAACGCAAACATTTGATATTTTGATTATGAATTTGGTTATGTAATGATTATTAAACGTCAACTTGAACTTGTTACCTTTTTAATTTGAATGGCATTGAAACTTTATGTTGATGTTTATTACTTAAATCTTTTGTACCATGTCGTTCTGTGGCATCTCGTGTTTCCGCTATAGTCGGGGTGTTACAGAAAAAATGGTATCAGAGATCAAGGTTATAGAGAATTTTTGCTATAACCTACGTATTTTCAAAAACGAGTCGAATATTTCTTAAACAGTTGAGTCGATCATAAAGTATTCTTGTTTTACTTATACATAGCCTGATCAACTATGCCTAACTAAAAATTTAATATGGAATGATCGAAATGATTGTCTAAGGGATATTCAAAATGAGTCTTTTGAAAATAAGCTTTAAAAACGATTCTTGGTGCAAAAGATACATAACCAAATCCAATGTTTGCATTACCTATTAGAACCCTTAGTTGATACCCCCACTTGGCTAGCATTACTTTGTCCATTTAGGTGTAATACATGAGAGCTATGCACAAGTTGAATTCCAGTCATTACTTTAATTATAAATGGTTATGTCGGTCGTGCGAGTTGAGTTGGTCGTCGGTTGTGAATGGTCATGTCGTTGTTCGGTTGTTAAGCTTGTGAGTCGTTGGTCGAGTTGATTGGTTTCTTGTCAAATGGTTAAGGTCGTCTCATGGTCCGTCGAGTCGTCTTGCTGTCCGTAAGTTGCCATATGGGTCGTCAAAGGTCAAGTCGGTCGTCCATGGTCGTCTAAGCGTCGAGTCAAGTCGTCATCTCACGCCTTTGTGAAACTTGTGTAGGAACATCATGTCACGAGCAAGTGGAGCTTCTGGATCAGCCCTTAGACCAAGGAACTTGTACGGATTTGTGGACTATTTGGAAGAGGAAGAAAGGAGAAGCCTAGAGCAAGAGCAACCTCCCCAACCACTCCATGAAGAAGAGGAAGAAGAGACCGATCCAAGTGAAGGCCCATCGGAGGATGATAATGCTAGAAGTATTGCCCCTAGCCAACCTGAACGCCGCTCACCCTCGCCACCACCATCACCACCTGCCCCTAGAGCACCTACTCCGCCGAGGCAAGATGCACCTATGAACCTAAGCGATGGGCGATTTCCAACCCAAGATCCCTACTTTCAGCCGCGTCTTCCTCGTGATCATCCCTGGTACCATCTTGGACATAGGCGTCAAGGAGAGGAGGCACACCGCCCAGTCTATGGAGTACCCCCTCCACCTCCTATTGGTATGACTCGTGAAGAAAGGGAGAGGGTGTGGGGAATAGCTAACGGATAAAGGGATGCTGAGTAAGGGTAAGGACTCAAGAGGTGATGATGGAAAGGGCCTTAGGAGTTATGGATCGAACAGGAGATTATGCGAGCTTGGCGATATCAGAAGTTCGACGAGTTAATGAAGTGATATTCATTATGGGATGTGTGCTTACAGCTTTTTGCACTCTCGTAATAGCTCTCATGCTTAGGAAGTAAACCTAAGAGCTACTTTATTTATGAACTTATTCGATGTATGAACGTTTGTACTTTGTTTCACTTTCTTGAACTTTTAGCTTTTGTGTGACGATGATCACATAGTATTTTGGCATGTAGCAATTTTGTGAACTCATATTGAATGATATATATGTAAGCTTGATGCCTCTCTATGGTTACATGATGTGTTAACCTTGTTGTGAAGGAGTTACCTCCATTATAAAAGTTATAGTTACAGCAGGAAGTCAGTTCTGACCACTTTTAGTAGAACGGCCATATCTGGAGTTCTATTTCGTCTTTTGACCTGATTCCAATTGGAGATGAAACTTAACTC